>SNQJ01S0001749.1:70978-137278 GCA_010110895.2 Picea sitchensis
CCCCAAAAAAAAAGAGGAAAAAAATGATGAGTGGCCAAAAGTGACCTACTCAGCTGTCTCCACCACTCCAAGCATGGCTCTCAGTTCTGAAAATTTCTTTTCAGTGAAGGAATTGGTGAAGATGTCTGCAACCTGCTGCTCTGTGGGGTAGTATTGCAGTGAAATGACTCTGTCACTGATCAGCTCGCAGATGTAATGCATGTGAATCTCGATGTGATTGGTCCTCTTCCTCTAACCTGAATCAATCGATATCTGAATGGACCCCTGATTGTCACAAAATATGACAGTTGGAAGTGGATACTGAATACCAAACTCAGAGAGAAGCCCCTGCAACCAAACAACCTGTGTAGTTGCATTCACTGCACCTCTATACTCTGCCTCTCTTGTAGATAAATAAATTGTGGATTACTTCTTGTTGGACCAACAGAATAGCCCTAAACCAAAGATAAAAACATAACCATAGGTGGACTTGCGGTCTGTACCATCGCCATCCCAATCAGAATTTGTGTACCCAATCAGTGAAAGTGGGCAATCTGCAGCATAAAAGATACCAAAACTGGGAGTACCTTTCACATATCTAAGGATTCTCTTTGCAGCTTTCCAGTGAATCTCATGAGGCTCCTGCATATATCTGGAACAAACTCCTACTGCAAACGAGATATCAAGTCGGGTGTGAGTGAGATACAACAAACTCTCAACCAACTACCGATACAGTGTACTGTCCACCAAAGGTGTAGTACTCGCATCCTCAAATCTGACCCCCGAAAGAAAGGGAGATGTTGTTGGCTTGCATTCTGTCATCTAAAAGTAGACAAGTATATCTGATGCATACTTAGACTGTGCCATATTGATCCTTGAAGTATACTGAGAAACTTCAAGACCAAGAAAGTAGTGCAACAGTCCCAAATCTGTCATGGAAAATCGATCGTGCAATGTTGATTTTGTCGAATCAATAGTTGAAGTAAGGTTCCCTGTCATCAGTAAGTCATCTACATAAAGTAATATCAACAAAAGGGAATCATCATGTTGAATCAAATAAACATTTGGATCATATTTTCATCGAATGAATCCAATGGAAAGCAAGAAAGAATCCATCTTTGCATATCAGGCTCTGGGAGCCTATTTTAGGCCATACAAAGATTTCTTTAATCTGCAAATGAGGGAAGAGTTATAAATGTATCCCTATGGATGCTCCATATATATATCCTCCTTGAGATCTCCATGAATAAATTCACTCTTCACATCCATGTGATGAACTTCCCATCTGTGAGAAGCGGCAATGGCCAAAACTAGTCGAATGGAGTCCATTTTTGCAACAGGTGCAAATGTCTCTTTGTAGTCTATGCCATGTACTTGTGAGTATCCTTTTGTGACAAGTTGAGATTTTTAATTTCTTATCTCACTATATGCAGCAATATTTTTTCTATATATCCATCGGCATCGAATAATATTTCTTCCTTTCGGAAGTGGAACCAAGTCCCATGTGTTGTTGTCCATAAGAGCAGAGTACTCTTCATCCATGGCAGCCTCCACAAGTGGGTTTCCATCAGCCTCAGAGTGTGAATGTGGATATGAAACAAGTTTCATATACAAATTTATGGGAATCAATGGTTCCGTGGCAGCCAGATCTTGAGGAGCCCCAAAAAACTGTGATCTAGTCCTTCTTGTATCCGCAGGATCACCGACTAGTTCACCCACATCTTGTAGGGTTTTCTCTACCCAATTTGGCAACTGAGTTGGAGAAGACATGACCTGCTACTCATCCTATATATCATACCCAAAATTATTCTTTTATGGCTTCTCTGAAGTGCTCAAAGAAGTTTCTGACTCCTCCTCATCAGTGACAACAAGCGGTTCCTCGGCAGGGTCTTCTGAAAAATCATGCAGTGATTCTTCATCAAACTTCACACTTCAAGCTAGAATGAAATTTTCAGTGTGAGAGTCCAAAAATATATATCCTTTGACACCTTTAGGATATCCAACAAGTATGCATTCAACACTTTGAGGCTCCAAATCCTTCCTCTTATCTGTCGGAATGTGAGCCCATGCTAGTGAACCAAAAATGCGAAAGTGCAACACTTTCGGTTTCTTACCAGTCCAACATTCAAAAGGAGTGGTGCCTTTGAGTGATTTGTGAGGAAATTAGTTCTAAATGTATTATGCACAATTAATAGATTCATCCCATAGATTGGGAGATAATTATTTCGACTGTATCATACAATTGGGCATCTCTTTTAAGGACCGGTTTTTCCTCTCCGCAACACCATTCTGTTGTGGTGTATATGGCACTGTGTGTTGTAGTTCTATACCTGCATCAATACAAAGTTGATGCACATATTTGTTGACATACTCCCCCCCATTATCAGTATGGAGTATCTTAATCTTACACCTAGACTCATTCTCATCAAGGGCTTTAAATTCTATAAGGCATTCAAATACTTATGATTTTAATTTCAAAAAACATACCCAAGTAAAGCGAGAGAAATCATCTATGAAGATGAGTACATATCGAGCCTTACTGATTGAAGGCTGCAGGAATGGGCCTGTGATGTCACTGTGAATCATCCCAAGAGGTGAATAAGCTCTATGTGCCTTCCCTTTGTCAAACTTTTTCTCTGGATGCTTGCCAAGAGTGCATCCTTGACATACACCGCTTGTGAATTTAATAGTTGGCAATCCTTATACCATGTTTTCCTTGTTGAGTTGATGCAAGTACTTATAGTTTAGATGGAAAAATATTTCATGCCATAACCTGCTTATATTATTAGACTGTGACATAAATATAGTGCTAATAGATTTAGTAACAAAGTGGGAGAATAAATACAAACGAGAACCATGATCTGCAATTCCATGTGCAAGCTGTGAGCCTGTGGAAATGCCAATAATCACTGCGGAGTCCAGAGTGAACTCCACCTTCCTTCCAGATCCGGAATGAGTGATCTGATATATCAAGAGAATATTTTTGGGCAACGAGGGAACATGAAGCACATTTTTGAAGCATCCCCCTTCAAGATCAACAATTCCTTCTCCGCACACCTTTGCGGGTGTGGCATCTCCCAAGTAAATTGGGGATCTGGTGCTTTCTTCGATGGAAGAAAATTCATCTTTTGATGCAGCCATATGATTCAATGCACCTTAATCAAGGATCCAAGTTGATGGAGTGGATGTGACAGCCATTAAATCATGACCATCTCATGCTCTCCCTCCCGTTCTGTTATCATCTTTCTTCTTTTCATTTTCGAGCACTATGAGATTGTGCTGCTGCAATTGCTTAGCCATCTCATCGATAGTCTTCCGCATGAAATTTTCTTTGGGATGAAAACCTTTGGAAAATTAGCTGAAAAGTGTTATTTCCTTCTTCTTCTTACCCTTAGGCTCATAATAGTTCTCTGAAGATTGTGAGGATCTCTCCTTCTTCGATTCAGAAAATTTACCCTTTCCTTTTTGCTTGTCTTTTCCACTGCTCTTTGGAGCATCAGTAGCCGCAAGTGCTTGGTTCTTGGAACACTTGATGGAACCCATTTGGACTAAATTATCTTGTTATTGATTCAATGTTGCAATGAAATCATTCAATGGAGGCACTTTCCATGTTTCCTAAGTCAATTTAGATGCTTGAAAAGACGATACAAATACGAAATATTCAGGGCCTAATTTCGAGAGAATTGAAAGGATGAGATGATCTTCCTCTTTCTTGATTCCACATGCATTAAATTAAACAAGGAGAGATTTGAACTTGGTGAAGAATTCTTTCAGGTTTTTGAAATGAATTACACTTAGGGATATGAGTTCATTCTCCAGTTGATGCACTCTCATTGCATCCTGCTTGCCGAATAGTCCTTCCAATGTGGTCCAGACCACATCAGGAGTAGTGGCTCCACTGACATGAAAGAGGAGATCTCTAGAAATTGATAGGCATATCAGCCCAATTTATTCATCTAATTTATTGAAATACTTGATCTTCTCCGCTGCAGCAGTCGGTTCTTTCTTCATTCCCATTGTTACCCTGTAAAGCCCTTTGCTTCAGAGGAGCAGAGATCTCTGTCTTCCATTCGAAGTAATTGAAAGGATTTAGAATGAGTTTTGTGAGATGAGAGATATGATTCTTTTTGCACCTCCTGATGATCTATACCTACAAATAAAACCATGTACAATCCACTAGATTCAATCTAGCTCTGATGCCATGTAGAATTCCTGCAGAAACCTCGATAGATCTAGACTTCTAGTTAAATTGAACACATACAATTTGCTGATATTCAAGAGATGAGAGAAATTTTTTGCTCCATAAATCAGAGAATTATATTAATAAAAAATGAATATACATGAGAAACCAACCTCAAAAAGAAGAGAGGAAGTGAATATATAGAATTTCCAACATAGAAATTCTAGTCAAAAAAGCTAGAAAAAGCTAAAATAGGTGTCATAGGCTAAGGGAGACCACATAGTTCGACCTAGACCACTAAAGACACATGTCACACACTCATTAATGCCCAAAAGATTCAATTGGTGCGCATTATCTCACTTAATCTCACTTAACTGACAAGAGAAGCAGTTCCAACTCACTTAACTGACCCGAAATAGCAGTTACTAATAATAGTAAAGGAATAAATCATTAATTAAGGAATAAATCTCTCACTCAAAGAGGAGGTGCGCATTCCCCAATAATGGATGATTTTTTTCATCGGGGAGTTGGAATAAATCAAGAATAAATCAAGAAAATCAAGAACCGTGAGTAGAGTCTTGATCTAAAAATAGCAGTTTTCCCTAAAATCTAGGGATGAGGCACCTTTCTTCTCTATGTGGCCAAATTAGGTGAAATAAAGTGTGATGGAATGTATTAACCAAGATCTAGGATTCTAAGCTAGGTATAAAATAATGTAAGTTAGAGTTATGCTCCAACACTTAGGTCCTTTAGACCTTTATTTATACATTACAATATCTCACCGACAACCTTAGGTTGAAACCTAGGTGTCCAAAACCCTAGATACCAAAACCCTAGGGGTATAAAACCCTAGGTCAACTTGACCCATATTTTCAGGGCTTCGCCAGCCTGTCTTTCCTTTCTTCTCTTGCGGTGCTCCAAAGCATCCAACGGTGGCTTTTTCCACTTGTTGACCTATCCACGATCCTTCTTCCTTGCTTATATGTCATCCTCGATCTCCTCGTCCAATGGATTGCTTTCTCGAGCTTCACTCCATCTTTTCTTCTCTTTCTCCCACTTCGACCGAGTAACAGTCACTGTGTCTTCCATGCAGTTCGCATTCTCCCTTTTCTTCCTTGATCTTCGCTTGCTTCCATACCCAAGGGCCAACAACATCTACTAGTTTATCTTTGGCTTGCTCCTTAGGTGTATGAATAGGAGCATACTTTCATGAGCCAATTTTTGTAGACACTAAATATAGCTATACTTTTATTTATATATTTATATGGGTGTAAAAAACAAATGTTCTAATACCGGGCTTGTTTTATAGTTGACTTCTTGGTGGAGCGTAATTACAAAACTTGGATGAAATTGGTCTCTCTTCTGTGGTCCTTTGTGCTTATTTGAATGTTGTGTTAGGCCAAAGGTTGCTTGTGCTCATCCAACAATGTTTTTATTCTTCAATTAGTTGGTATTTGGATTGTACTCTAGTGGCGTGTGTGGCCATATGTCTCACAATCACTGGCTACTATCATTGTGGGGTTTGACAACATGAATTATGGGACTTAGGTTGTTGTCCATCTCAATCGATATAATGAATTTGTGTCTCGATGAAGGAGGAAGTTGTGTCTTCAAAAAAATGTTCCATGCTTTAGGCAAGAAATGGTTAACTAATAGTGATGCATTCAATGTTAAAAGTTCCAATGGCATTTACATATATGACAAGTTGTTGTAAACATGGATAATAGAACATAAAGCAAAAATCACATTACTGTTGCATTTCTGTTTTCCCTAGGGGTTGAGATCTACTTGCTTATCTCTGGCTTGCTCTTTAGGTGTATGAACATGAGCATACTTTCAAGAGACAATTGTTGTATCCACTCACTATTGCTAGACTTTTATTTAGATATTTATCCAAGTGTCAAAAGTAGAGGTTCTAATACCAAGATTGATTTATGTTTGACTTCTTGTTGGAGCATAATTACAAAACTTGGATGAACTTGCTCTCTCTTTTATGATATTTTGTGATTATTTGACTGTTGCCTTATGTCAAAGGTTGTCAGTGCTCATTCAACGGTGCTTGTACTCTTCACTTAGTTGGTATTTGGATTGTAATTTAGTGTCTTGTGTGTCCATATATCTCACAAACATTGGCTATCATTGTGGGGTTTGACAACTTGAATTATGGAACTTAGGTTGTTGTTTGTCTCAATTGATATAATGAATTTGTGTCTCGCTGGAGGAGGAAGTTGTGTCTTCAAATATTTGTGCAATGCTTTAGGTAAGAAATGCCTAACTAATTGTGATGCATTCAACATTAAAAGTTCCAACGACATTTACATAGATGACGAGTTGTTGTAAACATGGCATTTAAAACATAAGATAAAAATCACATTAATCTAGTATTGTTGCTTGCCTTATGGGTTGAGATCTACTTGTTTATCTCTGGCTTTCTCTTTAGGTGTCTGAAGAGGAGAATACTTTCAAGAGCCAATTTTTGTAGCCACTCACTATAGCTAGACTTGTATTTACATATTTATCCAAGTGTCAAAAGTGGAGGTTGTGGGGAATTGATATCCTAGATATCAATGTTTTCCAAGTAATTGTTGTAACCATACTTGAACTATTTGGATTTTGATGGGGTTCATCTAGTTTTGTGGCTAGGTTAGTAGCTTTTGAATTCCCTTTGGAGTCCTACATGTTAGTGTTGTGTTTGTAATAGTTGGGGGTGTTGCGGGCATCTTTGGGTTTTATTGTAGTGTTGACATTATTCTTTACCTTGTTTTTGTGACTCTTTTGTCTTTGTGGGTCTAGCAACAACCCTAGTTAGGGGCCCTGTGGTCATGAACTTCAACATCTGATTATTTCATCAAGCAAACTTCATTACAAATTTGTGAACCTTGCACAATATCCTAACCATATCAACAGCTCATTGAGGGATACTTTGTAATGCTAAAGAGACACATTTAAAGAGATAGCATAGTTAAATCTAGTCCATATTTTCCTCCTTAGATTGAACCATTACATTTTTCCACAGAAAACCATTCATGAATGGAGAAGTTGACCTTAATTACTTGGAAGAGACATACCTTTTAGATTATGATATCTTTGACAAAATTGAATAATCGACATGAATATATGAGAAACAATGGTATAAACTATGGTGGCATGTGGGCACAATTGGTGAATTGATAGGGCCCAAAAGACCAACTGGGACACCTATTTGTTTTTATCATGGTTGATTTGATTAAAGTTGAGAGAATCACATTTCATTATGAGAAGGAGGGAAGAAGGGAGGGTTGTGTTATGATACAGTAGTCATCTACATAATACATATAACATTATAAAAAGGACAATATACATACATGCATACATACATAATGGGAAACCTTAAAATCTTGCATCCAAAACATACATATATCGCAACCAAGAGATATTTCATGTAAATATTATTGTGCCTCTTCTATTAAATGCACATTGTCAATTCAACACATTCCAAACTGCAAGTTCTGTTGAGATTATTCTTGTGATAAATTGTGAGTCTTTACACGAGTTATTTTCTAATGGTGTTAAGCACAAAATGAATATTGTGAAATTAATGGTTTGTATGATACCAATTGATATATTTTTAATTCAATAATTAGAACTATGCATTTTTTGGAATCTGGATAATGATTGATTGTAGAACCTGAAAGTTTCAAAGCTTTTTTATTCAAACTTTGAGATTCCTTGTGATTATGTTTATGATGAATTCTAAATATTTACATCAAAATTTTGAAAATGATGAAAAGAAAAATGATTATTCATGGTTTATGGTTTGCATTGTTGCAATGGACATGTTAATTCAATCATATTCTTAACATAGCATCGCATCACTATGGGAGATTGAACCATCTTTGCAAAGATTGATAACATTGGACAATTTATGCAAGTTTAGGTTGGTTGGGATGAGTCGACTGCTGGTGAAAGACAACCATGTGTATCACTCTAGGATATTGAACCTTTGACAACATTTCCCATGTATTCATCACCCTACCCTCTCAGATTGAAACTCCCTTGGCCGCAAGGAATGTCGTCGCTTCATGGTAAGAAATTCCTCATTTGAACTAACTTTTGATGTGCTTCCTTTTCATATCTCTTCATTCAATATATAGTTAGGGATTAATAATATTATTTATGTACTAGTAATTATTATTTTATCTTCTTAAAATGGTGGCAATGCTTTGTGTGGCCAACATATTTTCTAAAATGAAAATGCAATTCAAATTATATTTAGAGTATTTCTTTTCTGAATGGTGTTGGTTCCCTGTAATGCTCAGTTAAAATTACCTCGTCGAGTTTTAATTGTTGACAATCTCATTCTTATTTTAAGGAACACTTTGTTTTTTTATGGGTTTGTCTGACTACTTGTAGTGTAGTATATGCTCAGGTCTACTTTTGTTTAAGACAATGTCTGAAGGATTTCTCTGTTGAAAGATAAATTTGTTCAAGTGGAGGTAGAGATTTTAACATATTGACAACTAATGTTCTGAGGAGCCTAAGCTTGTTTCTTAGACCAGGATATGGGCTGCACCACTTTTTTGGATTTTTGTGACATATTCCAATACAAATAATATATCTAGAAATATAGAGATGTTATCATTCGGAGATTCTTTCCCGGCAGAGACAAAAATAGAGTTCAGATAACTCTAGGATAAGAGCTAGATTCATTTCACTGAAATCCTCTCTCTTTGATTTCCCAACCACAGGGGAGTATCCCTAGGTGATTCAAGGTTCCAGTAACTATCGGCAAGCTTAAACTTTGAATTTATGATTATGTGTCAAAATAAGTTGGAAAATTCATAAATTTGCTATAGATTCTCATTGTTTCTGCAACTAAAGTTACAGAACAACAAACTAAGTTGGCCTAAAAAGTGTGGAAAATAATCTAAATCAATGTTTCATTGCTGAAATAGAGTGTTCCTTTAACAAATATGTCATTAGTTTGGAAAAATAAATTAATATTCATTGTATTTTTCCTTAAAACTTAAAAGGATTAAAACACAACTATGTTTTTGAAGTGACTGGTGCTTTGTCCTTGGTTAATGGAGTGATTGAAATAGAAAACTTGTTAGGAAAAAATAATTATTTGAATCTCACAAGTTCCTAGATTTAAGAAGTAAACATTTAAACAAGTAATAGCTATGCAAAAAATAGAATTCTCACACACAAGTATGTTTGTATTTGCTGCCAAAAGATGTTGATTGGATCTTTATCACCGAGAGTTGTAGGAAGAACAAACCTCCAAGAAATTTGGGCTCAAATGAACACATTCAAGGATGCTTGGGGTTAGAAGTAATTATGCCAAGAGTCTTTCAATCTCTTAACAACACTAAACTAGAACTATTGTAGTGCATGTGGTAATTTCATCCAATACAGTAGCACAAGTGATTGCTCAAACCTCTAAATCTTAAATGAATAAAATGTAACCAAGAAGATGGAAGGGTGAAGACATTGATCATTTCTCCTTTGCTTGCAAACTTATTTGTAGACAAGAGAAGATGAAAAGTGAGGAGAATAAATAATAAAACTAAGATTTTCTTGAAAAAACATCATAAAAAAGGAAGAGAGCGCCCCACTTGGAGAATATAGGACAAAAAGGAAAAGCACACAAATGATAGAAAAAGGGAATCTCCAAATAACACATCCAAGTGGATTCCAAATGAAGCCCCCTCTTCCCAACATTGAAAGTGTTTGATTTTACTCAATAGTCAAGGATAGATACCATGTGTGAACCAAATACTCATCTTCCATGAATCCTCTCAAGTGGGGCTTGCACTCCTCCCTAGGATATGATGACACACACAGAGTCAAGGTGCATCTGATATGGATTGACACATAGAATAGGGCATTGTCTCCTTTGCTTGCACACTTATTTCTAGACCATAGAAGATGAGAATGAAGGGGAATAAAGAATAAAACTAAGATTTTCTTGAGAAAGAATCTACGAAAAGGAAAAAAGCACCCCACTCAGAGAAGATAGGACAAAAAGTAAAATCATGTGAATGATAGAAAAATGGATTCTCCAAATAATGCATCCAAGTGGAGTCCAAACGAAGCTCCCTCTTCAAGGATAGATGCCATGTGTCAACCAAGGATAGATGCCATGTGTCAACCAACTACTCATCATTTATGAATCCTCTTGAGTGGGGGGTGCACTCCTCCCTAGGATCTAGGACAATGACACACCCCCACAAGCAAGGCACACCCGATCTGGATCAACACATAGAATAGGGTGATGAAAAAGTGCATGGTGAATCTAGTCAGGGGAGCATATCTCAATAGATAAAAATAGGTTGTATCATGGAACAGTAGAATGCTCAGAAGTATTTGAAAATGGAAACCCATCATGTCATTTTATTTTATTTGTTGTGGAACAGTGTTATATGGGTCTGGATCTTGGTTGAACTATTGTGCAGCTTGCCCTGTGATCATTTATCCATGCACCCTATAGGTGTCTGATGTTCTTTCCCTCATCAACTCCATTGTCCTACAATATTTTTCATCATAGCCTACTAATTTTCAAAATTTGCAATATGAACTCTTAGTCATTGTCTGGTATTTATGCATCTTTTGGTAGTGATATGGATCATGCCCTTGTGTCTTAAAAATATCACACCATAGTCCTCTTGATGGCAAAGGGTTTGGTAGTCTCGTTTCCATGTACTGCGTGAATGTTGGGCATTGGTTCTTGTGGTTTCCTTATGTCCTACATGTGGTACACCAAACAACTTATATTTTGTCCTTACTCTTGTTCTAGTTCAGTTGAAATGTTAGATTCTTCATGTCCTCTTTGAGCTCCTATATTTTTGGATCTGCCTTCTGATATTGGTTCTCTTCTAGTTGCAAGGCTACCTGCAGAGCCTCTACCTGAGTTTGAAACTTTTTCTATCTCAAAGGGTATTTCAAGTGTGGTAACAGTGAATTCACAAACAGATGCCTATGTTGCATATCTGTCATGTAATACTTCAGCTTTCCCTTCAATCATTTGAATCTCTAGTCTACCTCCCAGACAGATTCTCCTGGTTTCTTCCTTATTTCTATCATCTCATTCATGTACTGATCCTCTGAGCTAGGCTTCTGGAATTCATTTATCAATAGCTTCTTGATATCCACAATCATTTTGGTTGTTCCTAGTGAATTGTTTGCATATAAGCTCATGTACCAATCCAGTGTGCGGTATCTTAGCGTGATGGTTAACTGTGCAAGTTTGGTATCCTCATATTTGATATTCTTTTCTTCTCAGATATTTTCATAGATGAACTAGTGCTTATCAGGGTCCTCCGACGCCTCTCCCTTGAATTCTAGTAACCTGATGGTGGGATCATGTCCTTCCATATTGAATGTTTAACTACTACCTCTATGCGATGTAGATCCTTGACTAATACTTTATGAACTGGTTCCCTCTATTTTTTCTCCCTATGTCGATGTACTTCCTATTGCATTTCTTCCACTAAAATTTAGCTGTCTAAACGGTGGTGTTCTTTCTGGTGTATTAGTCTCACATGGGTTTATGGGTTCCACACTGACACTGATATGGATAGGAATTCTACCTCCAGTTTCTTCTCTTGGACCTCTTGCCTTCCTTCCGTATGTTGTGTGATTTCCTCAATATGCTCCATAGCCTGGAGATCATCTACCTCTTCTTCATCACTTTCCAAGATTTCCCTCGCGGCTATGGATCTCTTCTTATTGTTTATATTATATTGGTAGGGTATTCCACTACTCATTCTCCCATTTGTTTCCATGATCTACTTGATATGGTATTCCTCCATCATGATTGGATCCAAGGCCTCCTCCTTTTTTCCTTTATCCATCTCTTCCTCCATTTCTCTGTCTCTTGTTAGTGCTTCCCCCCTTCCCCCATGCACGCAAGGAAGTTTAGTTGTCTGAGGCCATTGTCATTACACCTTTGTTATACAGTAACATCTTGATGGATGTGTACAACGATATGATATACCTACCTTGAGGTTCCTTTAGGCACTCTTTCTCTGTTGCGGTGTAAGACTTCACAATATCTACTGCAAATTATTTGATAAATATGGAAACAATGTTGTCTAACCAGATGCTATGCCTTTCATATCTGTAATGGTTGTTGGGAACGGGTCACTGTACTCATGCAGTAACTATGTTATTATTTCTATCATTTGGTCATCCTAGTAGTCTCCAATGCTGGCCATTTTGGGATTGCCAGTTGTCCCAATGTTGACTTTCTTCACCTTGATCAGCAAAACAAACACTTTTGATTCCAGAGGTGGACCTTCCACCCCTCTTTCCTCTTCAACTTATGTTATCTGAATGTTGTGTAGGTCCTCTTCATCTAGTTCTTCTTCCTGCACATGGTAGCATGACAGTAGTTCTTTCACTGTCTGTCTGTTTTGTTGTTGATCTTCTATCATAAGTTCAACTTTTGGTTCCTTAATGAATATCACCCCTCTAATTTGTTTGAGTGTTGAAACTATGTTGGGTTTCTCATGCTCAAATGAGAAAGTGACTACAAAATTCGGTTGTAATGTTGTCCAGTCTGCAGTGCCTCTGCACAGTTCCTAGTCTATATACCAATTTGTTGGAATCCCTTCCAGTGTATGAATAAAGTGATGAGTCCATTCGTCTGGTGGTGTCATTTTCCATAGTGTTCTGCACTTATCCAAGTGTTCTTCTGCTGTCCCCTATCCATTATACCTATGCAACTGATTTCTTCCTTGTTCTGCACCAAATATGATGTGCAGTAATCGCTTATATTGGTACCAGTCCTTGATTGTCTCTTTGTGTGCACCCCACCATCATGTAGGTGTTGCCTTGAGTGTTATCTCTAGAGCTAAGAGCCTCTGATTTTATAACACTTCATCTTCATATATTGTGAGGAATTTCTCTAGGTGATTCACCCCATGAAGGCTGGGAGGTTATCTTATCTCTGTACCTACCCATCTTACTGCGTGGTCGATTATTGCACACCTTCTTGTGGAGACTTCATGTAATATTTTTTTCCAATTCTCCAACCCTGTATATAATTCTAACGTGCATGACATGATACTTCTCCATTTGAGTACCCCATTTGTAGATGGATTCACATAATCTTCTTCTCGCACAGTGGTTTTGTATAACTGGTTAATTTCCTCCAAGTCTAAACAAGTGGATTCTACAAACCTTTCTCATTTTGATGGATCCAATGGCGCAATGAATCTGTACTCACCTGACTTGAAAGTCATATTCCTTGTATTTAGATTGATTGTGGCCTAATTATAAAATTCCCAATCCAAGCCAAACAATGTTGGGTAAGGTGTTGTACCATCCACAATTTCTATCACTTCAAAATCGGCTTTAGTGCACACTCCATCTAGATCTACTGTCACACCTTTTAACCTTCCAATTGGCAGAACCTTGTGTTGATTTGGTACTTTCAGTTGAACGGGTGAATACCCTAATGTGGGCTCTCCCATACATTTCCATTTCTTCTTGGGTATTACATTTACTTCAGAGCCTAAATCCAGTATGATATCCCCCATGTTGAAATCTCCAATGTTGGTGTTCAATCTGAATTCTCTACTTGTTCTCCTCCTCGTATGCAAATGAATAATTGTTTTTTGTTCGAGCTTTCACTATACTTATGTTCTACATATTTTAACCATATTTTGTAACACTCTAACAGATGATGGATCATTTAGTAGTTTAACACAGGATTGCAAAAAATCCTTTATGGTAATTACTTGTCCTATATGTTGTGCTTCATTAGTGTGATCCAGTGATGAAGGCATCCCGTACGTTGGTACATCCTGAGTATACTATGTAGTTGATGTGGATGCAATGTATGGCTTCAAGAATTCTTTTATGGCTTACTTGAATATCGCATTTTCGTTATACGCATCAAACTGCTTCTGTCGTTTAGTTTTCTTCCTTACCCATTAGTGTTGTGTTGGATCTTGTCTTACTTTGTTATCTCCTGTGTTAGCTCCTCCATGCGTAACTATGTTGATATTTCTTCCATCATCCCTTGCTTATATAAAAATCCATTGAACATTCTGATTGTTCTGATTTCTCTTTTCCTGGATCTTTCCCAATAGTATCAGACAGTCTTCTGTGTCATGATCGGATGCACGACAATACATACATGACGCAAGTGGAAGTGGACATTCTCTTGCATAGTGTCCTAGTTGTTGACAGTTATGGCATACCACTGGTCCTCTGCCTCTTCCAAATCCTCCTCTACCTCATCCTCCACCTCTGTAGCCAGCTCGATCTCCTTGCGGTGCGTTGTACTGTGGCACTCGGTTATACTGTGCAGGATTATACTATGGTTGTGTGGTATTGTATTAGGGTTGCACAGTGTTATATTGTTGCGGAACGATGTTATATGTGGTTGGTTCTTGGTTGAACTATTGCATATATTTCCCTGTGAACATTTATTCCTGCACCCTATAGGTGTCTGATGTTATTTCCCTCATCAACTCCATTGTCCTACAATCTTTGTCATCATAGCCTACTAATTTTCAAAAGTTACAATATGAACTCTTAGGCATTGTCTGGTATTTATGCATATTTTGGCAGTGATATGGATCATGCCCTTGTGTCTTACAAATCTCACACCATATTCCTCCAGATGGCAAAGGGTTTGGCAGTCTTGTTTCCATGTACTATGTGAATGTTAGGCATTTTTTCTTATCGTGTCCTTATGTACTACATGTGGTACACCAAACAACTTCTCTTTTTTCCTTACTCTTGTTCTGGTTCAGTTGAAATGTTATATTCTTCATGTCCTCTTTGAGATCCTCTATTGTTGGATCTATCTTCTGATATTGGTTCTCTTCTAGTTGCAAGGCTGCATGTAGAGCCTCTGCTTGAGTTTGAAACTTTTTCTATCTCAAAGGGTATTTGAAGTGTGGTAGCAATGAATTCACAAACATATGCCTATGTTTCATATCTGTCATGACATACTTCAGCTTTCCCTTCAATCGTTTGAATATCTAGTGTATCTCTCAAACAGATTCTCCCGGTTTCTTCCTGATTTCTATCATCTCATTCATGTACTGATCCTCTAAGATATGCTTCTGGAATTCATTTATCAACAACTTCTTGATATCCACAATCATTCTGGTTGTTCCTGGTGGACTGTTTGCAGCTAAGCTCATGTACCAATCCAGTGTGCGGTATCTTAGTGTGATGGCTAACTACACAATTTTGGTATCCTCATCTTTGATCTGCTTTGCTTCCCAAATCTTTTCATAGATGAACAAGTGCTTATCAGGGTCCTCCGACGCCTCTCCCTTGAATTCTGGTAACTTGATGGTGGGATCATCTCCTGCCATCTTGAATGATGAACTACTACCTCTGCACGATGTAGATCCTTGACTAATACTTTCTGAACTGGCTCCCCCAGTTGTTTCTCCCTATGTCGATGTACTTCCTGTTGTGTTTCTTCCACTGAAATTCAGCTGTCTAAACAGTGGTGTTCTTTCTGGTGTATTAGTCACACATGGGTTTATGGGTTCCACACTGACATTGATATGGATAGGAGTTCTACCTCCAGTTTTTGCTCTTGGACCTCTTGCCTTCCTTTCATATGTTGTGCGTAGGATTTCCTCAATCTGCTCCACAGCCTGGAGATCCTCTAACTCTTCTTCATCACTTTCCAAGACTTCCCTCATGGTTATGGCTCTCTTCTTATTGCTTATATTATATTGGTAGGGTACTCCACTGCGCGTTCTCCCAGTTTTTTCCATGATCTGCTTGATATGGTCTTCCTCCATCATGATTGGATCCAAGGCCTCCTCCTTCTTTCCTTTATCCATCCCTTCCTCCATTTCTTCATCTCTTGTCAGTGCTTCCCCCCTTCCCCCATGCACACAGGGAATTTTAGTTGCCTGAGGCCATTGTCATTACACCTTTGTTATACAGTAACATCTTGATGGACATGTGCAACAATATGATATACCTACCTTGAGGTCCCTTCACAAACTCTTTCTCTGTTGCGGTGTAAGACTTTGCAATATCTACTGCAAATTCTTCGATAAATCCAGCAACAACGTTGTCTAACCAGAAGTCAATTGCACGCATAAACTTATTATCATCTTATTGTAACTGCGTGATCTTAGTAGGATAGTTGTATGATCTGATTTGTAGGGTGGTTGTCTTTCAACCTCAATATTGACTCCTACAACGCATGCATGAAATCACAGAAAAATACTTCATGCAAGTCGTTGAGTACGTATTTGTCCAGATATTTGCATGGTGTTAACTTTGGGTTTTTGTTATCTTTCTGCATAAATTCCAGCTACTTTGTTTTCAACCATCTCTCGATCTCCACCTTCATTGGGTTCCATGGTCTCAACATCCCCTTTTATATTCTCACTCTTTTAACAATGTGTCATGAGATCTTCACGACTCTATAGCAGATCACATTCACTCAATCCATTTATGTTCCAACCGAGAACAAAACCATTTGTTGGTTATCACTTTATCTACTCTGATATTGCTTTAATGTCATAAGTTGACCCAAGTTCATATTTGAACCAGATTCCAACAAATCCCTCTAAAACTATCGACCCTCTTGGTAAACCAGAAGGCAATGCAGTACATAGGGTGCACTGCACAGTCTCGTCCGAGATAGTCTTATGCATGGTTGAAATGCTCAGATTCTTGTAGTTTGGGAATGAATCAGGATATATGATCAACCTCGATGACCTTTCATCATTCACTATTCATACATCTAGATTCATTGCACTGTCATTCTTACTCATGCATGTGAGATATCAAAGCTAACTGATTCCTTCATTCATTTATCTAACATATAATCATCAACATCAAACAAAATACATAACATTCAGTCACACAACACAGGTCTACCATGGTTCACCCCACTCGGGGTACGTCCACAAAGATTTGGCTATTATGTTATTTTATTATCTTGATTCAACCTATAGTGCCATGTGCATTACAAATATTCCTCAAATAGATCAAGATCTTACAATGAGGTGGACTAGACTGCACTAGGCTCCTTAGCCTACGATCTAACCCTCAAGATCCACCTTCATCCCTTTCCCCAGCTCAACAACCCACTTACAAAATTAGATCGTACTTAAAACAGTCACTACTACCAATCGTTGAACACGCTAGTCTTCAACCAACTCTGAACCAACCTAACCAAAAACCCTGCCCCCTTTACTTAGACCTCATAGGTACTTAATTATACCTATCTTCGTCTTGCCAGCCATTACATTCTCTTACCAATACCCGAACATTATTCTGGCTATGTCTTCTTGCATGTGTGCCTCGCATGATTTCCTCTCCTGCATGTGCATATGTTTTACATGTGTTGATCCTTCTGCATGTGCATTCGCCTCCCATGTCCTACCTTTTCCTCCAATTTGGCATGCGCCCAACAATTAATTAATAAAGTGATTTTACTAAAGTTAAATTATAAAGTCACTTTACTTTATTAAAAAGGGTAAAAGGGTCTGAAAAAGGTCAACGAAAGAATAAAATGGGAATGAGGGGTGCCCTCTCTCATTATACATTGTTATTTTTCTAAAAACGAATTGAGATTTCTCTTAGGACAAAAAACCCTAGAGAAGTTTTGGGATTGGATTCGGTGGTGAGACCATCCACCCTAGTTGATCATTGTGAAAATATTATTCAAATCTTCTTACTATGCTTTATTTGTGACGGGATCCATTATATTGAACTGATATTTCTTTGATGGTGGTTGAGTTTATTGTTTGTGGATGAGTTTGTCTTATGTCATCTAAGTTCTAGATTTGTGGTTGAGGTTTGAGAGTGTGGGGGTTGAGTTCTCTGAGGAAGTCAAGCTTCCTTATGTTTGAGTTGTTCTATCTCATTTGGGGACCAAGTTATTTATTGTTGAGGTCATTTTTTTCATGTTGAGCAATTTTCCCTTTGGTTGGTCGATTTCCCTTGCCGTAGAGGCGTCATTCCTTGAGCAGGCACTGTCTTGTACCATATAGGTCGAGTCTCCTTATGGTGTAAGACAATTTTTTTAAGGGAGGGCAAAGTTCCTATAGAAGAGGGTGTATTTCCTCATCCCTTAACTATTGGGTCGATATATCCTTCGTTGGCCAAATTTTATGGTGTGGGAGGTCACACTACTTGTAGTTGTTGTTATATTGTTGTTGGGAGGAAATTTGTTACTGGTAGGAGGGTCATTTGAAAGGGGATTTCAACTACAATCTATCCTAGAATTTATGTAGCTGCCATTCAATCTTGTGGGGATTATTTTCCTCTACTACAGACCTGTAAATACATCTAAAATACACCAGGTGCCTATTTATTATTATTGTAATGTTTGTTGGGAATTTCAATGTATTTGGCTTGCAAATAAATTAATTGTAATCCACATTTGGATTTCATATATTGGTGTTTATTAAAAATCATAACAAGAACCAAAAATATATATGCATTGTTGATGAAATGCTTGTGTGAAAATTGTTTGATGAAACATCCATGTTGAGAAACTAAGTGGAAAAAAACTAAAAAATTAGTAAGGGTTATTTCAGTGGTATCAGAGCTTGTGATCCTCCTATCCTTTGAGGGTATACAAGCTTGGATATGGAAAATAATAAAAACAATGTAGGAAACAATGGAGCTAGTGGTTTAAAGAGGAAACCAACAGGACATAAAGGAAAAGATGAGGTTTTTACAGATTGTTTGAGGGAATATATGGCGCTTAGTGAGGAATTTCACGTAGCCATGTAATTCAATTATTTTTGCACCATCAAACATCCTGAGTGGTATGAACCCCAAGTATCAGTGGATAAGAAGGTGAAGGTTCCAAAGAAAAGGGCACTAGTTTTTGAATATTTTGATGCTTCTAAAATTGATCATGATGGCACAATAGCATCTAGTACACCTTTATCATTGTCCTATGAGGCCCATAACACTAGCACACATGATGGACAGATGGAATGTGCACATGGTGAAGTGACCCAATCAACCGATGTTGAGGATTCAACATCATACCTTAGTAATAATGATCATGATGATGAGGGTGTGTGAGCACCTAAGTATGATGAGGATTCAATGCCTTATCCTATCTATGATATTTATGACGATGCAAGAAATATTTTACCTAAATATGACGAAGACTAGGTATGTGAAAAATGTCGTGAGATATGGATCCATATTCTTAGGAGCCATGCGTGGAGGATGACAGAGGAGAGGCTGATTTTGGAAATGAATTTACATATGAGTCCCATCATTTGACAGGTCAAAGTACGGTAAGTAAAGATTACATGGCATCATCTAGTGAGTCATTTGTTATTGATGGATATAGTATTCTTATAGATGAAAACAAATCAGAAGATTTATTGTGTGAAAACCCACACTATGTTGATAAAATTAAACAAAGACCCTTAGCATTGCATGATTTGGACAACCGATTATTGGTCACAGAGGATAAAATTGTACAAGTGTTGGCAAGGGAAGATAGTTCTCATAAGTTCATTGAATATATTATTTGGAAAGCCTGGATGGAGGAGATACAAAAAGGAGTTTCAGGTGGAGTCACTAATGCTCAATTGCACATAATCAAAGAAGCACTAGATCAGGTGAAATCAAATTACTTGCAGTTTTTCATGGATAGGGACATTTCTCTCAAGTTCGTTGAAGACAAGGAAAGGGAGGTTGAGGATATGTGTTACCAATTGAGTTTGGCATGCTCTTCATAATTTACAGTGGAGACTCCATCATCTTTGGCAATTGTGACACATGAGGGCATGAGTGGCACTCATGGTTTGAGGGAGGAGCCTCTTGTGGCAATCTCATACAAGGAGCATTCAGAGTTGTATGTGGTTGAGGAGAGGTGTGACACAGAGGGTTTTGACTATTCTTTTGTTTTTCATTGTGGGGATCATGAGCCATTTGTTTTGGAGATCCCACTAAAGGATCAAGGCTCAAGGCCCATTGTACAGTAAGAAAGAAATGAACTAAAATCAAGAAATTATATATAGAAAGCATTAAAATTTAGTCAATCAAAACCATCTAGCTCAACATAATGCTTCAAATGTGAACTATTCTTCATGTATGAAAAAAATCACTCTTCCATGTATTTTAGAAAATAAGAGTTATTATCTATGGCATAGATGATCTTATATGGACCCATCTAGAGCTTCTGAAACTTAGATTGTTTTCCCTTTTTAGCATGATTAGAATCCCAAAGGAGCACCTTTTCATCAACTTTAAAAATAGAAGATTCATCTTTCTTGTCAAAATATTTTTGAACATTTTGTTTCCTTTTCCTCAGATTCTCTAAGGAATGTTTTCTTTGTTCTTCTAAGGAAAGCAGAGCATTTACCCTTTGAGAAATATCTGATGAATTCAATTCTTCATCCTATAGTTCTAGTCTAAGATATGTGAGTTCCAATTCTACAGGTGTTATGGCTTATTGGCCATATAAAAGTTGGAATGGAGTATGGACAATGCTAGACTTGGTAGTGGTCCTATCTTCCCAAAGAGCGTATGTAAGTAGCATGTTCCATTGACAGGGCTTATCATATATGATCATGTTATCTCTTTGTAATTTCCTTGGCTGAGGAGGAAATCGGTACAGGAGTAACCTCAAAACCAACTTGGGGATGGAAGCTAGCCCGTCCAACCAGAGAGGGATCTCTCTCTTCAAATCAATCATTGAAAGGATTGATTTGGTTTAACTCAAAGGCTAGATCTCTAAGATAAATTAATTTATAGGGTTGGTTGCAATATGAACAAAAAGTACATTGGGTTATGGAGTCACTAAAGTTGAAAGCCAATAAAACTTGTTGGATACCTGGTAGATTTAAGAAAGGACTGAACAGAGGAAAGATAGAAAGTAATATTCTAAGCCAAATAGATATGTTGTAGACAAAAAGTTACAGAGAAAACAATAATCCTTCAAGGCATCTAACAAGGATGAATCTCAAAGAAATTATAGCAGAAGTACAACTCGAACTACATGCAACAGAGAACCTGATAAAAATGACTTATGATACATATATTTTACATCAGCATAGAGAAGAAACCATACAATATCAAATATAAAACATGAAAGAAAAGGATGAGGAATCACATGCATAAAATATCACAATCACATGTATCTCTTTGGTCAAAACTCAAGGACTTCTTATAGAACAACTTTTTCATTAACAATAAGGAAAATGTTCAATAGTATTCCTATACACACTTGTCAACCCTTTAGTTTTCATGGCTTCCTGAATATATATGAAAACATATGTCTATAGTATCAAATTCAAATCCAACTATGATCCTACAATAGTGCTAACAGTTGCACATAATCAACATGATATCTTTAACAAACTGCTAAAAAGAAGGAGTCGAATTGGATTCATTTAATTTAATTATAACGACTTTGATATGACAATAAATGAAACCCAAAATTGTGACTTCCACTACTGATGTTCATTGGAGATGAGCTATCACACTTGTCGAACCATTCAAGTTGATTTGGAGGTGTTCTGGCCATTATGTCACTGTTGTGCAACAAGTCCGCTGCGCAATCATCACCTACGGGAAAAATGCAGCAGAGTTGCGCAGCAACAATTGGTCTGTCATCTCATGTTTACTTTTGATCTTATGAAGATGATGTGGCTCCTTATAGCTCTTTTAATTACTTCTTTAAATTTCCCTTTATTTCCAAAGTCATCAAACCCATGAGTAATAGTGCCTCTTTGATAAAATAATGTGCTTATGTATGTGACCTTTTGCAAAAAAGGAGTCAAAATGGAAAAATGACAAAAAGGTGTCAAAAAAGTCTCAGTGGTTTAGTTCTCTGTTGTTTCAGCTAGAAATTCAAGCTTTCCCTTCTTTGCAATATCCACCTGCTGCAAAGTTTTCTTGAGGGTCTTGTTCTCCTTCCTCAAAATGAGTTTATGTTGATAAAAATTCTTCAACTGTCTGTGTAATGGTAGGGTCCTTCTCACCATTGATGCAACTTTGTCTATTGCAGGTCCACAGTCTCTTAGGTGTTCTTCAAACTTCATTTTGAATTCCCTATCTCTATCCCTGAGTTTAAATATCACATTTTGTGCTTCTCTAAGTTGTTTATTTAGCCTCTTGAAAGTGTCTCTTCCTTCATCATCTTTCTTTTCTTCTGGCTGATTATGTGCTGGGATTTCCTCTTGATGTTGCAACTTCCTAGTTGAGGACCTTGTTAAAGGCACACTAGGCTTAGGAATATCCTCTACCTATGGAGTCTTCTCTACTGCTTTCCCTTTACTCCTTGTTTTGGAACCAGTTGGAGTTGATAGTGTTGACGTTTCTCTATCACAAAGGTATCTTTCCTGCAAGCTTCTTCTAGAGACTTCTTATTCAATTCTCTATTTTCATGTTGCAACTGTGCTATGAAAAAGTGATCCTTCTTCAAATGCTCCTACAACTCAATAATTGAAGTGTCTTTGTCATCTGGGAGGGTTGGTTGTATGAAGGTTTCTAGAGTGTCACTAATTTCCTGTGATGTATGTATAACAAGAATTCTCTTTGTTACAGATCTGGTGAGTGGTTTTCTAGGAGTTTTGGTCACTTCTAGAGAGAATTGGAGTTTCTTCTATTTATTTTTATCTTCTTGACTTGCTACAAGCTCTTCAGTCCCTTTTTCCCTTTTCTTAACAGAAATCTCAGGGATTGATGTTGCAGTTCTTTCTACTGATGAGGGTGCATTTCTCAAAATTTGTGAGTTGCCTAGGGAAGCTACTGCTATGATTGATGAATTTAGAAAAGAATCCCAATATCAATTTCTCTTTCTAAGTTCTTCTAATACTAACAGTTTGATCAAAGAAAAATGGAAGAGTCTAGCATCTCCTTTCTCCTTCCTTAGTTGTATTATGTCAACCATCCTTCCTAGAATTATGAAAAGGTAATATGGTAGATTCAAAGGCTTCTTACCAATGAAGTGCATTAAGAGCCTGATATGGTATTGGTAAACCTTATTAAATCTCCCTTCACATGTAAAAAACCTCTGGATAACCCTCAACAAATCATTATGACTTTCCAATAAAAAATCTCTGGGTATGGTAGCTCTGAATTTAGTATTTCTAAATTCAGTCTTTAGAAAATCATGATGGTAAGACAGATCCAACTTCATACCTTTGAACCATTGTTCTCCATGAGAAGGTATTTTGGTTGTAGCAACAATTGTATCTTCAGAAACCTGCAACTAGAGGTTGTTCACCTTAGCCTTAGCACCATCAAAATTATCTGCAAACTCCCTCACCACCTATCTATTGTACCCCTAAAGTTTTTCACAAAACCTTATGCAACCCACTTGTTCAAAGGATTCTTTGATAGTTGGGTCTATGTTTACCAAATTCAAACCTTGTGGCTCAAACCTCACGATATCACCACCCTTTACATTATTTATTCTATGTTATGGAGTTGTCATGATGTTGGTATGTGTCAACCTTGTGTAGATTGTGTGCAGCGATGATTAGAACAGATGTGCAACAATATATTACAATTTTCAACTTCTTGTATCGAGTTAACACTTCAAATTATGATACTTAGGATCCTCTATGCAGCAAATGAAAATAATAACATTTGTGCAATGAATGAAAATAATAACCTTTGTGTAGCAAATGAAAATAGTAACCTCTACACACTACATAGCAATGAACAACACAGGGACTTTTGTGCAACAAATGAGAGTAGTTTCTTCTGTGCAACAATGAACAACAGTGCCCTCTACACCTTTTATGTGGCAATGAATCGCAACAAGAATCTCTGCATAGCAAGCTTGGCCAGGAGGTTTTGAAATTGTGGATGAAGAGAAACGATTTCTTGATGCTTTCTTTACCTGGAGGGAGGATAAATTTGAAATATAACTTCAATTAAATCATGAGTTATTCCATCATACCTCATCGTACCTCCATACCCAACATTAGGACGTTGTACAACAACTTGCGTTGTGCAATGGTTTTCTTGATAATGCCACATGTCATTGATAGATTTGATTTCATGAAACCATTAGAACTTTGACAAGACTAACTCCAACTATCTAGAAATGACATCATGACCCTTCAGTGACATGAAAACCCACATATTGGCACAAAAACCATAAGTTACATGGTTAAAAAAGAAAAGCTGACCCATGACAAAGAAACCTATGACTCATGATTTCAGAAAAAAAATACAATGTTCTTATTTAACCCAAGACATGACTTTATCCTATAATTTTATTCAAAACCTAACAACCTATTTATAGGACACTAAAACATGCTCCAATGGGGATGGAATCCTCCCTATGAGGTGCCAAAGAATAGATATACTAGTAGCCTTATCCATTGGGTTCTTTATTTGCTACTAAAATGACTCAAGCTGACTTGATATTTTATGTAAAAACACACTTGGAATTACTCATCGGACCTTAGGGCCTTCTCTTTGGGATTCAATTTTGTTGAGTAGTACCCAAAACGAAAAATACTAAAGAAAATGAAGATTTACAATGAAGTGAAAAAAAAAATGAAATGATTTAAGTAAAATAGTGCTTGAGAAACTTGTCATTAACAAATCCTCCACTGATGTATTCTCCATTGAGCTCCTGTAATAGGAATGCATTATTCCCATGATATGTTGCAACTTTGTATGGCCCCTTCCAAAGATTTTCAAATTTAGAATGTTTACCCTTGTCTTCAATTCTTGCATCCTATTTTAAAACCAAATCATTGATTTGAACGTCATCAACCTTATTTCTCCTGTCAAAACATTTCTTCATTTTGTCTTGATATAGTTGAACATTCTTAAAAACCTCTTCTCTCATTTGATGAACATGAACTAACTGACTTATTCTTCTATGAACATGGTTTGGTTCAACATCTACTTGTTGCAACAACTTCATGACTGGCAGTCCAATAGAAGTAGGAAAAACTTCCTCTGTACAATAAACAAGTTAAAGTGGAGATGTGCCAATAGACTTATTTGTACTCACTATGTCTGCCCAAAGTGAAAAAATCAGCTTCTTGTGCCAAGATTTCTTGTTTTCCTATAGTAACTTTTTGATGATTCTTATCAAACTCTTATTATATGATTCAACCAAACCATTACCTTGTGGGTAATAGGTTGTTGAGTGACTGAGCATGATACCATAATTAGTGCAAAATTCAACTAGTTTCTTAGCCTTCAAAGAAACAGTGTTATCTATAATAATCCTTCTTGGACAACCAAACCTTGAGACTATATTTCTTTCCAGAAATTGTATGATGACTGAATCAGTGGCTTGACGGGTAGGTATAGCTTCTATCCATTTTGTGAAATAATATGTGGTTGTTAAAATCCATCTGTGTTGAGTTGAATATTAAGGATGCACTTCCCCTATGAAATCCAAACCCCATTGTTGGAAAGGGGCTTCTACGGAAACCAGTTTCAGAGGCAAAGGCAGAAGCTTTCTCTTTCCTTCAAAAATATGACATTCATGGCAAGTGGAAACCTTCTTATATACATCAGCAAATATGGTAGGCCAATAGAAACATGATCTCAGAATTTTATTAATTGTTATCTTATAGTAATGATGACCTCCACATTAACCTTCATGGAACTCTTTCATGGTTTGTTGAGCTTCAACTTATGTAAGACATTTCAATAATACTCCACCCGGGTCTTTCCAATAGAGGGAATCATTAAGCATGAAAAACTTTATTTCCTTTTGCTTCAAAAATCTGGCTTTAGTTTTTTACAATTCAAGAGGGGCCTACAAATTTTGTAAAACAAGGATGATGTCACTGTACCAAGATGAATCCACAAATTTATGGCTTACCTGAGGAGGGGCTTCTTCTTCTATATCTTTTAAGAGATCATCAATAAAATCTACTTCAAATAACTTAAAATTTGATTGAGTCATCATTTGAGCAAGAACTTGTCCTTTCATTAATTTCGTAGGCTTAATTTCCACATCATATTCCAAGAAGGTTGCAATCCACTTACCTCTCTTTCCCTTGGGATTAGGTTGAGTCAAGATATCTTTCAGAACAATATTTGGAACATATGCAAGGACATGAGAGTGTAAAACATACATCATGAATTCATTCAAATCCTTAACTAAGGCATAGGCATGTTTCTCCATATTATTGTACTTAAGAGTTGAATATCTTAAAGACCTACTGAAAAAGGAAATAGGTTGCTCCTGGTTCTGATCATTTTTCTTCATTAGTACTCATGCTATAGTGTACACTGAGGAAAAATAAAAAAACAATAAAATTGTTGGGTCCAGACCCATTTTGGAATAAAGACTAATTTTGGAGAATAAAGCACAAAGAAGGAAAAGACAACTGGCATGAAAAGCAACACGTGCAAGGTAAACACGCATGCAGAGGAGGAAAGCATGTGAGGCACACATGCAAGAAGACCTAACCATGCTAGGTCTCTAAAGATGTCCTAAAAACAACCTTAGTATGACATTAATTTTATAAACCGACGATTCATCTTTTCTCTCAAGATTGTCAACAAAGTCTATGCAGATAGTTGTATAGGTTTAAATCATGTAGATACTTCAGTTACAACAAATTTGAGTCTGTCTAAATTACTGCAATAATCAAGTTCTTCACACATTAACCACAAATTCTGAAACTAATAACTCAATCAATAGAAAATATATTCTAGACAATAACACGCCATGAAGCAAAACATCAATTAATTACTGAACTCATTCATTTATTCAAGAAATAGCAATTTAATCTACAAAAACACTTAATGAATCAATCTCTCAATGATTAATTAATCTATTGGAAAGGAACAACGATCTACTGAATATTTAAGAAGGAACAACAAATGCAGATTAAATGAAAGGAACAACAAATGTGAATTAAACGAAAGGAATCCACAAGCGATAAATTGACAGCAATCAGTATTGGAACAACAATCGATAATCTGTTCTCTGCAAATGGAATAACACATCCAATTCATAAAAACAACACATCTATGAACCTATTATAATTGTTGAACGGAATATCAATCACAAAATTATAACAGAATTGATAAGATTACAGATAAGACATGATCTCATGTCGACTGGGCCCACGGTCTTCAGAAGATACTGTTATGAAAAACTAAATACGCGAAAATGATCAAAATGCTTGAAGCTTCCATTAATTCCATAATTGATAAGTCATTTACAATGGTATTGTTGTATAGAGTGTCAACCATTAATACATCTGAATTCTGGTATCCCTCTCTATCGTTCACTCTTCTTTATATATTACAATGAGATAAGTAAATTAAGTTATCCTGAGGATCGAGAGATCCTCGGGATTTCTTTTACTATTTATGAAGATTGCAAGATAAAAAGTCAATCTTCCTGAACCATTTTGTTCCTAATTTCTTCAATCTTCAATGGTCTGTGCATATTCATGATCTTCTTAATTATCTTCAGTTAACAGCAATTGTCCATTTCTACATAAAATCAAAACAATTCAAACCAAAGTTCAGCAAATATCTAATATCATTTAATATTATTTCCTAAGATCTTTTTAACCATTTTCTTCCCTAATTACTTCAAACTAATATAAAAGTAAAAAAAGAATATATCATAAACCAAAGTAACAAGGAGAATATTTATACCTTTTTCTCACCCCAACATACCCCCCATCTTACCTTTTTGCATGTCCTCATGCAACAAGAGAGTTCATATGCAAAGCAGTGATACTGAAGGGTGGAGAGGTCTCTTCTCTAGGCCTCTGGAACCCATGGTTACCTTTAAGCTCTTCAAAAGAAACATCTTCCTTTTTCTTACGGATTTCATAAACACTCTGATAACCCTATGGAGGATACCAAATAATGGGGGGACTGTACCTGCATCCAAACCAAGAATTCCCTTCTTCCATGATCATTTTGGCATACCTTTCTAATCTGAGAGAAGATAATTGAAAATTCCTAAAACCAAATGGTTCCCTATTCTTGATTTCATTTGAAGAGACGCACCATCTTAATTTGGCAGCAGAAAGAGATTCTTCTTTAATTTCTCCAAAATATTGCAGCCCTGAATGTACAACATGTCTATGGATGGGAGCTAAATATTCCACAACCTTCTCCCTCTTCATAAATTCTCTATGTTTCATAATGGTGTCAAAGGGTTTAGAAGGTTCTCCTCTAACCCATAGGTCTAGCCCATTCTCTCTTTTCATGAAGACCTTATGTGCCTTGGCCCACCTAAGTTGATTTTTGGAAAAAGATAAAAAGGCCTGAAACTGGATATCCCCAGTGAATGGATTGGGGTTCTCATCTCTGTTTTCTTCTAGAATGAAATTATGAATATATAATTCACACAAAAATATTGTACTACATCCTCTTGTTCTTTAAAACACGAAACAAAATTAGAGATAATGGTAAACTCAGAAGGTGTTGCTTCCCTAATGGCTTTCACTTTTAATAACAAATAACGTTCCAATAAAAATAGGGCATAATTAGTAGAAGGGGCCCTGCAAGATATTATATCAGAATAAATAGAGAAAATAATTTTGATTTCCTACAAAGCTCCACCAAGTTGTCCATGCACCTTCTTTACATTTTATTTTGCTCTGCCAATATTAGCAAAGGTTTCATTTTCAGTTGTTGACATGGCTCAAAGTTGTCTGAGAGCTTTCTGATGCTCTGTTACTGTCACCATTTCACTTCGGCATTGGGTTAGGGTCTATTGGAATTGTTCCAATTCTACTTCCAGCCTTCTAATAGTGGCATCCTGTTCAAGGGAATGAATTACTTCTTCATTCTGAACAGTTGTTTCTACTGTTACTAGAGCATCTGTCTGAGTTTTTGTTTCTTTGGATTCCAAGGGAGCATG
This sequence comes from Picea sitchensis, assembly GCA_010110895.2. Taxonomy (NCBI): domain Eukaryota; kingdom Viridiplantae; phylum Streptophyta; class Pinopsida; order Pinales; family Pinaceae; genus Picea; species Picea sitchensis. Next base: position 99,922 of record SNQJ01S0001749.1, read on the forward strand.
AAAATATGTTTGTGTTTCAACAGAATTAGTGTGAATTTCCCTTCTGGGAAGTGGATTTCTTCCCTGTATTCTAACCTTCCTAGATTTCTTCTTCTTATGGGATTTGTCAGATTGTTCCAGCTGCTTCTTAAGTTGTCTAATTTTTTCTTTCAATCTGCCAAATTTTTGTTTTAATACCTTTATTTTCTTGACCCTCTTTCTCAATGTCTTGTTTTCGTATTCCAGTTTTCTGATTTTGTTATTGCCTTTTTCTGCAGTTTCTTTATGTCCAAGGGGAATTTCAAGATCTTCCCCACCTTGATCAATTGGCAATTCATTCCCTATATCCTCTGGGTGCTCTTGTTTCTCTAAAGGACTGTTCTCATCGAACTGAGGTTCTGGTTATTCTGCTAACTTAGTATATTCCCTCATAGGAGAGGATGGAATCTCCATATCAAGAAGATCAAAGACAAAGTTTGAAGGAGGAGAGGTTGGAGCTTGGGGTTCTTCTGGCCCATCTGTATTTTCAGTAAGTGATATTCCCAAATTTCCCAATACTTGGGCCATCTCCTCTTCATAACTTCTGAAGAAATCATCCTGCTTCCCTACAGGGTTTCATGCGATGGCTCTTCTATTTGCACAGTCTCTTGAGTTCTTTTAGGTTGTATTGCCTCTCTATCCTTTCTTCTTTTAACAGAGGAGGTTTTAGGAACAGAAATTGTTCTTTGTATTTTCCTTTTTGATGTTCCTGCTTGCATGCTCTAATTTTCTGCCAACTGAATAAAGTCTGTTTCCATTTCAGGTTGGGTGGTTGGTATTTCTATTTGGGCATTATCTCCCTCTGGATGGACTGTCTCAATTCCTTGTGGAGGAATTTCATGGTGGACTTCTGGTTGCTCAATTTGCAAGGGTCTATCGAGATAAATTAGGTCCCCCCACGTTATTTGTGTATGATTTAAGGCCCTATCTACTATCAATTTTACTAACCCATGATGATTGATTACGTTAGCATGGTCTTTAGCTTTTTGAGTTCTTCCAGCGACCTCATGCAGCATGCTATTAAAAAATAATGGTAGATCTAATACTAATCGTTGTTTTAACACTGTCAGCAGATTGAGGTGGCGAGGTCTCACCACGTCATATCGTTTGTCACATGTGATGTATATTTCCACCACGCCTGCTAGCTCCCTCCAAGGTTCACTAAAAGCAGTGGGGTTGAGGCCTTTTCCTTTCTTGTCGAATTCCTCCCATGGTTCTGCAAAGGATTCCACAGCTTCCTAGAGTGTTGTGTATTTACCATTCCATTGTGTTCCTTCATTTGGAAAGCCTATTACCTTGGCTATGATGGCATCCATGACTGGTATTTGTATGCCCAAAATTAATGAGACTCCCCCCTATATATTTTGGAAGAATTCTAGTGCAACATTTATATCAAATCCCTGCAGTCTGTTAAAATATTGTGTCTGCCCTTAACGGTGAATTTCCCTTGCTTGATCAATCACTTGCAACAATGTAGTCTCACAGCGAATAATTTGGCCACCCATATCTTATGTAAAAACATTAGCACAACTATCATTCCCACCTGTAAAACTAGTTAGACCAGCCTGTAAAAGAAAGCTACTAGAAATGATAAAAATTATAGAACAACAATGGTATATAAAAATATGTAATTTCCCATTATCTGTAATCATTATGGATTATCGATAATCATGCAGAATGTCCATTCCCTGATGAGTGAAAGTTCGACCTCGACCGATGGTGTGTGTGAACATAATAATGGCGGTCAGTCAAGTGAGGGATAATTATTAGGCCACTGTCGTTGGGAGAATGACCGTTAATAACTTTCAAATCAACTTAATGTTAATCATGAATGATAATCGCATCTTTTTGTGGAAAGTGAAAGCCCAAATACCAATATCCAATGTGTTAAGGAAGAAATTATGAATATTCCTATTATGTCCATGTTTTATAAATATGCCACATGTCATAATTTTGTTACTTTCCCTTGTGTTGAATATAGCAAGAATGATAGCCTCTTTTTTAAGAAAGGAAGTCTATGAGAATAATAAAAACTTAGCAAATTAAGATAAACTTCAATACCATAGGCAGAGCCACTTCTTCCAGCAGGCGTCCATAACCTCGACGGGGTTTCCATTTAACCCATAGATGAGACAGTATCCTAAATAAATAGTTTGAATAATCTTTTCCCAAAAAGGCCACTATCCTGGTCTGGTAGCCAGATAGCAACAATGCCACTCACTATATCATAACAAAGTGAACAAGTCGGCTCGTGATGAGACCTCTTGTCCTTTGACCCTAAATGCCAAAGGCCATTTCCCTAGTGTGGTAGACATAGTGGGAATGTCACTTATGTTAATCTCCTATGGTCATGGTAGGTTGGCTCATGATGAGACCCCCTATCCTTTTGGGGAGTAGGTTATTTTCTCTTATTATATTTATTTATTTATTTATTATTTTTATTATTTTTATTTTTATTTTTTTTAAGGGAGGCTAATCTACTCCTTAAGAGTGTGGGATGGCGTAAGAAGTGTAATAATTACAAGTAAAAATGTGCCTTAGACTCCTTATTATGATGTGAAGGAAAATTATCATTCAAGTATATGTATATATATAGGGAAAATAAACGAATTATGGTGGTTAAGGATTATGAACAATATTAAGATAATTCGGAAAAATCAATCCATAAACAATTTGATAAGGTATGTTAGATATTTCTCGAAAAGAAAATAAGAAATCATTACCATGATAATTAGAAGTGATGTTCTTGAAAATTATACCCAAAGGAGTGGCTAAGTGTATCAGGAGTATTCATAAAAACAAAACGTGTTGTTGGTGGAAACAAAAATAGTTACTTTCAAGGGAAAGGAACAACAACAGGAACAACCGCAAAAGGAACAACAATCGCAACAAAGGGAACAATAGTTTTTACGTTCAAATGAACAACACTACCCGCAAAGGGAACAACAATCACGACAAAGGGAACAAAAGTTGTTACATTCGAAAAAATGAAGATGATGTTCAAATGTAACCATCTAAGTAATTGGATACCTCCCATAGAAATTCTTGTTGTAGCGAATCTAGGATTGATTAGTCATCAACTAAATTCATTTAATTTTACAGGTAGGTTTATTCAAATATCAGGGGAGTACAATGTATTGGATGGTTTACGGTGTCATGCATTCATTTTTATTTACTACAGTCACAGCTGCGCATCTTTTGAGTGCAGTGTCCGAATTTTGCTGTGAAACATGACATATTCATCTCCTGTTATCAAAACAAGGGTTATAGTTGATGGGTTTTTCAAAGTGAAACAAGATAAATTTGGAGTTTGAATAAGGAACAGAAAAGAGTGCTAATTGTATTTCATTACAGCCATCCTTTCTAGTCTTTGTTCTCCAAATCTCTTTATAGTGACTTTCCTATAAAGTAAAAAAACTTTAAAACTCAATCAAATATTTAAAGAAAAATATATACAATATGTACAGTGTTGGAAAAAGCAACAATTTCATAGAGTTGAAGCTGCTAGGTTACCCTCCCAGCCAACGAAAATCTGAACAGTGGGATCATTACTTCTTGGAAAAATGATTCCTTTGAAAGCGGTTGACAGTAGAGCCGTAGCCAATGTCCATTCACTAGAAAAGGAGAACCAGACCCGTCAATGGTAACTAAAGTGAAAGTTCCATTATCATGGACTTCCTTGATTTCATATGGTCCCAACCACCTTGTCTGCAATTTTCGAGGAAAATCCGGAAATCCGGAATCATAAAGAAGCACCCAATCACCTTTCTGGAAGGATTTCTTATTAATATGCTTGTCGTGCCAGCTAGCTCTCTGTTGTTGAATAACAGTTGTGCGTTGAAGGGAAAACAAGTGTGATTCATCTAACTCATTGAGCTACTATAAGCGCTTCGTGTGTGATTCCGTAAGATCCAGTCCAATTTCCTGGGCCATTTTTAGAGTCTTGATCTCAAATTCAATTGGAAAGATAGGCTCTTTGCCAAAGACTATGTGATAAGGAGAGTATCTAGTAGTGTTACGCCATATTGTACGATAGGCCCATAAGGCATTTGGAATATCGGCTGCCCAATTTTGACTATTTGGTGAGACTATTTTTGTCAAGATTGCCTCCAAGACTTTATTGGTATTTTCCACTTGCTCATTTTCCTAGGGGTGGTATGGGGAGGTAACCCTATGTTTAATGTGATAATTGCACAGAGTGGCCGAGATTTTATGTATTGTAAATTGCGACCCTCCGTCCGTGATTACTTACCTTGGTAATCCATAGCGTACAAATAGTTCAAAGAGAAATTTAATGACTACTTCCTCAGTTGCATTTGGCAAGGCTACTACTTCTACCCACTTGGTCATATAGTCTGTTGCAACTAGTATAAAAGATTTTTGGTTTGATTTTGGGTTAAAGGGACGAACAAAATCTAGTGCCCATATCTCAAAAGGTTCCACCACCACTAATGGTTGTATGGAATTTCATCAGCTTGGCCTGGTTAGCCCATCCTCTGACATCTATCATAGGCCTGGACATACTTCTTTTCATATTTAAAGATCAAGGTTCAATAATAACCCATATGTAAAACCTTATGCCCAGTTCCACGGTCTGCAAAATGTCTGCCACAGGGCTCATCGTGACACGCCTTCAATACATCATGAATTTCATCCTCTCTGATACATCTTTGGATATGAAGATCAGACCCTCTGTGAAAAATATATCCATCGATCCAAGTGAACCATGCACTACGCTGAACAATTAATTTATTTTCTCTTGATGACAAGTGCGCTGGAAATTTCCCAAATGCCAAATAATTCACCACATCATCATACCAAGGCATCTTAATAGTCACAGCAAAAAAATGTTTGTATGGAAATTGGTCTTCGACTGTCAAAGATTTATCTGTCTTGGGTATACGAGACAAAAAATATGCAACAAGATTTTCTCTTCCTGGTCGATCCTTAATGGTGATGTTGAATTCCTGCAACGGAAACAACCACTGAGTAACCCATCCATTAGTAATTGGTTTGTTGGATAAGTATCTAATAGTAGAGTGATCAGTGTACAAAATTACTGGATAGCCTGTTATGTAGTGTCGAAATTTATTAATAGCATGTATAATGTCTAAAAATTTGTTTTATGTTACTATGTAATTTAATTCGGTAGGAGTAAGATTTTTGCTAATAAAATAAATAGCATAAGGTTTCTTGTCTTCTTCTTGTCCAAGGACAATGCCTATAGCGAAATCTGATGCGCCTGAAGAGATGTGAAATGGTAACTTCCAATTTGGTCCTCTTAGCACCGATGTTGTTGAAATTAATCTTTTAAGATCTGCAAATGCAACATCACACCTATCAGACCACTGAAATTCCACATTACCAGTTAAATCATGTAAAGGCACATCTATTCTTGAAAAAATTTCTATGAATCTGCGATAATATTCTGCACATCCGAGGAAACTATGCACCTCGGTCTGTGTATGAGGTGTAGGCAATTTAAGGATTACCTCTATCTTTGTTGGGTCTACCTTGATTCCATCTGCATAAACATAGTGTCCTAGTACCACACCTTCAGTCATCATCATATGACATTTCTCATGAATCAAACATAGCTTGGTAGAAATGCATCGTTCTAGTACCTTCTCTAGATTGCTTAAAGTTTGATCAAAGTCAGTGCCATAAGGGGTAAAATCGTCCATGTAAACTTCAATTCCTTCATTAATTAAATCAAAAAATATGCTTAAAATACATCTCTGGAATGTAGATGGATAATTACATAACCCAAAGGGAAATACTCGATATACGAAGGTACCCCAAGGACATGTAAATGTAGTTTTATCCTCGTCTTCTAGAGCAATTTGAATCTGATTATAACCGCTAAAGCCATCTAGGAAGGAGAAAAATTTCTTCCCTGCTAAAGTATCAAGAACCTGATCAATAAAAGGTAGGGGAAAATGGTCCTTCTAGGTAGCTTTATTGAGTTCTCTGTAGTCTACACAGATTCACCACTTACCATTCTTTTTAGGGATGATTACCAGTGGGGAGACTCACTGGCTATCTGAAATAGGATATATAAAATGTACATCCAACAGTTTCTGTAATTCTTCTTTGAAAATCTCTTTGAGATGAGGGTTTAATCTTCGTTGGGGTTGTCAGATGGGTCGGGTATCTTTTTCGATATAGATATGATGTGTACATAGTTGGGGATCAATTCCCTTCATGTCAGGATACTTGCTGTTGGAACACATGTTTTTCTAATATTTAGACTTTAATAAATTTCATTCTCATTTAAATAAAAGAAAAAAGCACTTGAGTCTCACAATTGATAAAGTTTTGCGTATGATCGAATGATCTAAAATATTTCAGATTTATGGAACCGCCAAATGATTAATGAGTCAAAATCACTGAAAGTTTCTTCGGAGTTTCGCGTTTCGGATATTTCATTATGTCTTGACATTCAAAATCTTGATACCCGAAAGACGTCTATTTTAACTATTCTAAAGTATTTAAAACACACGAGTATGGATGTACGTATGCATCTTGAGTCTTCTCCTAGTAGACAAATGACATTTTTTTTGAGTTGGATGTCTAAGATTTCGCACGATTCAAATTAACACGTGGCACCTTTAGGATGAATCATCCTTGACATGTCATCACAGGTAATGGCCTTTCGGAGATATAACAAAGAGTCAAATTGCAAACATACGAAACGCTAAAATGTTGAAAGAATAAATATCGATTAATTAAATCAAACTAAGTCAAAGATAATTGATCATTTCGCGTTTCGAGAATCGGGAGTTTACCATTCATCACATCCAAAAAATCCCGAAACCCAATTTCCTGAAAGCATTGAATTAAACGTGATTAATTAACCTCTTAAAACGGAATTAACAATGTAAATTAATATTTCGCACATTCGCGTTTCGGGATATTTCAATTTTGTTCCATCCAAAACTCTTGATCACAAATCACCGATATTTGGTAACATTTATTATGGACCAACGGGAATGATTTCTAGCATAGAGTGTGTATCGCCAGATGTACTTTCCTCATTAAAGAAAATAAATTCATCATCCGTAAAAGCATGCTTGAATTAATGCAAATTGAGTGTAAATAAAGGTGTTCCATTTTGAATTTCATTCGTACCTTCAACAAAGTAGTGAGTTTTAGACAAAGAAAGCTTACGCATTCTACCATGTAACAGGTATCCACGTTCTATTTATGGCATCATGGCACCCAGGAATACGTCGAAGAATAATGATGATGCTGATGAAGATTCGAACCTGAACGCAAATGTTTTGTCTTATACTACGCCACATGTTGTAGATTCAATTAGATCTTGGACACAGATTTTCAAAATATTGGAGCATGAAGTTATAAATTTCCCAGATGATTCTGGAGATGAAATGAATGACACTCACAAAACTAAACTCATAGTTATAGCAGAGTCTGAGCTTCATAAAATAGCTACGCAGCCGAATCTCATGCCATATAATGACATGATAAGCTGGGGTCTAGAAAACACCGATGTTCAGACCACGAGCATCATCAATCAGCAAAAGGTTATTGTTGGCTCTTTCAGGCCGAAACACCTCCAAGTAATGTATAAGTTATCCACTGATCCCAAATATATTTATGATGTTGTGTTCATGAAGGATTTTGAACAAAAAGAATGTGTGGAATTTGAACGAAGCTAGCCAGATAGGGTTAAATCCTGGTGGGGAATTCTAGCGAAATTTAGAGCAGACTCTCATAGTGTTTATTCCACCGTGTCATTAAATGAGTATATGATCTGTGTATCCATGATGGTATGTATAATATTTGGAAATAAAATACCTACTCACTTCTCGATGGAATGGGTATCAATCATGCATGAGGTAGTCGAGGGCTTCACTTTCAACTGGGCGAAGATGTTGTCTGATAACCTAGCCAAGGAAACTATAAGTATCAAACGACAAAGTAAAAATGCCAACCTACCCCTTTTTATATTCCTGCTTATGTCATGGATGCCATTTGTTTCATAACTCCATTTCCATTGATGAATTGGAGCTGGAACCCAACCAAGGCAGAACCTATTCATTTTTATCATTCCAAACTATGGGAGGAAAACGCCAAAGATTTCTTTTATGAAATCTATCATAATGTAGTGATTCTCGTTCATCAAACACTATATGGTCATCCACCTCCTCGGATTTCAGATCAAATTATGGGAAACCTTAAAAAAGTTGCAGATTGGTTCATTGAAGAAAATTTCTCAAATATCAGGGTTTTCAGGTGCTCAGTTTCCCCTCACGCTCTCCCAAAGTTTCTTCCTGACAGACTAGTGTGCAGAGAAGTGGCTTACCAGACGGTAGCAAGAGACATTGGAAAAGAGCTAAAGGCTTCTCAGAAGAAAGTTTGGCTAACTTTCCCTCTACAGGTTGGTAGGTTTTCCTTGTTAGATTTTGGCCATTCCAAAGTAGAGGCTGCAACTTTAGAAGATGTCAAATTGGTTGACATTGACTTTAAAAGACATGATCCATACAAGATCATGGAGAATCACTTAGATCAATGCAATATGAAAATATATGTGCATGAAGACTCCCCATATGACGATATATTCAGGGGAACCAGATTATATGAGGAGGTACAAGACAGAGTTCAAACGTTATCCCCTGACCAACGGGCCATTTTCTTCACTTTCCAAAGGAATAGATGAAATAGTTTCTACAAGGAGAATTGATAACCACTCCTCTAGTGCAGGGATCCATACCTCCAGGTTTTGAACCATGGTCTTCTGATAAACAAACTATTGAGGAATTCCCAAAGAATCTCGAAGTGTCTAAACAAGAATTAGAAACCTTGCAGGCAGGATATCTAGAGCCGCAGACAAAGCAATCTGAGACACTTCTAAAATAGAAACAAATGGTATCTCCTGTATCGCCAGTCACCCCTCTTGATTCCTCAAAAATAGTATAAGGAAAGCAATTCACAGATATAGGCAGTCTTATTTCAGCACTAACCCCTCTACAGTCAAGTTTTGGAACTCCTGGTCCCAAAATTATGTTTGCAAGCGATATTACCCCGATCCCGCTTAAAGATATGCCTCCTTCGAACTTTTTCTTTAGAACGAAAAGGAGGGCCATAGTTAGAAGGGAATCGCAGTAGAAATAAGGGGTAGTAACCAAAAGGAAAAGGACGATATTTGATGGACAGGGCTTGGAGGATTCAGATCTTGCCAAGGAAATGGTTGGTTCATTAGGCACTTTCGCTACGTCAAATTAGTGGTCGGTCGAAAATCTGGTTAAATAATTGAAACAAAGAAATCTATTGATAATCCAATTACAAGATCAAATAAGTACTTTAGAGAAGAATGTTAGGAGCGAAGTCAACAAAGGACTAGAGCAGGCTAGAGCTAGCGATAGAGAAGAAATTCAAAATCTCAAATCCAATCTTGACGAGATGCACAAGAATGTGCAGGAAAGGGAAGAACAGGTCGTTCAGCAAAGTGAATTGGTGAAGCAATTGCAGGCCAAGGTGAAGTTGACCAAGAACATGGTTATAGATATAACCGTTTTCCAAGCACAGGTGGTGGATATAGGTAAGAAGTTGGAGTTAGCGCAACGAATCCTTTTGAACAAGGTGGAAATTATCCAAAATAATTTTCAAGTGGTCAACGAATCATTGGATAATATTTGTTTCAAAGAAAGAGAGGCTACTGCAGCTAGGGTCACTTTTCAAGAGGTGGTTGTATCATCATCCAGAGAAGATATGTCTATAGTTCCCAGGTTGTCTGTTTCAGAGCAAGTCAAAGGTGACATACTATTGAAGCCCTAGGAAGCCAACATAGTCGAAAGTAAAAGAATGGCTAAGGAAATCAAAGAAGCTTATGAAGAGGATTTTCACTCACTGGATAAAGATTCTTTAGGCCTTGGAAAAGAGGATCTTTCTGAAGTGTTGGGACAAGTTGATGTAGCAAAACATCAACTTGATATCAAAACAAGCTTAGAAGAAACTCAGGTTGAAATCTCACAACTAAAACAGGTCGATATCGCTGAGATAGATAGATGGTTGGTGAAACCTAATTTGCATCTACAATCAATGACTGGAGAAGATAAAAGAATGGAAGACATATTGCCACTATTGGAAAAGAAATTGCATATTTTTGAGGCAAAAGATGTGATAGAAACCTCCAGACTGATAGCACAATTTGTAAGCAGGTGTGTCGAATGTATTGGATGAGGAAAAGGCAGTGCCTCAAAGAACTAATGAGGTAAGTTGTACGCATCATCTGTATAGGTCATGATTAGAGACAATTTGTGTCTAAGCTGGAAAACAAGGAAGGAAAACGTCTCTGCCAGCACGAGAAAGAGACAGAGGAGAACTAAACAAAGCGTTCCACCTTTCTCATTTTGTAACTGTTACTTTTTAGAAATAAGGGGATTCCAACCACTTAGGGTTGTGAATCTTTGTATAAATGCATATTTGAAAGAATGAACAGAGGCTTATTCTTGCCGATTGTAATTGAGAAAACTCTCCTCATTGAGAATTAATACAAGTGCAGACCAGAGATTCCACATTTTGTCCAGTTTGAGTTATGTTTTATTATGTCTTTCCACATTCCAACATCTTTTATATATTTCCTTGATGAATGCCTAATCACAATTTAGTACAACATCTAATGTGGTTATATTTTATTTAGTTATCTGATAGCAAACAAATTTTCCTCTGTATTTACTGTTAGTAAATACAAGACCTGTGAGTTAATTAGATTGCTAAATTTTATGCTTCATTTAGGTTATATTATCTATTTTCTTCTTTTGTAACAAAGTAGGATTCTTCTATAATTGATGCCTTGCTTTGTCTAATAGATTTATGTTTTTCTTTCAATACATTCAATACTTTTAATTTTAACTCAAACACGAAAAACGACCTCTAAGTTGCTATACTATTAAGTCAATTTAACGAATTTTTCTCACATAACTGAGGTAGAAAAAGAAAACATTAAACTTTCCTTACTTCCTGATGCCTGACATTATGGTTTGAACCTTAAGTATAAACTCAGGAACAACATCTTTTTGGCGTCGTTGCCGGGGACGGAGAAACGAAGTTAATTTTCCCTGGGAGAACGACATGATAAGATTCTCTCTTTGATAGTGAAAAAATATTGAATACATTATAAGGCTAATTTTTATCTTTCACTTGGCAAATCCACAACTAATAAACTGGCATTTAGTCGAAGGAATACCAGAAAAAACCCAGAAGATAAGAAGACCACGTCTATATCCGACCCTGAAAAAATATTAAAACCAAGGGGATACCTCAAGCAGACCACTGCATCCACAAGGAAGGTTTACCAACTTAAACCCACACAATCTAATTTTAAGGTTTCATTTGAACCGTTAACTCCACAACAAGTTTCCACTCAAATTCATTTCGAAGAAACATCGGTTGATAGAATTGAAGCTGAAATCATAAACCCTGAATTGGTTTTATCTGAGATAAAGGCCGAAACCGATTCAACTACCTCCTTTAATAATAAAGGTAAAGGGCCCATCTCGATACCTTCTTCGATTGATATTCCATTAGTTTCTGAAGTAAAAATTCCAACTTCCTGAAGTTTTGAAGAATATATCTCACACTTTGATTCGACTCCCGTCGGTTCTCCTGTTTATATATCTTGCAAGTCTGAAGAACCTAGTCCTCGTCTCTCGTTTCCCCCCTTTTCAATTTTTCTATCTCCTGACGGTCAGTTCCCAGAATCTCTTTCACTTCATCTAGAAGTAACCGAACAGTCACTACACGTCTTTGAAAACCATCTCTACAATCTCCAAGTTTCATCCCCTAGATTATCAATGGCTGCTGCCGGAGGAGGTGGTGTCGGCGGAGGTGGTGTCGGAGGTGGTGAAGTTGGAGGAGGACATGGTGTCAAAGGAGGAGGAGGAGGAGGCGGTCAAGGACCACCCCCACCTCTTAGAATTTTTGCTAAGGTAGCTGCTAGATATGCTCATTTGGTCCTCTCAGTTCCCCTCCACGATTTACCTGAAAACTATATGAAAAACCTACCAAATTTTACAGGAGAGGGATACCTAACCGCGACCGAGCACATAAATTTCTTCGATCAATTCGTCGATATCCTTGGAATTGAGCACGGAGATGTTTATTCAAGGTTACTAGTCTAAACATTCGAAGGATAGGTGAGAATCTGGTTCCAACGACTATCGGCAGGTTCTATAGGATCATATGACGAGTTAGAAAGTGCCTTTCTTAGACAATGGGGAGAGAGAAAAGATCACCTTTATTATTTGACCGAGTTTGGAGATTTAAGAAAGAAAAATTCAGAAACAGTTCTTTAATTCACTCAAAGATTTAATAAATTATATAACAAGATCCCAGCTGAGGTTAAACCTTCCCAACCTGCATCAAAAGTAACTTTTGTCAGGGCTTTCGAGCCCAATTTTTCTCTACTGTTGAGGGAAAGGAGAGTTTTTGACCTCATTAGAATGCAAGACGATGTTGTAGAAATAGAGTCAAATATGATGGCATCGGGAAAGTTAAAAACTAAATCAAAACGAGAAATAAAGAGACTAAACGATTCAGAGAACAAGCGGGACCCTCCGCATCTGGGAGGTCCTCGGAAGATAATATGGATGACATGGAAAAAATAATTAAAGAACTATCAAACAAAATTTCTAATATGGAACTGGATCAATCTAAAATGGATCAGATCGCTAGAAAAGATATCAGGAGGAACCCTAACCTTCAAATAAAACAAAGACAAATTAAAAATGAAGATCAAAAGATTTAGACCCCCTTTAAAAATGAAAATTTTATAGGAGGAGATGACATGCAAGAATTTGAGTTAGAGGAATATATGAATAATCTTGGCGATGATTATCCACAACCTCATTTGACGAGACAAGATTATGAAAGGTCTTTAAATGCAGAGTACCGGTCTAATAGTGATGACAGCATAAATATCACAGAAGATTCTTCTTATCAAGGAATCGCTGACAATATAATGGTCGAGCTCCAACAGAAGTATAATTTAGAGCCTAGAAATAAAAATATCACAACTGCCCAACCGAAGAAAATCTTGTCGAGAGGTGAAGCTAATGAGGCAGCTCCAAAAGTTGTTGAAAGACAGACTTCTAAAACAAAGGTTGTTGACACATAGTCTACCAAGACAAAAGAAGAAGAAACACCAACTGCTAATATAAGAACATTGGAAATTCCCACAGCCAAAAAGCAGACCACCAAAATAAAAGAAGTTGACTCACAGACTGTCAAAACACAAACAGCTGAAACACAGACTAACGAAACAAAAACAACTGAAATGAAAGAAACGCATACTAATAAATCAGAAAAAAGGAGATAGAAATCCAAACCAGAGAAGCCGATAAGACAACGGGAATTTTCAATCTAGAAAATGAGATTAATAAGATCAAGATCCCGATATCTCTAGTTGAATTGGAAAAAAAATCCTACATACCGAAAACAAATCTCCAAAATGATAAATTTTTCGGATATTGAAAGTCATGCGGACGTTATAAATCTAGAAGATGAACAACCAAATATAGTGTTTGGTCCACGTTTTGAAGGTGCTAGAGATTATGTCGTTCCTTTCTACATTATGCTAACTGTGCATAATCATCTGCTCCATAATTGCATGTTATATTCTGGAGCCTCCCACAATGTGATGCCCAAAGCTATTATGGATAGACTTGGTCTCAAAGTTACCAGACCGTATGGAGATCTTTATTCTTTTGATTTGAGAAAAGTTAAATGTTTGGGTATGATTAAAGATTCAGTGGTTAATCTTGCACAAATTCCTGTAAAAAGTGTTATGATGGATGTGGTTGTTGTTGATATCCCTCCAAAGTATGGTATGTTGTTATCCAGTTCTTGGGGCACTAATCTTGGAGGATCCCTTGAACTCGACATGACATACGCTACAATCTCGATCTTCAGCGGACAGTTCACCCACTTGTACAGAGAAACAAGGCTAGGATATACAGTAAGTGATCTGTTGAACCTAAATAATTTCCCTGTTAATGTCACAGATCAGGATTTAGGAAATTTTATTTTATCGATTGATGATGATATAGATGAATGTATAGAAAAAAATTGTACAGAAAAAGAAAAAATAGAAAAGACAAATAAAGATCTATATAGCACTGGAATTTGGAAAATGTATTTCGATGGTGCTTTGTCTTGTGAAGGAGAAGGAGCTGGAGTTCTTTTTGTGGCACGAGGATATGATTTTATTATCCCTTTCTCTTACAGGTTACAATGGGACATCGATTACACCAGTAATGTATGCGAATATGAAGCCCTGGTCTTAAGATTAGAGGCTACCAGGAAGTTGAAAATTGAAAACTTGGAAGTCTATGGTGATGTGGAATTAATTGTGAAATAGATAAATCGACAGTACTAGGCCAAACACCCGAGGTTTAGGTCTTACAGAAATTGTGCCTAGGATCTGATTGAAATTTTTTTCTCATCGGTTAATGTTCACTACTTCCCCAGAATAGAAAATCAGCGGGCAAATTCATTGGCCAAAGTAGCCTCAGTGTTTGTACCTCCTACTGTTTTCAAACTGAAGTATCACATAGAAATGAGGAACAAACCCTCAATACCAAACAATATACAACACTGGCAGGTCTTCGAAGATGATGAACAAATCAGACAATTCCTATAAATGGTGGACAACTTTGTTGAAACACATATAGACCAAGAAAATCATAATGACCCTGCTTGGATCATGTAGGAAGGGGAAGATCCTCAAGAGTTTCGAGATAATATCACTGATCATCGTATGTTGATACTGAAAAATAATCAAATCCCTAAAGGTTTGATTCCTTTGGAAAGATTATTTGATCATGGTGACATTCCCTTAAAGTCTAATTTGCAGGCTCAGCCTGAAGAGGTTGAAGATTGTGATATAAGCACCAAGGAAACTCCTAGGCTGGTAAAAATATCTAAATACCTTCCCCCTGAAATGAAAAGAAAATATTTTGATTTACTCAAGCAATACAAGGACGTTTTTGTCTGGTCTTATGATGAATTAAGAACTTACGATACCACCGTAATCGAACACAAAATTCCTTTAAAGCAGGGTGTTAAACCATTCAGGCAAAAGCTCCGACAAATAAATACCATACTATTGCCTGTGATAGAAAAGGAAGTAAAGAAGCTCCTAGATGCTAAGATCATTTTTCCACTCAGGTATTTTGAGTGGGTAGCCAACCTGGTTCTGGTCAAAAAGAAAAGTGGTGAAATCAGACTATGTGTAGATTTCAGAAATTTAAACAAATCATCCCTCAAAGATAATTATTCATTACCTAAAATGGATCACGTATTGGAAAAAGTGGTTGGAGCAAACATAATGTCTATGATGTTGGACACACCTACCACACTTAGAGTGGGGGTGAATGAGTGTGGGGCTCTTTTCCCAAATCTTCCCTCTTACACAAAACTTATTAGTTAACATTCAACATTTATTCATTACCCTTTGTTTTCATTTATAACCAGTTAGATGTGAACATATATCAAAAATATATCATTAACAAGTCATCACCAAAAGGAACACAATATGTATGTACAATTTTTCTTTTTATTATGGACAACAATCTGGGGGGTTATCAGCAACAACTGAATAGAGTACAACTCTACAAGAGCACCATCTCTATTATGAAAGACTCAGTTTACATACTCATAACTAACTGAGATGAGGCAACAATCCTCAACAGATATCAATATGTCAACAGGTATGCAATCTGTCAGTAGTGCAACCTGCATGTGTACACGCCCTGGCTCACTACAACATGTGTATGTACGCATCCAATGTATACAGCAGCCTGTGTATACCTTTTGAGGTGTTAGGGTTTATCATTCAAGATCAACTCATATCCTCTGCAACCAATATATTATTCTCTTCTATCTTTGACTGCCCAATATGACCACCAGCCAGTCACAACACATCCAATCTCTCCAATAGATTTCCCATGCTCCACAACAAATCAATATGAATGCTATCTCAATCATGTATAAACAACTAGTATACCATAGAAATCATGTCACCACTGAATCACAAGAGTATTGATCACTCCATCAACCAAATCATCCAAATTGAACCATATCATAGAAGCCATATCAAGAATTCCCTAAGCATTCACAACACATCAAATAATGGTATTTATCAAGACAGTAATGTAACCATACCAGTGTCTCAACGATAGACCTGAGCCCATAGAATGCATATCTGGAACCTGCCTCATCATCCAAGAGCTTGGCACCAGCTCAAACACAAGTCTTCACCATTCTATCCACTATATGCTCCCTATCCTCATACAGCCCGTGTACATACTCACCTTATGCATAGCCATCCCACGTATACCTCAATGTATATGCACCCTACACACAGACAGCGCGCAGATGCATTAGAAACTAGGGTTTCTGAAGTTTCAAGAATTTTGTCGTCAAGATCTCCGACATTGTCGAAACTTTCATGCATCCATGAGATCCTCCTCACTCTCTCTTTCTCAAAATAGATCTTCAATCATGCTCAATCGATCCATACCAAATATGCTCTCACAAGAAGCTCTCCATCAATACTCCACAAGATAATCTCACAAGAAGCTATCCATTGATCCACCAAAAAGGATGATGTACAAGAGATCACAACTATCTTATTTATACTTTCATCCTCTAGGTCACTTAACCCATTTCTAGGTCACTTAACCCATTTCTAGGTTACTTAACCTAATTTCCTTATTTTTGGGTTAACCACTTTCCATAAATAAAAATTTCTCCAATACTTTATCATTAAATATTCCTTCTTGATTTTGTCACTTTTCTTTATTATTTAAATAATCCATCTTGACTTTGTCACTTTACTTTATCATTTAAATAATGATTTCTTCTTTTAGGGCACTTTGAATTCTTTGACCATTTGGGGCTTCAAACCAACACATGGGGGGTCCTTCATCTTCGTAGGGCCGTAACTCTCAAACCGTGAGGAGTTATATGATATTCCACATACCACTGAAAATGGCATGAAAAGAACTATCCATCTAGGATAGTTTCACAAACAACTTCATTGATCTTCATCTCATTATTCCACATACAATCATGGGTCCTCCCAACCACAACTCAACCACAAAGCATCTTCCCGTGAGGGCTTTCACCATAAGGGGACCACTTTGGAGTTCATCCATTTTTGCACCTTATCAATCATGATAAGACAATAATGATTCATCTTTGCATCAATTCACCACTGCATCATATACATCAACTATGCATCATGTATCAATGACAACTCATTGATCTATCTTCATCGATTGGTTTCCTCTTGACATCTATCATTCTCATAAAGGACAATACATATACATTGTTCTTCAATCATCAATCAATCAAGCCTATCAAAAAATACATCAATTGACATCAATCAATCAAACCATTGGCATCAATGACAACATGATCCAACATATGATTGATGTCTTTTCAAGCTATAATCAAATTGCAGTCCACAAGGATGATAGAGAAAAAACCACGTTCACCACCCCATGGGGTACCTTTATGTATGATAAAATGCCTTTCGGTTTGATGAACACAAGAGCCACTTTTCAACGAGCTATGGACATCGCCTTTGTTGGCGAAAGAGATAAGTTTGTTTTCATTTATCTTGATGATCTAACCGTGTTTTCTAAATCTGATGCAAAGCACCTAGTACACCTCAAGCAAACATTTGAGAAATGTTGAAAATTCGGTTTGTCTCTGAATCCCAAGAAATCTCATTTTGCAATGCAGGAAGGTAAACTCTTGGTCCATATAGTATCTAGAGATGGAATTAAAATTGATCCGAAAAGGATTGAAGCTATAGACACTATAAATATTCCTAGGAATAGAAAGGAGATCCAGTCATTTTTAGGAAAAAATAATTTTTTAAGAAGATTTATCCTGAACTTCACTGAAATTGTAAAATTGATTATAGATATGCTCAAGAAGGACAGCGAATTCAAATGGATGACTAAATACAAAACATCATTTGAATGAATCAAGAAGGTCATAGGTGAAGCACCGATGTTGGCAAGCCCAGATTATCTGAAAGAATTCTTAATTTTCTCATTCGCATCCGAACACACAATTGCAATAGTAGTCCTACAGAAGAACGAAGAAGGGTTCGAACAACCAATAGAATTCTTCAGTAAAATCCTTAGAAATGCAGAGCTGAGGTATGATATACTGGAAACGCAAGCATATGCAATGGTGAAGGACCTAAAGGCTTTCAAGACCTATGTACTACATTCTAAAATAATTGCATATGTACCCACCAGTTCCATTAAAGATATATTGGTTCAACCCGATAGTGACGGAAGGAGGGGTCAATGGCTTGCTAAAATTCAATAATTTGATCTAGAGGTGAAACCAACAAATCTCATCAAAAGACAGGGTTTGTCAAAGATACTAGTTGAATCTAATTTCAGATAACTTGGAATAAACCATCTATAAGATTACTAAGAAATTCCAGATATAGAAGAATTTGACGATCAAATACCTACAACTCAAATCCACGAGAAGTTCTCTTCTTCAGCTTGGTATAAATATATAGTCTCTTACCTTCTAACTCTGTAGTGCCCAGGCGATATGACTCCTTCAAAATCTAGAACGTTGAAGTTGCACGCAGTAAAATATTGTATCATGGATAGCCAATTATATTGGAAGGATCCTCTGGATTTTTTACTAAGTTGTTTGGTAGAATCTGAAACAGAGAGTCATAAATGAATTTCACGAAGGAGTATGTGGAGGACATCACGTATGGAGAGAAACGGCCTATAAAATCCTGAGAGAAGGATATTATTGGCCTAAATTATTCGTTGATGTGAATGAAAAAGTCAGAGCCTGTAACCCCTGCCAACTATTTTCAAGCAAACAAAAGCTTCCTGCATTACCTTTGGTCCCAGTTAAAATAGAAGCCATGTTTCAACAATGGGGGCTAGATTTTATCGGTGAAATCAATACACTCTAGCGCACAACACAAATGGATCCTAACCGCTACAGATTATTTCACTAAATGGGTAGAATCCATTCCGACCAGAAATGCTACGGATTCAATGGTGATAAATTTCTTAGAGGAAAACATTCTATCTAGATTTGGTTGTCCTCGGAAGATAGTTACAGATAATGCACGGGCATTTAAATCTATGGAGATGGTGAGTTTTTTCCAAAAGTACAATATTGTACTGGGCCATTCCACAACGTACTATCCCCAAGGCAATGGATTAGTTGAATCATCAAATAAAAGCTTGATCACCATAATTAAGAAAGTGTTAAACAAAAATAAGAAAGCCTGGCATGTGCATTTGAAATATGCTTTGTGGGCGAATCGGATAGGCACCAAGAAATCGATCGGGATGTCCCCTTTTCAAATGGTGTACAGGACTGACGTGGTACTACCCATAAACTTGGCTATACCTATAATGAAACTCTGGCAAGACGAAAAGGAAGAGACAAATCACGTCACCATAAGAATAAATCAATTGATTGAAGTCCAGCAAAATAGGGCTCAAGTGGATGAAAAACTTCAGAAGTATCAAGATAACATGAAATCCTTGTTTGACCAAAAAGCTAAAGATAGGGAATTCCTCCTTGGTGACCTGGTTTTAAAATGGGATGCTAGGAAGGAAAATTCAGGAAAGCATGGAAAATTCGATCATATCTGGTGTGGACCTTTCAAAATCACAGCTTCTGAAGGGAAGAATTCATTTTTATTGGAAAATCTAGATGGTAAAATCCTTAACTCCCCTATCAACGGGCGTTAACTGAAGCATTTTATGTAATAATCGGTTTCCAAACTCTCACTGTACATACCGGTTTGATTTCTTTGTTTTTTTCATTTCTTCAGTAAGTTTTTACCTTCACTGTAAATAAAATCAGGTTAGTTGATTTCATAAAAACAAAAATATAAAAATAAGTAATACATGGAGTTTTGGTTCGCTTAAGTTCCTGACATTCTTCATGTTATTTTCATGCAGGATACTTGTCGATAGCCGAGAGATAAGAGATATCATAAACCGACCTTCACGTATCAGAACATTAGCTTTCTCTCAAAACAGGTGATAAATAAATAGTTTACTTGGTTGGAATATAAGAGTAAATCCAAGGTATGAGATTCTGCCATGTTTACATTTTCAAAGAAATATCACTTAGTATGACATAGGTCTCATATGTACAAATATTGTCACCTAATATATAACCAGAGGAATAAAAATTATGTTTTAATTATCAAGAGTTTGCTCTAGATAAAATAAAAATGAAATAAAACTTATAATAAAAAATAAGCAATAAGAAGACCTTAAAGAAAAAGTTTCAAGAATCGAGTAAAAATGTTTGCATAAGAGTGATTGTGCTTACAACAGAACATCTGAATCCTCATTTTGTTCCTCTGCTCATTTTCAAAGTTGTATTTTCATGTGATTCTTGATATCATCCCATGGTCTTCATAGAGGAAAAAGAGTCTCACCTTAACTTTGAACACTCATAAACAAATCTTCAAAACGAGAATAGGTAAAAATTATTATGATTCCTCTAATTTAACTGAACAAAAAAGTATGTCTAGGATCATCCTAACTATCTTATCCCTTCTAACAGGTTTAAACTGATTAGTTTCTCTCAAGGAAAGTCCCTGGAAAATAAAAACTCCCCGTGAGAAATTTCCCTGTAGGCGAAGGTGTTTTGAAAGTCAGTGGAGGATTAGTCTAGTGTAATCAAAGTGAGTTGACAGACCTCTGTTGCTAAATTATAAATAGATATCATCCCTGGTATATTGTTTACAAATTGATTTCCTCCACTTCATGTTTTTAAAAAATATATATATAACAGATGGTGAAAGGAAATTCATAAAATGATTTCCCCCATCTAGTCCAAAAAGAGATGATGAAAGGAAATTCATTAAATGATTTCCCTCATCTCAACATTTAAATGAAAAATTACTAATTGAAGTGGTGGAAGGAAATTCAATATGGTAAATTAGATAACTTCACCAGGGTACTGAACAGGCTCGCTGGCAGTGAAGTAATGTCTACGATATATGCAAGGTTGTTATACATGAATTATAATGTACTCTGGTAACTAGTTCTCTTTTCAACTAGATCTACATTCTAAGCTAACACGAGACTCCCTAACTAAAAACATTGAAATTACTTTACCTTGATGCGAACAAAATCGAATAGAGCCTCGTAGAACGATTAAGGTTGTTTTGATTATCTTAAGCAAATCTGAAGTCATTTTTAAGAAAAGGAAGCCATTGATAAGCCTAAACTCAAGATCAATGAACGATTGAGTTTTGAAAGTTTTAAGAGATAAGGATGAAATCCTAAGTCCTTATGTGTGTCCTCTTTCAGAATGTGTTTCACAGAAATGCAATAATGACTCTGTTTACCCAATAATGGCACTTGGTCTACTATTCTTCTCGTCCCGCAGGGAGACGAGATCCCTAGATGCAGCCTATGTTGGAACACATGTTTTTCTAATATTTAGACTTTAATAAATTTCATTCTCGTTTAAATAAAAGAAAAAATCACTTGAGTCTCGTCGTTGATAAAGTTTTTCGTATGATTGAATGATCTAAAATCTTTCAGATTTATGGAGCCGCCGAATGAATAATGAGTCAAAATCGTCGAAAGTTGCTTCGGAGTTTCGCGTTTTGGATATTTGAGATGAACAAAGTTCGCTCACACAAGAATAATCCAAAATACTTGGAATATAAAAAAGTAATCCATATAGGACTGTAAATAATAAATGAATAGATAAGATATAGATGATTACAATTGAAAATGAGGGCCTGCTTTATATACCCACGCAGGGGTGCCCTTTACCAATAGTCATGTCCTTTGAGACATGACCTTTCATTATTAATAATTATTATTTATTAACTATTATTATGTTATGAATATCTATTTATGTATATTTTATGTTCATAACATTGCCTCCTTCCCTTAAAAATGCTTTGTCCTCAGCATAATCATGAGCATCCCTTTGAACTTTTGTTATAGCTCACGATGTCTTCTCAAATATTTTGTTCTTGTAGTTGCGACTCTTGATGAAACATGATGATATAACCTTCAAATTCCCAAACTAATGTGTTGCATATTTTGGGGAGTGATCCATACCAAATCTACTTTCATTAGAAATGTTTGATGATTGATTGTTCCAAGTTGTTGATTTTGTCTTAGTTCTTTTTAGGTGTGATATTTTATTTGTTGGTAAGAACATTGTTTATTTTCCTCTTTTCTAGTGGTTGGTCCGAAGGACTCTTGTGATTTGGATGATGATAAGGCATCCTAATCTCTTGTTGATTTTCCTTGGAATCATATTCTTTTGATTTTTGTAGTGATTTGTCCACGTAAGCGTTTTTTTGAATATGACCATTATTTGACTTTATATTGGTTCCTTTTTTATAATAATCTTTTTTCTCAACTTAAGTTAAGAAATAATTTTTTGGCTTGACTACCTCTTTTACTTTAATGGGGAGTTAAAACCCTTTTAAGTCAATCTAAACTCTTAGGAATTTTGATTATTTTCCTTACTAACACCTTTTAACTTTAAAGTGGAACTTAGGGTTACTTTTTTATCCCTCTTAATTGAACTTTATTATTTTTAATAGTGGGGACTTTTAATTATTTGGAACCTTTTTTTTCACTTTTAAAACTTTAATTACCCTTTGTTTTAATCTTTAGATAAAAAGATCAACCTTTTTAAATATAATATCTCTTTTTTCTTTATTTTCTTTTACTTAAAGCAAGAGTACTTTATTCACCAAATAAATTTTTCTTTTTTGTTTTTGTTTTTTGTTTTGTTTTGTTTTCCTTTTTAAATTTGTATTTAATGAAAAGTACTTTAATGTACTTTATGCACTTAATATATATTAATATATATGCAACAACTAATGCATCATTCATTGATTGGGTCACAACCCTTGTTTTAATTTGACCATAGGTTATTCACAAATCCAATATCCTTTATTACCCAAGTATGATTAATTTGCGATCCTCAATATTCTTCCGTTGCAACAATACTAGATTAGTCACTCGGACCTCAAACGATGGATAACAACTCCGACCTCTAACGATGTGATGGTCATGCGAGTGTTGTCAAGGGTCACGACCTGTCATTTGATGTCCTTCCAATGGAATTTCAACAGCGGACTTTGAATTTGAGAGCAACTCTATACTGTACTGATATACGTCCAAAAGATACAGTCACGAATTTTTACAGTCTCGGACAAAAATCGCTGGACGGGGATAGGGTCTGGAAGGTCATGCGGGGATGTCGAGGGGGAGTGTGTAGGAGCACGGGGAGACAGGGATACATGGTTACGGGAAGGGCTATGGGGGCAGAGGGAACGGGACTGTAGCAGGGGGAGTCCGCGGGCGTGTCTGCAGGAATGGGAAATGTTTGCAGGAGTGGGAGAGAGTAAGGGTTACGGGGTTTATGAAGGATGAGAGGGGACACGGATCGGGGTGGGGGCTTGGAAGGATTTTACGGAAGGGGAAATGGGAAGGAAAGGGGGAGGAGGATACGGAGGAATGGGAGAGGGGTCAGGGTTGTGAGGGAGGCAGGGGACGGAAGTCCTTGGGAGTAGTGAGGAACAGAAGTAGGGAATAACAGAATTTAATTCTTCTCTTTTTCTTTTTTTTTTGAACTTATTTGTCCTAATTTTTAAATTTTTTGTATATATATGTATATATTATTTATGTATTCTTCTTTTCTTTTATATATTCTTCTTCTTTTTCTTCTTTTTTTTTTTTTTTTTCAAGGTTTATCTGGCCAAAGGCACAGTTGATAGTCAAAGATAAGTTGCAGAAACTCTAAAATGATGGGGTTGGCTAAAAAACCGGATCAGACAAGGTCTAATAAAAACTTAGTGGCCAAAGGCCAAAATCAAAAAAACAAAGCTCTGATACAAAATGAGACGAACAAAGTTAGCTCACAAAAGAATTATCCAAAATACTTGGAATATAACAAAGTAATCCGTATAGGACTGTAAATAATGAATGAATAGATAAGATATAGATGATTACAATTGAAAATGAGGGCCTGCTTTATATACCCACCCATGTGAGGTGCCTTTACCAATAGTCATGTCCTTTGGACATGACCTTCTCTAATAATTATTATTTATTAACTATTATTATTATGTTATATGAATATCTACATTATTAATAATTATTATTTATTAACTATTATTATGTTATGAATATCTATTTATGTATATTTTATGTTCATAACAATATTTCATTATGTCTTAACATTAAAAATCCCGATACCCGAAAGATGTCTGTTTTAACTGTTCTTAGGTCTTTAAAAGACACGAGTATGGATGTATGTATGCGTCTTGAGTCTTCTCCTAGTAGACAAACGACATTTTTTCTGAGATGGTTGTCTAAGAGTTTGCACGATTCAAATTAACACGTGGCACCTTTAAGATGACTCATCCTTGACATGTCATCATAGGTAATGGCCTTTTAGAGATATAACAAAGAGTCAACTTGCAAACTTACGAAATGATAAAATGTCGAAAGAATAAATCTCTATTAATTAAATCAAACTAAGTCAAAGATAATTAATCATTTCGCGTTTCGAGAATCAAGGGTTTACCATTCATCACATCCAAAAAATCCTGAAACCCGAGTTCTCGAAAGCATTGAGTTTTAAACGTGATTATTTAACCTCTTAAAAGGGAATTAAGAATGTAAATTAATATTTTGCACATTCGCATTTCGGGATATTTCAATTTTGTTCCATCCAAAACTCCTGATCGTGAATCGTCGATATTTGGTAACATTTATTATGGACTAATGGGAATTATTTATAGCATAGAGTGTGTATCTCCAGATGTACTTTCCTCATTAAATCAAATATATTCATCATCCATAAAAGCATGCTCGAATTAATGCAAACCGAGCATAAATAAAGGTGTTCTATTTTGAATTTCATTCTTACCTTTAGCAAAGTAGTGAGTTTAAGACAAAGAAAGCTTACACATTCTCCCCTGTAACAAGTATTCGCGTTCTATTTCTGGCATCATGGCACCCAGGAAAACGTCGAAGAATAATGATGATGCTGGTGAAGGTTCGAATCCAAACACAAACGTTCTATCTTATACTACGCCACATGTTGTAGATTCAATTAGATCCTGGACGCAGATTTTCGAAATCTTGGAGCACGAAGTTATAAATTGCCCAGACGATTCTGGAGATGAAACGAATGACTCTCACAGAACTAAACTCAAATTTATAGCAGAGTCCTAGATTCATAAAATAGCTACACGGTCGAAGCTCATGCCATATAATGACATGATAAGCCGAGGTCTGGAAAACACCGATGTTCAAACCAGGAGCATCATCAATCACCAAAAGGTCGATGTTGGCTCTTTTAGGCTGGAACACCTCCAAGTAATGTATAAGCTATCCCCTGATCAAAAATATATTTATAATGTTGTGTTCATGAAGGATTTTGAACGAAAAGAATGTGTGCAATTTGACCGAAGCTACCCAGATATAGTTAAATCCTAGTGGGGAATTCTAGCGAAATTCAGAGAAGACTCTCATGGTGTTTATTCCACCGCATCATTAAATGAGTATATGATCTATGTAGCCATGATTCTATGTAGAATATTTGGAAGTAAAATCCCTACTCATTTCCCGATGGAATGGGTATCAATCATGCATGAGGTAGCTGAGGGCTTCACTTTCAACTGGGCAAAGATGTTGTCCGATAACCTAGCCAAGGAAATTACTGAGTATCAAATGGCGAAGTCAAAATGCCAACCTACCCCTTTTTATATGTCTTCTTATGTCATGGATGCCATCTGTTTCATAACTCCATTTCCATTGATGAATTGGAGCTGGAACCCAACCAAGGTAGAACCTATTCATTTTTATCATTCCAAACTATGGGAGGAAAAGGCCAAAGATTTCTTTTACGAAATATGTCAGAATGTAGTGATTCACGTTCATCAAACACTATATGGTCATCCACCTCCTTGAATTTCAGATCAAATTATGGGAAACCTTAAAAAATTTGCAGATTGGTTCCTTAAAGAAAATTTCTCATATATCAGGGTTTTCGAGTGCTCAGTTTCCCCTCACGCTCTCCCAAAAAATTTTCCCAACAGACTTGTGTGCAGAGAAGTGGCTTACCAGATGGTAACATGAGACATTGGAAAAGAGCTAAAGGATTCTCAAAAGAAAGTTTGGCTAACCTTCCCTCTACAGGTTGGTAGGTTTTCCTTGTTAGATTTTGGCCATTCCAAAGTAGAGGCTGCAACTTTAGAAGATGTCAAATTGGTTGACATTGAATTTAAAAGACATGATCCATACAAGATCATGGAGAATCACTTAGATCAATGCAATATGAAAATATATGTGCATGAAGACTCCCCATATGACGATATATTCAGGGGAATCAGATCATATGAGGAGGTACAAGATAGAGTTCAAACGTTATCCCCTTACCAACATGCCAATTTCTTCACTTTCCAAAGGCATAGATGAAATAGTTTCCCCAAGATACTACAGGGAGAATTGATAACCACTCCTCCCGTATAGGGATCCATACCTCAAGGTTTTGAACCAGAGTCTTTTGATAAACAAACTACCAAGGAATTCCCAAAGAATCTCGAAGTGTCTACACAAGAATTAGAAACCTCGCAGATAGGAGATCTAGAGCCACAGACAAAGGTTCAAACTAAGACACTTCTAAAACAAAAAAAAATTGTATCTCCTTTATTGCTAGTCACCCCTCCTGATACCTCACAAATAGTAGAAGGAAAGAATTTCACAGATATAGGTAGTCATATTTCAGCACTAACCCCTCTACAATCAATTTTTGGAACTCTTGGTCCCGAAATTATGTTTGCAAGTGATCTTACCCCGATCTCGTATGAAGAGATGCCTCCTTCTAAATTTTTATTTAGCATGAAAAGGAGGGCCATAGTCAGAAGGGAATCACAGCAGAAAGAAGGGGTAGTAACCAAAAGGAAAAGGATGATATTTGATGGACAGGGCTTGGAGGATTCAGATCTCGGCAAGGAAATGGTTGGTTCATTAGGCTCTTTCACTACGGCCAATCAGTGGTCGGTCGAAAATCTGGCTGAGCAATTGAAACAAAAAAATCTATTGATAAGACAATTACAAGATCAAATAAGGACTGTAGATCAGAATGTCAGGAGAGAAGTCAACAAAGGTCTCAAGCAGGCTAGAGCTAGCGATAGAGAATAAATTCAAAAGCTCAAATCCAATCTTGATGAGATGCACAAGAATGTACAAGTGAGGGAAGAACGGGTCATTTAGCAAAGCGAATTGGTGAAGCAATTGTAGGCCAAGGTGAAGTTGATTGAGAACATGGTTATAGATATAATCATTTTCCAAGCACAGGCGGTGGAGATAGGTAAGAAGTTGGAGTTAGCGCAACGAAGCCTTTTGAAAAAGGTGTAAATTATCCAAAATCATTTTCAGGTGGTGAACGAATCATTGGATAATATTTGTTTCAGAGAAAGAGAGGTTATTGCAGCTAGGGTCACTTTTCAAGAGGTGTTTGTGTCATCAGCCAGAGAAGAGATGTAAATAGTTCCCAGGTTGTCTGTTTCAGAGCAGGTCAGAGGTGACATACTATTGAATCCCTGGGAAGCCAACATAGCCGAAAGTAAAAGAACGACGAAGGAAATCAAAGAGGCTTTTCACTCACTGGATAAAGATTCTTTAGGCCTCAGAAAATAGGATCTTTCTGAAGTGTTGGGACAAGTTGATGTAGAAAAACATCAACTTGATATCAAAACAAGATTAGAAGAAACTCAGGGTAAAATATCACAGCTAAAATAGGTCGATATCACTCAGATAGATAGATGGTTGGTGAAACCTAATTTGTAGCTACAATCAATTACTGTAGAATATAAAAGAATGGAAGACAAATTGCCACTATTGGAAAAGAAATTTTATATTTTTGAGGCAAAAGATGTGACAGAACCCTCTAGACTGATAGCACAATTTGTAAGCAGGTGTGTCGAATGTATTGGACGAGGAAAAGGCAGTGCTTAAAAGAACTAATGAGGTAACCTGTACGCATCATCTGTATAGGTCACAATTAGAGACTATTTTTGTCTAAGATAGAAAACAAGGAAGGAAAACGTCTCTGCCAGCACGAGAAAGAGACAAAGGAGAACTAAACGAAGTGTTCCACCTTTCTCATTTTGTAACTGTTACTTTTTAGAAATAAGGGGATTACAACCACTTAGGGCTGTGAATCTTGGTATAAATTCATATTTGAAAGAATGAACAAAGGATTCTTCTTGCCGGTTGTAATTGAGAAAACTCTCCTCGTTGAGAATTAATACAAGTGCAGACCAGAGATTCCACATTTTGTCCAGTTTGAGTTATGTGTTCTTTTGTCTTTCCACACTCCAACATCTTTTATATATTTCCTTGATGAATGCCTAATCGCAATTTAGTACAAAATCTATTGTGGTTATATTTTATTTAGTTATCTGATAGAAAACAAATTTTCCTTTGTATTTATTGTTAGTAAATACAAGACCTGTGAGTTAATTAGATTGCTACATTTTATGCTTCATTTAAGGTTATATTATCTATTTTCTTCTTCTGTAACAAAGTAGGATTCTTCTGTAATTGATGCCTTACTTTGTCTAACAGCTTTATGTTTTTCTTTCATTACATTCAATACTTTTAATTTTAACTCAGACACGAAAAACGACCTCTGAGCTGTTATATTATTAATTCAATTTAAGGAATTTTTCTCACATAACTGAGGTAGAAAAAGAAAACATTAAACTTTCCTTATTTCCTGATCCCTGACATTATGCTTTGAGCCTTAAGTATAAACTCGGGAACAACACTCCCAAACAAAAGCCTGTTGGTATTTAACAAGGATCTGGATTAATTTTTGTTGTTGTTGGTCATTCAAATTGGCATTAATATTTAAAAATCTTCCTTGTGAAATTTTGACTGCAATGTTGTTATGGATAGCAGTAGTGGGATTCTATTGCACCATAAATTATTCCAAAGGAACTCCCTGTGCTTCATTATCTAAAATAGATTTTATCATTTGACATGTTGGGTTGCCTATAACAGTTGTGTTGTTAATGAAGTTGTTGATTACATCATCTTCTAGTTGGTTTTTGATCCCAAGAGTTTCTTCTAGTGTTAGAGTTGGGCGTATGTTTTCTTCCGGATATCTAGGTGGTTGCAATTGTTGATGTATGACAAGCATACTTGGTTTAGCTAGAGGATACAAGATAAGGTTATTTATGTCACTTCCTATAGCAATTGTCATGTTGTCTGTGCAACATCCTATTTATGCATATGTTGTTGCTAGCCACGGTCGCCTTAATATTAACGGGTGTCCATCTAATCTACTTCTCAGGTTGATAACTAGGAAATCAGTTGGGTACTCCCAAGAGTCGACCGAGACTGCTATGTCTTATAATGTGCCTACTGCTTTGACCATCAATCTATCAGCCAATTCTAACATAGTTGAAGTAGGTTCAAAGGAGGTGATACCCAGGACATTACAGGTCTCGGTGATCAAGATATTGATGGTTGCTCCCAAATCCACCAATGTATTTGGGAAAAATCAACCCTGTATCTGAACTATTACCACAATATTTCCTAGGTATACGTATTTAACTAGATCTTGCTTGCCTAGAATAAGATTGAACAAAGTTCCTACCACGTGAACAATTGATGGATTCTTAGTTTTCCTTCTGGGCTTCTTCCCACATAATTCTTTAATTCTTTTCGCATAAATTGGGATGTCTTGTAAAGCCTGTAGGAGTGGGATTTTAAGACATAGAATTTTTAATTCCCCTACGATATCAAAGTTGGGATATACAGTTGGTTTTTCTATCATTACCCTTTCGGGAAATGAGGGAGGAGAAATTACATATTTTTTGGGATTTTGTTTCTCGACTATATTTTCCCCTTGTTCTGTTTCTTCTGTTATGACCATAGTTGATGGTTTTATTGTTGGTTGTCTATCATTCTCATTCTCATGTTCTTCATGAATGTTACTTTCCTCAGGATAAATTATAGGCCCCGACCTCAACCGAAGTTCATTGCATCCTACAGAGTTTGTTTCACCCTCCAAATTCTTGACAATTTGCACGAGTTGGACTGGTCTGTTATTAGGATTTGGGTTGGGTTGAGCTAGTAGTTGAGGGCGCATTTGAGGTTGGGGATTTTGGGGCAATTGAAGTGGAGCCTGTAAAGTGGGTTGAGATTGAGGAACCATTCCCATAGGTTGTTTGGGTAGTCCCATGGGACACTGCCATTTTTTAGTCCAATTAGGGGTTTGGGCAGCTGTGTTATACCACTGTGAAGGATAGGGTATGTTATTTTAATTCTACCAAAACGGGGTAGAGTATTGCAGATTAGGCCAAGTAGGAGTGGGAACCAGTTGATTTGGCTAGGGTGTAGTAGGATATTGTTGGGACTTCCAGGTGAGGTTAGAAAATGGTTGGCCCTACAATGTGTTTCCAGGATTATGTTGTTGATTATATTGTCCAGGAAAGAAAGAAGAAGGATCTTGTAGCGTACCTGGGGGGCGAGCCTTCCATTGGCGATGTTGAGCCATCAGATATACCAATTTTGTTTCCTATTCTTCTTCTTTAAATATGACCTTTAGTCCTAGGAGTGATGGACATTGCTCTGTCGCATGGTCTTTGGCACAGATAGCACAGGTATGAACCATGTCCAAGGGACACTCCCTTGAACTATGTTTCTTCCTGCACCGTGGACAAAATGCATCCAATGACTATTATTCTTCTACTTGTTTTTGTTTAGCCTGCAGAACATCCAATTGCGTAGTTAAGGTACCCAAAATGTCAGTTTTAAAATTTTCCAAAATATTACCAATTTTTGCTCGAGTGACACTTCCACTAATAATGTTGTTACTTCTGGTGATGGGGCCTCGTATTCCCGATCTGGTTCATGTACTACCGCGCGAACACCTGATACACAATTAGACAATTTCATCATACATTTCTTGATAAATATCTCCCTTTCCCATCAAATTTAACATCTCTACCCATTCATCCTTCATACCTTTTGTTAGAGTGGCTTTAAGTATCTCACCTGGTATTGTACCATAAGGTGATCTCTGCAGGTTATATTGAAATATTTCAACATATTCTTATAGTTTTTCATTTTCTTTTGCAACCATTTTAAAGATTTCATCCTTTAAATCCCTAGTTATATAGTAGTCTTGATATTTCCTAAGGAAGGCTTGTTTCATTTCATCCCATGAATTTATAGTTCCTCCCCCTAGACCCATAAACAATCATAAAGTTTCTCCTTTCAAAGTGAAAGGAAATAGATTTAGTTTCTGGGGTTCGAAGGTATAGTCATAGCCTCTACACAGGACATCAAATTTGAATAGGAAAGCGTCAGGGCCTTTTGAGATCAATCCAATGAAGGTTGGAAGATTCTATAGTGGAATGGATTTTATTGGGGCATTAGCAACCGGATCAACTATAAGACATTCCAAAGTGAAAATCTGGGGTCACGGCTGATTTTGTTGTGCCATTTAGTCGAAAATGTGCCAATAGGTATTTCTTGGTCTGGGTGTTCTACTCGGGGTGGTTGATTACTTGGTCCCTTAGGAGATTTGGTCGCGCTACTTGTTTCTAGGATTTTAGGTGTTCCTTCTCCTTACAAAATCACAGGAGATCCAATTTCATGTGATTGTGGTTTTTCTTTAGCAATTCCACTGGTCTCCCCTTCTCCTTCTCTCAAATTACAAGAATTCCCCTCGCCTAAAGGGCTGAAAAGTGGATTGTGTGTATTTTGAAAACTTTGTTCAGTTCCTTCAGTTCTGCTATGAACCTCAGCGTGGGATGCAGTTGCTGAATTTGTTTCTTGAGGGACTCGGGTAGAACCTTTTCGAGGCCCAACCGAGGCTTGAGATTCATCTTTTCAGATAATTTCGTCTATAAAAGTGCTCCTTCCAGGGGGCACCGGGCCCTGGGATTTTGTAGTTTTTGGTAAGGGTTTTTGTTTTTCAGGTTCTTTCTTCTTAGTCATACACACTGACACAAATTCTATGCACCTATGTAACCTATATGCATCAGCTAAAGGTAGGCGTTGGCACAAGCATTTTACTTGTTTCCTGCATAGGTTCTTACCTTCCAGTTTCAATACCTCATTCTTCCAGAGATGCAACCTGTAATATATTTGACATTCTCCCTGGAAACGACACCAACATGTTGGGCTCTAAAGATGTCCTAAAAACAACTTTAGTCTGACATTAATTTTATCAACCGAGGATTCATCTTTTCTCTCAAGATTGTCAGCAAATTCTATGTAGATAGTTGTAGAGGTTTAAATCATGTATATAGCTTAGTTACAGAAAATCTGAGTCTATCTAAATTACTGCAATAATCAAGTTCTTCACACATTAACTACAAATTTTGAAACTAATAACTCAATCAACAGAAAATATATTCTGGAAAATAACACGCCATGAAGAAAAACATCAATTAATTACTGAACTCATTCATCTATTCAAGAAACAATAATTTAATCTACAAAAACACCTAATGAATCAATCTCTGAATGATTAATTAATCTATTGGAAAGGAACAACAAATGCGGATTAAACGAGAGGAACAACAAATGTGAATTAAATGAAAGGAATCCACAAGCGATAAATTGACAGCAATCAGTATTGGAACAACAATCTATAATCTATTCTTTGCAAATGGAATAACACACCCAATTCATAAAAATTACACATCTATGAACCTATTCTAATTATTGAAGGGAATATCAAATCACGAAATTATAACAAAATTGATAAGATTACAGATAAGATAGTATCTCCTGTCGACTGGGCCCACGGTATTCAGAAGATATTGTTATGAAAAACTCAGTACGTGGAAATTATCCAAATGCTTGAATCTTCCATTAATTCCATAATTGATAAGTTATTTACAATGGGATTGTTGTACATATTGTCAACAATTAAGAGATCTGAATTATGGTATCCCTCTCTATCATTCACTCTTCTTTATATATTACAATGAGATAAGTAAATTAAGCTATCCTGAGGATCGAGAGATCCTCAGGATTGCTTTTACTATTTATGAAGATTGCAAGATAAAAATTCAATATTCCTTTGAACCATTTTGTGCCTGATTTCTTCGATATTCAATGGTTTGTGCATCTTCATTATCTTCTTAATTATCTTTAGTTAACAACAATTGTCCATTTCTTCATAAAATCAAAAAAATTCAAACCAAAGTTCAGAAAATATCTAATATCATTTAATATTATTTCCTAAGAGATTTTTAACCATTTTCTTCCCTAATTAATTCAAACTAATAGAAAAGTCAACAAAGAATATATCATAAACCAAAGTAACAAGGAGAATATTTATACCTTTTTCTCACCCCAACACTAGGGTTAGGGTTTTGGTAAGAAGATGTAATGGCTAGTAAGCCAAGAACATGTATAAATAGGTACCTAGGAGGTCTAGGTTAGGGTTGTCGTTCTTGAGTTTGGATTTGGATGTCATGTTGTTGGTCATTGTTACCATGTTGTTCGAATATTGAATTTCTGTAGAATCTGATCTATTTT
Source organism: Picea sitchensis (assembly GCA_010110895.2). Classification (NCBI taxonomy): domain Eukaryota; kingdom Viridiplantae; phylum Streptophyta; class Pinopsida; order Pinales; family Pinaceae; genus Picea; species Picea sitchensis. The sequence continues at coordinate 133,557 of SNQJ01S0001749.1, forward strand.
GTAAGTTGTTGAGCTGAGGAGAGGAACTAAGGTAGATCTTGAGGGTTAGATCGTAGGCTGAGGAGCCTAGTGTGATGTAGTCTACCTCATTGTAGATCTTGACCTATTATGATGGAGAGGTGTAATGCATGAGGCACTGTAGTTTTGGAAACATAATAATAAAAGAGAAGAGCAGCCAAATCTTTGTGGACGTAGCCCAAGAGGGATGAACCATGGTAGATCATGTGTTATGATTGAATGGTGTGTATCTCATTTGATGTTAATGATTAGATGTTAGAAACATGTATGAATGACTTAGTTAGATCTGTTAATTTACATGCATGAGTAAGAATGATAGATTAATCAACATAATCTGAATGTTAGATTAAACAAATGAAGATAACATAGTTAATCACAGATCCCCTCTCATTTCCCAGGCTGCAAGTACCTGAGCATTGAATTCACCCATAAGAACTATCTCTGGTGAGACTAAGCAGTGCATCCTATGCATTGTGTTGCCTTCTAGTTTACCAGGAGGGTCAATAGTTCTGGGAGGGTTTTGTTGGAAACCATGGTAGACCTAAACCTGGGTCAGCCCAAGAAAGGTAGCAAGAGTTAATCCTAACCAACAAATGGTTCCATTGTCGATTGGAACAAAAATGTATTGAGTGAATGATATCTACTGAAGAAGTGTGAAAATAACGTCAGATTTGGTGACACAACGTTAAAAGAATGAGAATATAAAAGGGGATGTTGAGACCATGGAACCCAATGAAGGCAAAGATAGAGATTTGGTTGAAAATGAAGGAGCTGGAATTTGCATAGAGAGATAATAGAAACTCGAAGTTAACATTGCGCAAATATTTGGACAAGTACGTATTTAGCGACTTGCATGAAGTCTTTTTCTATGATTTCCCGCATGTGTTGCACGAGTGGATATTGAGGTTTAAATACAACCACCCTACAAATCAGATCAAGAAGTTAGAGTGGAATTTTGTGGAGATCGCGTAGTTACAACAAGTTGATAATAAATTTACACACGTAGTAGATTTTTGGTTAGACAGCATTGTTGCAGGATTTACCACAGAATTTGCAGTAGAGCAAGACTTCTTGAAGGGACCTCAAGGTAGGTATATCATATCGTTGTATATTTCCATTAATATGTTATTATATAAAAAAGGTGTAATGGCAATGGCCTCAGACAGTTAAACTTCCCTGCGTGAATGGAGGAAGGGGGGACTCACTGACAAGAGATGGAGAAATGGAGGAAAATATGAATAAAGGAAAGAAGGAGGAGGCCTTGGATCCAATCATGATGGAAGAATACCAGATCAAGAAGATCATAGCAACAGTGGGAAGAATGCATAGTGGAGTACGCTACCAATACAAGATGAACAATAAGAAGAGAGCCATAGACGCAAGGGAAGGCTTGGCAAGTGATGAAGAAGAGGTAGAGGATCTCCGGGATGTGGAGAAGATTGAGGAAATCCTACGTGCGACATATGAAAGGAATACAAGAGGTCCAAGAGAAGAAACTGGAGGCAGAACTCCTATCCATATCAATGTCAGTGTGGAACCCATAAACCCATGTGTGACTAATAAACCAGAAAGAACACCACCATTTAGACAACCAAATTTCAGTGGAAGAAATGCAGCAAGAAGTACATCAACATAGGGAGAAACAACTAGGGGAGCCAATTTAGAAAGTATTAGTAAAGGATCTACATCGTGTAGAGGTATTTGTTCAGCATTCAGGATGGTAGGACTAATCCCACCATTAGGTTACTAGAATTCAAGGGAGAGGCATCGGAGGACCCTAAGAAGCACTTGTTCATCTATGAAAAGATATGGGAAGAAAATCATATCAAATATGAGGATACCAAATTTGTGCAGTTATCCATCACACTAAGAGACCGCGCACTAGATTGGCACATGAGCTTAGCTACAAATAGTCCACCAAGAACAACTAGAATGATTGTGAATATCAAGAAGCTATTGATAAATGAATTCTAGAAGCCTAGCTCAGAGGATCAGTACATGAATGAGATGATAGAGATTAGACAAAAGCCAGGAGAATATGTATGGGAGATAGACTAGAGATTCAAACGATTGAAGAGAAAGATGAAGTATGTCATGATAGATATGCAACATAGGCATTTGTTTGTGAATTCACTGCTACCACACTTGAAATACCCTTTGAGACAAAAGAAGTTTCAAACTTAGGCAGAGGCTCTGTAGGCATTCTTGTAACTAGAAGAGAACCAATATCAGAAGACATATCCAGTAATAGAGGAGCTCAAAGAGGACATGAAGAATCTAACATTTCAACTGAACTAGAATGAGAGTAAGGACAAAAGAGAAGTTGTTTGGTGTACCACATGTAGGATAGAAGGACACCACAAGAATGAATGCCCAACATTCGTGCAATACATGGCAACAGGACTACCAAACCCTTTACCATCAGGAGGATTATGGTCTGAGATATATAATACACAAGGGCATGATCTATATCATTTTCCAATGATGCAGAAATACCAGACAGTGCCTAAGAGCTCATATTTCAAATTTTGCAGGTCATTAGGACATGATGACAAAGATTGCAAGAAAATGGAGTTGATGAGGGAAAGAACATCAGACACCTATAGGGTGCAGGCATATATGATGACATGGCAAGATGCACCACAGTTTAACCAAGTATCAGCCCCATATAACACTATGCCACAATAATATAACATTGTGTAGCTGCAGTACAATACTATGCAGCCACAGTATAATCCCACATAGTATAACTAGGTGCCTCAGTACAATGCATCGCGAGGAGATCGAGTTAGCTACAGAGGTGGAGGATGAGGTAGAGGAGGCTTTGGAAGAGGCAGAGGACTGGTGGTATTCCATAACTATCAACAACCATATGATTACAATGAGGCTCTGAAGGCCTTTTTACAATAAACAAGAATGTCAAAAACCCTAGACATCCAAAAACCTAACCCTAGGAGATGAAGCACCAAAAGTCATGTGGGCCCTGTTTGGGTAAGTTAGTACATTAACTTCCCGGTGTCGTAACTTTTGCATACGATCTCTATTTTAGGCGTGTGATAGCCCGTTGGAAAGGTATCATTGAGGAGATTCATTTTGGGGGCTCAATCATGCCATAAACTATCATTGATAAGCTCTATCCTGAAAAACCTTCATTTAGGCCCTCAAAATGGCCCCGGAAGTTAAAACTGCTAAAAATAGTAAATTGTCAAAATTGCCAGAAAACTATTTTGAGCCAGTTGGAGAAGGTGGGTGGCCACCAATATCCACTTGGATAAATCCTCCCTCCTTAGGAAGAAATGGTCTCCATTTCATTGAGGTCCCCCATCAGATGAGGAAATTTCTGTCGAATTTGGCCCCAGGTGAGCCACTTACCTTGGTTCAGGAGTTGCCCTGCTTTGACAACTCGATAAATCTAGATCCTTTGTTGTCGAGTGCCCTTGATCTATGTGTCCACAATCTCATCATTGGATGCCTGTTGTATGCAATCGGGGTTGAGATCTATTGGTGTCAGTTGTTCATCTACTTATGAGGTGTCCAATAATTGTGGGAAATAAGGGTGAAGGAGATCCACGTTGAACACTGGGTGCAGGCCAAGGAAAGGGGGAATGTTGAGATGAAAAGAATTATCCCCCATGACCTTGGTGATGGTGTACGGCCCATAACGGAGTGGGCGAAGCTTCCGATGGGGTCCTGTAAGGCATTCT
>SNQJ01S0001749.1:137328-198269 GCA_010110895.2 Picea sitchensis
TGTAAGGCATTCTTTCTGCAAGTGCAACCAAACTTTGTCACCCACCTGAAACTTATGTCGCACTCGATGTTGATCATGGCATTGTTTGTACTTGTCATTGGAATTCTATAGGATATCCTGAACCTATTGGCAGATGTGTTGGATCCTCTCAATGAACCTGGTGACTTTGTCAGCTTCAGTTGGAGAAGGAGATGATTTGGTCAAGGTGACCACAAGGGGAAGTGCAACATCTATGGGACCCAATGTTTGGAATCCCAACCCCACCTGAAAGGGGTTGTGATCGATTGAGCTATGTAGGGCTCGGTTGTAGCTATGATGGACATAGGGAAGGCTCTCATCCCATGTGCAAGGATGCTGTGAATTATACATGTGAATGATATGCACAATCATTCGATTTACAACCTCGGTTTGGCCATCTTTCTGAGGGTGGATTGATCTAGGTGGATATCGGTGGCCACCCACCTTCTCCAACTGCTTCAATATAGTTTTCTGGCAATTTTGGCAATTTACTATTTTTAGCAATTTTAACTTCCGGGGCCATTTTGAGGGCCTAAATGAAGGTTTTTTGGGATAGATATTATCAATCATATCCTATGATATGATTGATCCCCAAAAATTAATCTCCTCTACGATACCTTTCCAATGGGCTATCACACGCCTAAAACGGAGATCGTATGCAAACGTTACGACCCTAGGAAGTTAAAGTACTAACTTACCCAAACGAGGCCCACATGACTTTTGGCGCTTCATCTCCTAGGGTTAGGTTTTTGGATGTCTAGGGTTTTTGGCATTCCTTTTTATTGTAAAAAGGCCTTTAGAGCCTCATTGTAATCATCTTCTTGTGAATGAGCGCAACCATCACATCTCTTCTCAAAGATAAGTCGTCACCATTCCAGCAAGCTTGTTTCCGCTGCATTTTACAGTTTCAGCTTATTTCCTTATTGAATAGAAAACCAGTTTTACTGTATATTTTTTATTTTGTGTTAAGTACATTTTAATAATCTGTATTCATTTCGTTTTGCTCATAAAATTTGGATCAATGGTATCAGAGCGGTCTACTCCTTGTCGTCTTAATGCATGTCCCCAACGAGGTCAAAGTACAAATAGTTGGGTCTTGAGCTTGTTTCTCTTGAGGAAAAAAGCTCTCGCACACCCAAGAGACCTCTCATGGAAGGAGAAAAGAAATATGATGGGATAGGAGATCCTTTCAAACTATTTATTGAGCAAGCCCTCACACAATAGAGGAATGAGATGATGGATAGTTTCGCGCAAATCCTTCGGCAGCTACCAACAAGAAACGCATCTTCTTCGAGCGGAGGCATCACCCCCTTCAAGGTACAAATAAAATTTGATATTCCTATATTTGAAGGTCAGATAGACGCAGATTTTGTAGACAAGTGGTTGACTCTACTAGAAGGGTATATTTATGTCCATAACTTTTCGAATAGAGAAAAGATTACTTTTGGCTCCTCAAAGTCATTCCCCATGTCAAATATTGGTGGGAAACCTTCTGTGAGAAAAAGGAAACATAGGAACCCTCATTATTTACAGTCATGACCACCTGGGAATACTTCAGGGATGCTATTAAGGAACAATACTACACTGTCGGAATTTATGACAACTTGTATACCAAATGGACCACACTACGGCATGAAAGAGACCAAGCAGTGCCATATTTCACAAATATCTTCCATACCTTGTGCACCAATATGGGTATCAAAGATTCAGAGTGACATCTGGTGCTCAAGTATCATGGTGTTTTGCATAGATACATCTAGACCAAAATGGAATTTATGGACATCTCATCCTTGGGTGCAGCCTACCAATATGTCGTTGGTGGCTGAAGTGAAAGCCTCTGAATAAGATGTGGGTTCTGACTCTAAGACAGAACTAGAAAGGGGAAGATAGATCATTGAAGTGGAACCCAGTGCCACCATCGCTACCACCAAGCTCCAGCCTGGTGAACCAGATGAGATAGAAGAAGGAGAGCATCTCTTCCATTCATAGATGTGGGTAAAAGGCACCCCGCTACACTTCATCATTGATAGTGGTAGCCAGAAGAACCTCATATCAGTAGAGGTCGTCAAGCGGTTGGTCCTGTCGACAACACCACACCCACAACCCTACACCATTGGATGGCTTCTCCAAGGAAGCGATCTCTGCGTCAGCCAATAGTGTCAACTATCGTACAACATCAAGCCCTTCAAAGATGAGGTATTGTGTGATGTTTCTCCTCTTGAAGTTTGTGATGTTAATTTGGGACAACCTTATTTATGGAAACATCATGTTGTTTATGAGTCTAGGCATTGTAGTGTTATTATTACTTTGAACAGGAAATTGTATAGGATACTCGAGGCAGTCCCACCTAGTGTTATTTCCTTGATCTCTTCTAAGCAATGCAGGAAGTTCATCTCTCATATGGGGAAGTTTGTCTTCTTCGTTATTCACTCTCATAATAAGTGAAAGATCACAGCAACATCCAGGGTCTCTGCGGCCAACCTCTCCACACAACAGAAGAAAGTAGATAAGGTCATGAAAGAATACTCGGATATCTTCTCTTCACCTACCGGGGTACCTATGCACTGTCAGGTCAAGCACCCCATCGATCTGACCCCCAACACACCACTACCCAATGGGCCAGTCTATCTCCACTCTCTATTAGAGAATGAGGAGATCAAGCAACAGATCCAAGAACTACTCTATAAGGGGCACATCCGTCCTAGCTCATCACCTTGCGAGAGCCCAATCGTGCTGGTATATAAGAAAGATGGAACTTGACGACTCTGCATTGATTATTGGGCTATGAATAAAATCACAGTCAGAAACTGGTACCCGATTCCCCGAATCGACAACCTCCTTGATCAAATCATGGGGGGAAAATACTTCAGTAAGATTGATCTAAAGTCTGGCTACCACCAGGTCCTGGTAGAACAGATAGATGTATGTAAGACCACCTTCAAGTCAAAGGAAGGCCTTTTTGAATAGTTGGTCATGCCCTTTGGTTTGAAAAATGCACCAGCCACTTTCATGAGGTTGATGGATGATATCCTACAACCATTTACCAATAATTTTGTAGTAGTGTATCTAGATGACATTCTCATTTACAACAAGACTTGGGCCGAACAATTGCAACATATTCAGCAGGTTTTACACACCCTGCGACAACACAAGCTATACGCCAACTTGGAAAAATTCTCCTTCGGCATGGAAAAGGTCCATTACCTGGGCTACGTCATTGATCAGAATGGAATACATGTGGATCCAGCCAAGATCCAATTCATCTGTGACTGGCCAGCCCCAACCACACTCACTGAGCTCCGGAGCTTCTTGGGCCTTGCCAATTTCTACCGCAAGTTTGTGTTGGGATTCTCCCATATTGCATGGGCCCTCAGCCAAATAACCAAGGGTGGTGGTAAGGAAAAATTTGCGTGGGGCCGGTCCCAAAAACAAGCGTTCAATGATTTGAAGTAGCGCTTGTGCTCAGCCCCAGTACTTTCACTCCTAGACCTGCAGAAGCCCTTTGAGATCGAGACAAATTATTTCGACTATGTTGTGGGCATTTTTCTCACTCAACACAGCCACCCCGTGGCCTATCATAATGAGACACTATCAGATGTTGTTCATAAGTACCCTAATTATGACAAAGAAATGTACTCCATTGTCCAATCCTATCGCCAATGGAGACACTACATTATTGGGAAGGAGACAGTCATCCACACTGATCATAAGCCACTGCAGTTCATGCAGACACAAGGAAAATTGTAGAATGATCACCATCAAAAGTGGTCCACATATTTGCAGCAATTCCACCTCAACATCAAGTATAAAACAAGGAGAACCAATCGTTTTGTTGATTGCCTCAGTAGACCACCAGTCGCGGCACTCACCACGGTGCTAGAATCTTGTGGCCATGAGACCTATGGATGGCCCCAACTCTATGAGACAGGCCCAGACTTTGCCACCACCTACCAAATGTTGGGGGAAAATGCATTTGTCAATAATTTCCATCTTCAGGATGGGTTGTTGTGTCGTCTGGGCCATATCTATGTTCCATCAAGTGAGCAAGCGAAGCTGATCTGGGAAGCCCGCCATAGTTGGGTGGCAAGACACTTTGGTGTCGAAAAGACAGTGGTAATGCTACAGAAACATTTCTATTGATCGAAACTTTGATAGGAGGTCAGCAAGCATATCAGGTCTTGCACTGCCTATGTGATTTCCAAAACAACCACTGAGAAATAGGTCCTGTACACCCCTCTTCCTACTCCTGACAGACCATGGGAATCCATCTCAATGGACTCCATGTCGAGCCTCCCATCCACAAAGCAGGGAAATGACTATGTTTTTTTGGTTGTTGATCGCTTTTCTAAGATGGCAATTTTGGTTCCCTACAAGAAGAACATCACAATAGAGGCCACTACCAAGCTCTTCTTTGAATGAGTCTCGGTACATTTTGGAATCCCACAAACCATTGTCTCATATCGGGATAGTTGATTTCTCAGCACATTCTGGTCGAGCCTCTAGTCATTGCTCGACACCAAGCTCACCAAATCCACGGCCTTCTACCCTCATACAGATGGCCAAACCAAGGTCATAAATCGAATGATTGTGCATATCCTTCACATGTATAATTCACATCACCCTCACACATGGGATGAGAGCCTTCCCTATGTCCATCATAGCTACAACCGAGCATTTCATATCTCAATCGGCCACATTCCCTTTCAGGTGGGGTTGGGATTCCAACCATTGGGTCCCATAGATGTTGCACTTCCCCTTGCAGTCACCTCGACCGAATCATCTCGTGCTCCAACTAAAGCTGACAAAGCCACTTGGTTTATTGAGTGGATCCAGCACATCTTCCAATAGGTTCAGGATATCCTACAGAAGTCTAATGAAAAGTACAAACAGTTCCATGATCAACATCGGGTGCCACATAAGTTTCAGGTGGGTGACAATGTTTGGTTGCACTTGTAGAAAGAACACCTTACAGGACCCCATCAAAAACTTAGCCCACTCCTTTATGGGTTGTACACCATCGCCAAGGTCGTGGGGGATAATTATTTTCAGCTCAACATTCCTCCTTTCCTTGGCCTGCACCCAGTGTTCAACGTGGATCTCCTTCACCCTTATTTCCCACCATTATTGGACACCTCAAAAGTAGAAGAACAACTGACACCAATAGAGCTCAACCCCGACTGCATACAACAGGAATCCGATGATCAGATTGTGGACACACAGATCAAGGGCACTCGATAGCAAAGGATCCATCTTTATCAAGTCGTCAAAGCAGGGCAGCTCTTGCACCAAGGTAAGTGGCTCACCCGAGGCCAAATTCAGCAGAAATTTCCTCATCCGATGGGGGACCTTAATGCAATGGAGACCATTTATTCCTAAGGAGGGAGTATTTATCTAGGTGGATATCAGTGGCCACCCACCTTCTCCAATTGGCTCAAAATAGTTTTCTGGCAATTTTGGTAATTTACTATTTTTAGTAGTTTTAACTTTCGAGGCCATTTTGAGGGCCTAAATGAAGGTTTTTGGGAATGGATATTCTCAACAATATATTATGGAATTATTGAGCCCCAAAAATGAATCTCCTTGACGATACCTTTCCAACGGGCTATCACACGCCTAAAACGGAGATCGTATGCAAAAGTTACGACCCCGAGAAGTTAATGTACTAACTTACCCAAACGGGGCCCACATGACTTTTGGCGCTTCATCTCCTAGGGTTAGGTTTTTGAAGGTCTAGGGTTTTTGGAATTCCTATTTATTGTAAAAATTCCTTCAGAGCCTCATTTTAATCATCTTCTTTCGAATGAGCGCATCCATCACATCTCTTCTCAGAGATAAGCCGCCACCATTCCAGCAACCTTGTTTCCACTGCATTTTACAGTTTCAGCTTATTTCCTTATTGAATAGAAAACCAGTTTTTTTGTATCTCTGTTATTTTGTATTAAGTAACTTTTAATAATCTGTATTCATTTCATTCTGCTCATAAAATCTGGATCAAGGACACTATGCAAGAGAATGTCCACTTCCACCTGCGACATGTATGTATTGTCGTGCATCAGATCATGACACAGAAGATTGCCCGACACTATTGGGGAAGATCCAGGAAAAGATCAATCAAAACAATCAAAATGTCCAATGGATTTATGCATAAGCGAGGGATGATGGAAGAAATATCAACATAGTTACGCGCGAAGGAGCTAAGACAGGAGATGACGCAGTAAGACAAGATCCAACACAACGCCAATGGTGAAGAAGAATGTTGAACCACAGAAGCAGTTTGATGTGAAAAATGAAAAGGAGATATTCAATAAATCCAGATAAGAATTATTGAATCCAAACATTGCATCTACATCAACTACGCAGTGTACTCAAGACGTACCAACATACGAGATTCCTTCATCGTTGGATCACACTAATGAAGAACAACCCCTAGGACAAGTACCATAAAGGATTTTCTGCAATGCTATGTTAAACTACTAAATGATCCATCATATGTTAAAGTGTTAAAAAATATGTTAGAAAGATGTAGCATAGATGTAGAGGGAAAGCTAGAAAAGAAAATAGTTAATCATCTACATACAAGGAGGAGAACAAGCTGAGAGTTCAAACTGAATGCCAACATTGGAGATTTCAACATGGGGGATATTATATTGGATTTAGTCTCTGAAGTGAATGTGCTACCCAAGAAGACACGGCAATGTATGGGAGAGCCCACATTAGGATATTCACATGTTCAGTTGAAACTATCAAATCAACACAAGGTTCTTCCAATTGGAAGGCTAAAGGGTGTGATAGTAGATCTGGATGGAGTGTGCACTAGAGTCAATTTCGAAGTGATAGAAATAATGGATGGCACAACACCTTATCTAGCGTTTCTTGGCTTGGATTGGGCATTCAACAATCAGGCCATAATCAATATGAATATGAGTAATATGACATTCGAGTCAGAAGAGTACATATTTGTTGTGCCACTAGATCCATTAGAAGGAGAAAGGTTTGTAGAACCCACTTGTTTAGACCTAGAGGAAATTAACCAGTTATACAGAACCACCGCGCGAGAAGACTTATATGTGAATCCAACTACATATGGGGTACTCAGTTGGATAAGTATTACATCATGTGTGTTAGAATAAGATACAGGGCTGGAGAATTGGCAGCAAAGATTACATGAAGTCTCCACAAGAAGGTGTGCAAGAATAGACCATGCAATAAGATGGGTAGGTACAGAGATAAGAGAACCTCCTAGCTTTCATGGGGTGAATGACTTAGAAGAATTCCTAACAAGATACAAAGATGAAGTGCTATAAAATGAGAGTCTCTTAGCTCTGGATATATCACTCAAGGAAACACCTGCAAGATGGTGGAGTGTGCACAAAGAGACATTCAAGGACTGGTACCAATGTAAGTGATTACTACGCATCATATTTGGTGCAAAATAGGGAAGCAATCAACTGCAGAGATATGATGGATAGGGGACACCATCCAAACACTTGGAGAAGTGCAGAACACTATGGATAATGACACCACCAGAAGAATGGTCTCATCACTTTATTCACACATTGGAAGGAATTCCATCAAACTGGTATGTAGACAAGGAATTGCGCAAAGGCATTGCATAATGGACAACATTACAGCAAAATTTTATAGTCACTTTATCATTTGAACATGAGAACCCCAACATGGATTCAGCACACAAACAAATTAGATGGTCAATATGCATTCAATAACTAGAGGTTGACATTATAACAGAGTATCAACAGTAGAACAGACAGACAGTGAAAAAACTATTGTCATGCTACCATGTGCAGGAAGAATCACCAGATGAAGATGACCCATGTAACATTCAAATTACATAAATTGAAGGAGAAAGAGAGGTGGAAGGTCCATCTCTTAAATCATAATCATTTTCTACGCCAATCAAGGTGAAGAAAGTAAATATTGGGAAAGTTGAGAATCCCAAAATGGCCATTATTTAGGATTACTGGGATGAACAGACTGTAGAAAGAATAATAGAGTTATTTCACGAGTATAGTGACATGCTCCAAAAAACCTTTACAGAGATGAAATCCATAGAAGGAGAGTGAGGAGAGATGAATATACCTCTCAAACCTTAGGCTAGATCAGTCAGACAACAACCGTATAGACTGAACCCAATATATAAGCAGAAAGTAAAAGAAGAAATTGGCAGAATGTTGGAGGCTGGAATCATAGAACCAGTGGAGGAATCTAAATGGGTAATCCCTATGGTATTTCAAGAGAAGAAGTAAGGAGGCATAAGGATATGTGTCAATCTAAGGAAGCTGAATGATGCTTTCCTACATGACCCTTTTCCCACCCCTTTCATAGATGAAGTATTAGAGAATATAGGAGGCATGAAGCATAATCATTCATAGATGGATTCTCAGGCTACCATCAAATCAAGATAGCTCCAGAAGATAGGTACAATACCACTTTTTCCACAGAATGGGGATCCTACCAGTACACAATCATGCCTTTTGGACTGAAGAATGCACCAGCAATATTCTCAAGAGTAGTTATAGTTGCATTCAAAGAATTCATCCAATAGTTTTTAGAAGTATATCTGGATGATTGGACAATCTAAATCCTATTGAAATATCATGTAGAGGTATCAAGGATGATTTTGGAAATATGCAGGCAATGTCATATATCATTAAATATCAATAAGTGCATCTTTGGCACACCTTTTGGGATACTATTGGGCCATATAGTGTGCAAACAAGGCTTGTTAGTAGATCATGTCAATATTGCAGTGATTGTCAATTTACCACCACCAAAATCAGTACGTTAGTTGAGAGCAACATTGGGACACATAGGCTACTACAATAAATTCATAAAAGGGTATGCGTAGATCACGGCGCCGATGGAGAAATTGTTGAGGAAAGATAGTAAATTTCAATGGAATGGGGATTGTCAGCGAGGATTGGACACTCTAAAAGATAATATGGTAACAACACTGATACTAGTATTCCCATATTGGGAAAAGACATTTCATGTTCATGTAGATTCATCAGCGATATCACTTGGAGCTATTCTGGTGCAGCAAGGAGCAGGAGAGTTAGATCATCCTATAACATTTGCAAGCAGAAAATTGTCAGTGCCAGAACAAAACTACAATACTACATAGAGAGAAGGCTTAGCAATGGTATATGCATTATAGAATTTCAGAAACTATCTACTTGGGAAACACTTTAAAATGTTCACAGATCATTATGTCCTCAAATACCTAGTCAATAAGCCATTTGGGGGGGGGGGATCTATAGATGGTTACTATTGTTTCAGGAGTTTTACTTTGAAGTGATAGTCAAGCCATGGAAGTTGAATGCTAGACCCGACCACCTCTCAAGAATCACCATTGGAGAGGAACCTATGAATTTAGAGGACAAATTCCCTGATGCACAGTTATTTTCAATCCAAGTAGTTGATGAATATTTTGCTAACATCATTCAATACTTGAGTACAGGGATTGTGCCACAAGAATTCAACATTGCGTAGAATAAAAATCTGGTAATCATAGCTGCATACTATCAATTTATTGTAGGACATATATATAATATGGGCACAGATAGAATCTTGAGAAGATGTGTACTAGAACATGAAAGGCCTAAGATTTTAGTAGAGGATCATGAGAGAATAGTTGGATGACATTATGCAGTAAAAGCTATCGCACAGAAGGTATTACACGTAGGACTATGGTGTCCAATCATCCACATAGATGCAAAGGACTACTACCAAAGATGTGATGTATTTAAGAGGGTTGGTAAATCTAATAGACGGGATGAGATTCCCCTAAGACCACAAGTAACCTTACAAGTATTTGAAAAATGGGCAATAAATTTTGTGGGACCAATTAATCCACCAACAAAGAGGTCAGGATCAAGGTATATCATTACTGCGACAAAGTACTTAACGATATGGGCAGAAGCAACACCAGTAAAATATTGTAGCGCAGAGACAACATCACACTTCCTGTTTGAGCAAGTGATCACTAGATTTGGATGCCCAAGGATTTTGATGAGTGACCAAGGCACTCACTTCATCAATAGTACTATCAAGGCTATGACTGAGAAGTTTGAAGTATATCATCAAATGAGTACACCATATCACCCTCAAGCAAATGGAATAGTGGAAGCCTTTAATAAGATTCTAGAGAATGCATTGACAAAGATAAGCAATGTCAACAGGGATGATTGGGACTTGAAGATACCAGCAATATTATGGGAATATAGGACTACGTGCAAAAAATTGACAGGGCAGACACCATTCAGGTTGGTTTATGGACAAGAAGCAATGGTGCCATTAGAATTATTGGTACCTAGTCTATGCGTAGCAACAATCACCAACATGACAGAATGAGGCGCAGTACAAGAAATACTAAGTCAGTTGATGGAGATGGAAGAAGATAGGATTCTATCAGGATTTCACCAAGAAGTACATAAAGCAAGGAACAAATCTTGGCATGACAGACATATTAAAAGAAAGAGTTTCAATGAGGGATACCTAGTCTTGGTGTATGATAGTAAATTCATTCGCACCCAGGAAAATTCAGAATGCATTGGTTGGAACCATATGAAGTGAAGATTGTCAATGATGGGGGAGTTGTACAGTTGAAAGATTTAGGAGGTACAGAACTAAGAGGAATAATCAAGGGGATTCGACTGAAACTAAAGAGGGACAGTCGACCTCCTAGTACTTAGAAAGTTACCTCACAGTAAAGACATATGTGTATAGTGTAGTATAGTTGATTAAAAAAAGCANCAGGGTTATTGCACCAGACATCATAATAATGCACACGGAAAAATGGACTTAGTGCGACAAAAAGAAAATGTCCACGCGCAATGGCTAAACGACATACCACGCACTTGGAAAACTCAGCGCATTGGAAAAAGGACCAACGGTCAAAAAAGGGAGAAATTTGAAAAATGGAGGTTACGATAAAAGCGCCAATTGACAGTAATTATGAAATTCAATGAAAACATATGAATAAAGCGCCATTACATTAATCAATGTTGGGGAAACTTTTTTGAGAAGCTTCATGACTTTCCTATATAAAGGGGAACGCGGGCAACATAAGACCCATTGTGAAATCATGAAATTATAGAGAGATAGAGCACGCGGAGCCGAAGTAAATTGACACAAGGCAAACTAGTGAAGAGTTAGTCAATGAAAACCAACCACTACCCACGATGGCACCACCAAATATGTGTGTGTCAAGCCAAGCAGGGAGGAAAACATGGAGTAACAGGGCACCACGGGAGGCATCAAATCCCAGAATAGAAACCAGACAACCCGAGGAATTCATCGACGTCGACGTAATTTCGTCATCGATTGAAGTTCCCATAGACCCTATGCTAGTGGTGGAGGAAAAGCAGGGTCCAACTACGTTGGCCATGGAAGTCAACCCAGCCAGTAGCGTGCAAGGACATCCCGCGCACAACACAGGAAACCCACCAGGTATTGCGATGGTCGAAGCGATCTCGCAGGTAAATGGCCAAACTACTTCGAAGATAGAGGCGAAAGTACCAAAAAACACCAGAGTTGAAAGTGTACAACAATAGGAGGGTCTGGTAGAGGATATCACTCACCAGCCAGAGTCTGGTATCGAAGGGAGATAGATGGAGGTGGGGCCCTCAATCCAACAATAAAAGTGGAAGGGAAAATAGCCTATGGCGCGGTCTCCGGATAGGCAGCCGGATGCAGCAATTGTGCTCACGCACATTCCAGAAGGAGTGCAAACCACACCAACATTGCTAAGTTGCATGGATAAATTGAGGTACTCGGACCACGATGTGGCCTATGAGGAAAAATTCCCTGAATTTGTGCAGCAGGTCTATTTGGATAGCATAGGGATAGGACCCTTTGGAGACCATGTTCTTCAACCAAATCCATGGGCAACTGGACTAGAAAACACTGGGATCCTCAACCTGTTGGAGATTCCCCACTTTGGAAGGGGGAAAGAGGTGAACAAATTCATCAAGCAGTTGATAGTGATCCTCCATGGAGGATTCCTATGGATTGAAAAGCCCGTCTCCATAGATGTGGAGCTAATCACAGCAATCACAAGATGTCGTCAATGGGTGAGAACCTTGCGCAGTACCTGGACGAAAAAACCAAGGAGAAGGTGCTAGTGGAGGAAATGAAAATAACATATGGCATAGAGAGGGGTTCGCATGGTATAATCATCAAGAGGATTAGTGACACAGCGACAAGTATGGCCATTAAACTCATGGCCTGCAAAATGTTGAAAAATTTTCACAGGGAAGAATTCCCTACCGGGGTCATCGCAGCTGCAGCGCAGTGTGAAAATGGAACGTCACTCAGTCGGGCCCCTTACCTGCTAAAATTATTCATGGAGGACTAAAAATACGTGAAGCACCTCGGCACATAGCTCCACTACTCATGGCTACTCATGTTGATCATGTTGATGGGGTGGAGAGAACCCCCATATTCATACTTTTGCAGCCAGATAGGTCGGTGTCACGCAACCCGATACACGTTGTTGGGGAGAAAATTTGACCCCAAGCATAGAAGAACAAACACGAGTACCTTTTCTAGGTACTTCACCGAGATACAGGAGAGTATCACCAACACTTGGTGAATAACCCCGGAGGTAGTCATGCAATTCAAGGACATCACCAACTTTAAGGCGTCCAGGCATAATATGTGGATATAAGCACGCAAGGATCCAGAAAAGGAGTGGCTCCAAATGAGATACTGTGTAACGGAGGATGATGTAGAGATGGTTATGATGGATTGCTCCAACAACTGGAAGATCCCAGCCTTAGATCAAGAAGTACCTCAGGGCACGGAGGTAGACACAGGACAAACGAAGACTGATGCAAGAGACAAAGTTGCACCCAAAAAGCTGAAACCAACACAGAAGCCGGCGCAGCAAAAGAAGGGGGGCCCAACAAAGAAGGACACACAAGCAACAAAAAAGGATGCGCATGTAAGATATAAAGATACTCCCTCGTAACAAAAATAACAAGGAGTGGGGGCTACGATAACAAAGGGAACCCCCTCAGCATCTACCCCTCCAGAACCAAGGCCACCAAAGTGGCCAATTTCACAGTCAGGAGGAACACGCAAGAAGGAAAATGCACCCAAAGAGTCACATGAGTACACACTCACAGAGGATGACACTGACGTTGTGGCTGAAGAGGTGAAAGACTACGTCGCAAAATACTTTGAAGAAGAAAATCATCAAAGGGGGCAGATACAAGATGACCTGGCTGGCATAAGACAGGTCCTCAAGAAAATAAGGACCATGCAAAGGTATAAAAGGGGAACAACATCCATTCCCGAGGGAGAAACAACAGCGGCGAAAAGGACTATGCCACAAACTGAACACACAGTTCACACAACTACGCAAGCGAGTCCAACATTTAGGGTAACCAGTGACATGTTGTAGATGAATGAAACCATAGCATAGATGCCACTGAAAGATGTAGCGCAGATCAACATGGTATTGGCTAAGATACCAACAAAATAACTGTATAGACTCCAATTCAACGTTGCGCAGGAGGTGTAGTCACGCATGAGGATAGATGCAACAGAACTGTAGGAAAATAAAAATGACAAGGAAGAATTAGAGCTTGTGGTCAAACAAGTAAAGTTTGAGACCAAAGAAGAAAAAGAGTGCGCAAATAAAATTGAACATGGGTTGACAACAATCTACATCCACCTTCTGGACAGCGTGCAGGCTGAGAGTCCAACTACTTAGGAAAAACTGAATCAGATTGCCCAAACTATCAACCAATACAGGCAACAGATTGAGAAACTAAAGGAAAAGATGACTCTGACGACTCCACCAGAGGTTAGGGAGCAGAGGAAAGTAGAAGTTGCACTCCAACTAACAAAGTTGGAGAAACAAGTTAACACAATAGCAGAAGTATTTGACCGAATAGCACAACTTTGGATAGATCTGGAGGAAGATGAGTAGGTCCAACGATGGGACCAGGAAGAAGAGAGGATAAATGTCAAAATTCAGGACCTCGGGCAGAGGCAGAAGACAATGGGCATCACTGAGCATTTAAAAGGAACGTAGGAGAGGAAGAGATTACAGGTCTAACTAAAGATAGCATGGGCACACAAACAGGATAGACAGACGCATATGGAACCCCTCCAAGAGCAAGCAGCAGAAATGATCATGCAACTAGAGGCAAAGAAGAAGAACATGGCACAGACACAGGTGGAATGCATAGCCATGGTTTGGGAGGAAGTCACAGTGAAGAACTTAGAAGCGCTTACAGAAAAGGTCGTGTAGATCCAAACACGAGGAAAGGGATTGGCATACAAGTTCCATAGTCTAGCAGAGGCTATCAAGGGGGCACGCAGTGCCTAGGTGGCTTAGGATGAGCCATATATTAGTGTTGGGGACCTGTTGGGCGTCGACCCATTTTGGAATAATGACTAATTTTGGAGAATAAAGCACAGAGAAGGAAAAGATAGCTGGCAGGAAAATCAACACGTGCAAGGTAAACGCGCATGCAGAGGAGGAAAGCATGCGAGGAACGCATGCAAGAATACCTAACCATGCTAGGGTTAGGGTTTTGGTAAGAATATGTAATGGCTAGTAAGCCAAGAACATGTATAAATAGGTACCTAGGAGTTTTAGGTCAGGGTTGTTGTTCTTGAGTTTGAATTTGGATGTCATGTTGTTGTTCATTGTCGTTGGTCATTGTTACCATGTTGTTCAAAGACTAAATGTCTATAGAATCCAATCTATTTTGTAAGTTGTTGAGCTGAGGAGAGGAACTAAGCTAGATCTTGAGGGTTAGATTGCAAGTTAAGGAGGCTGGTGCAATCTAGTCCACCTCATTGTAGATCTAGACATGTTCTGATGGAGAGTTGTAATGCGCAAGGCGTTGTAGTTTTGGAAACATAATAATAAAATAGCATAGCAGCCAAATCTTTATGGACATATCCCAGGAGGGGTGAACCACGGTATATCATGTGTTATGTGATTGAATGTTGTGTATCTCATTTGATGTTAATGATTAGATGTTAGAAACATGTATGAATGACTTAGTTAGATATGTTAATTTACATTCATGAGTAAGAATGACATATTAATCAAGATAAGTTGAATGTTAGATTAAACAAATGAAGATAACAGATTTAATCGCAGATCCCCGCTCATTTCCTAGGCTGCAAGCACTTGAGCATTGCAGTCACCCATAAGAACTATCTCGGGTGAGAATGTGCAGTGCATCATGTGCGATGTGTTTCCTTCTGGTTTACCAGGAGGGTCGATAGTTCTGGAAGGGTTTTGTTGGAAACCATGGTAGACCTGAACCTGGGTCAGCCCAAGAAAGGTAGCAAGAGTTAATCCTAACCAACAAAAATCATTTGCAAAATCTGGGCTAATCAACACAGGATCTTTGGTTAGATCTTCTTTCACTTCTTCAAAATAATGTTTTTCATATGTTGTCCATTTTATTTCATTTCCTTTCCTCAACATATTTGTGATATGCTTTATTATTTCAGCAAGGTTAGGGATAAACCTTCTTAAAAAATTTACCCTACCTAAAAAGGATTGTACCTCTTTTTTTCTCCTTGGAATATTGATTGTTTGTATTGAAGTCTCTTTTTTAGGGTCAATTTTGATCCCATCTATTGAAATAATGTGTCCCATGAGTTTACCTTCTTTCACTGAAAAAATTGACGTTTTTGGGTTAAGAGAGATCCCAAATTTTCTGCATTTTTTAAACACCTGTTACAAATGCTGCAAATGTTCACTATCAGAATCTGAATACACAGTTATATCATCCAAGTAAATCACAATGAATTTATCTTTCTCCTCAACAAATTTTATGTCCATATCCCTCTGGAAAGTTCCCCCTGCATTCATGAGTCTGAAAGGCATATTAGCATACATGAAAGTGCCCCATGGGGTTGTAAATGTTGTCTTCTCTTGGTCATCTGGATGCACCATAATCTGGTTGTATCCAAAAAACCCATCCAACATTGACATTCTCTGGGAGCCCACAATCTTTTGTAGGATGTGATCCATTTTTGGAAAAGGATAATTGTCTTTAAGGGAAACTCTATTCAAATTTATAAAATCTATATAAAGCCATTTTTCTCCATTTTTCTTTCTGACAGGTACAAGGTTAGCTAGCCATTTGGAGAATATCAAAGAAACAATTATCTTGGCATCAAATAACCTCCTTATTTCTTTCTCAATGAATGGCAACAAGAGTGGATTTATTCTTCTTAATGTTTGTCTGAAAGGTTTCTGATATTATTTAATTGGTATTGTATGTTGAATGATGCCTTTATCATAAACCTTTAGGTCTTCATAACTCCAAGCAAACACATCAGAAAATTGTCTCATTAATTCGATATATTTCTTTTTGTTTTCAAAGGACAAGGACTTAGACAACTTGACAATTTTAGATTCTTTATCAGTCCCTATATTAAATTCATCAACCTCACTTTCATTTGGACTTACCCTGGGATTTTTAGCCACATCATTTTCATCAAACAATTTTTCAAGAGGCATAATACCCTTTGGAATCATATTTTTCTTTAGTTGAATAATATCACTTCCTACTATCTGATTTACATACCCATCTAAGACTAATACAAGATTTTCATTTTCATCTTCATCATAAAAAATTTCTTCACCAATTTGGACATTTTCATACTCTTCTTTCAACTACAGAAATATGATAATATGTTTGTCATTTTCAAATACTTGACAGTATTTGACATTATCTGGAATACATGGTCTATGTTTTACTTCAATTTCATATTTCTTGTTGGGATAAATTGGAATTTTAAAAATGCTTGTTGATGTGGAAAGAGCATCGGCAATCTGATTTTGTTCCCGTGGTACCACTAAAATGTTATATTCATAGAAATCTTCTAGCAAATACAGGACCAAATTCCTATAGGTTCTCATTCTAGGATGCTTAGTTTGATATGTACCTTTAATTTGGTTGATTATGAGCTCGGAATATCCATGCACATATATCTTCTTAGCCATTAAATCCTTTAAAACACCCAATCCTAAAATGAGAGCTTCATATTCAACTATATTATTTGTGCAATCAAAAGCCAATTTATAAGAACAAAGTTTTGAAGTAGTATTAGGAGAAATGATCCAAACACCAACTCATTCTCCCTCTTTGTTGACTACTCCATCAAAATCCATATTCCACACACATTCATCCTCTTTATCCTTTTGTTCTGAAACTGATCCTTTTCGTTGATCGTTTGAAACAATTTGATCATCTTCTTCAAAACATAAATCATTATAGAATATAGAAGATCCAATGTCAGTCTCAATTGAGTAAATAGGGTGATTGTTGAGTTTATCTATGTTTCTCACCATGTATTTCAAATGAAACTCCCTATACAACCTTTTATCATGACCAAAGACTAGCACTGTGGCGTAGGACATGTCCATTTGCAAGGTACCCTTGGGTTTAGCAGCCCATGATCTTGATAATAACATTCCAAATTTAGGAGGAATGTTTGCAACAACTACATCCATTATCATAGTTTTTGATGGGATATGAGCTAAAGTAGCGACAATATCTTTGATTAAACCCTCACATTTCACCTTTCTTGAATCAAAAGAAAACAGATCCTTGTATGGTCTAGTGATATCCAAACCCAACTCTTCCATGATCACCTTTCGCATCAAGTTGTGATATGCTCCTGAATCTAACATTGCATTATGAAGAGTTACATTATGGATATTTAAGCTAACATAGAAAGGAGGCACATCATCATCATTGCCAATTTCCTCAACCCGGGGACCAAATAAAATAGCAGGATGGTCATCTTGTACATTAATTTTTTCTGAGTTCTGTTCCATTTTAAGCATATTTACAATCTGACTTTTGTATTCCATATTTATGATCATCTCATTAAAAGGTACATAAATTTAATCTTTGCCATTTCATTTTCAAAATTAAAGGAGGGTTGAGATTTTTCTACTTCTTTTAGAATTACTTCTTTTCTTACCTATGGAACATCTCTAGGAGGATATTCTTTATTTTTTCTTTTATTTGATGTATCCTTCTTTGGAAAAACCTTTTTCTTGATGACTGGAAGAGGGCTTGTTAGCTCTAGGATCCTTTGCAGTACTTGCTACATTTTTCTTATTCCCGAGGTTATATTGTTTTTGGAATTCCATGATGGCATTCTGATATCCTTTCTTGTAATCTTATTTCTCCTTTAATTCCTCATCTTTCATAAACATGTCGTGTTCTTATTTAGTTAAGTAAAATTGTGACCCTTCTAGGCCAAAAAAATGAATATCTTCAGGAGGTTCCTCAAACAAATCTGCAGCATAATTATTTTGGAAAGGAGGTCTAACTAGCTGATCAGTTGGAATACTTTGTTCTCTCTGTCTTATCTGAGGAACTGGAGGTCTCCTAAAATTTAGATTTCTGGCTTGAAGGTCATGGCGCTTATTATCCAATGACAATTTTTCTACCAATTTCTCCATAGTCTTTACCATTAAGTCAAATTTTCCATCTGAACCTTGAGAAGTAGAGGGCGATGTTTCTTATTTATCTTTCTTTCTATGAGATTCTATTTGGATCTTGATCTTCCCTGATGGATCTAAATTCACTTCCACTTTGATTGCATCATTCATCATATCAGTTAGAGAAGTAGACCTTCTTTCTCTTAGTAACAAGGAAAATTCACTCTCGAATGCATTGGCATGATGGAGTTGAGCAGCTCCTGGGGGAGGCTTTACTTGATCAGGAATGGAGTTATAGACCTTCATAAATCTATTGGAAAACTCATGTACTATCTCAGCATGGAGTCTCTTTAAATGGTTGTATTGTGTCAATAACTGCAAAGGGTTTTTCTTACTCCCCCATCTCCCAAGAAAAAGAGTTTCAAAATTTTCAAAGTTAGGAATGTTATTCGCTGGGAGAGATTTAAACCATTTCCTAACTGCTACTGAAAAACTTTGTGCAAATAACCTCGTTTTAACATCTTCATCATCTACTTCTTCAAGATCTATAAAATCAATTAACCTATCTACATGTTGTTGGGTTGTTACATCCCCTTCTGCATCAAACTGTTTGATTCTTTGTGCATAATTTTGTGGTATATCATGAAGTGCAGTGGGGAGAACTAATGGGGAAAATATTGCTACCATAACTCTAGGGGGATTTTGACCTAACTATATGATCTGACTGGGAATTACTACAGCTTGGATAGGAACAACAGGAATAAAGGTTTGAAATTTCTTTTCATCAAATAGAATTTCAGTCAAATCAGATTCTGACTTGGATCTAAACAATGACTGCTCAAATTTAATATCAAATTCAAGGTCATCAATTCTTTTTACTCCACCTTTAGGAAATGACAAAACTATGTCCAGAAAAATACCTAATTGAGTTGTTTTTTTGTTAATTTTGCACAAAATTCCTTCTGGATTGTCAATGGCTTGTGGAGGATCTGGATCTGGATGATGCCTTGTGTATTTTCTTTGGGTAGCCAATATTATGTAACAAATTTTATCTTCAGCAACTGATCTTCAAATTTGGAGTTGCCAGAGTGAAAATTCAGCCAAAGCTATATCCAGTTCACTGTCACTCTCAGGAACCAGTTTTAGAATTTTTTGTCATTTTCCCAGGGAAACTTTTACCTTCGGTCCCCAACAACGGCTCCAAATTTATCTCTTTGTAAATTCCTTGTTTGAGGATGAAATAGGTACAAGAGTAACCTCAAAACCAACTTGGGGCTGGAAGCTAGCCCTTCCAACCAGAGAGGGCTCTCTCTCTTCAAATCAATCACTGAAAGGATTGATTTGGCTTAACTGAAAGGCTAGATCTCTAAGATAAATGAATTTATAGGGTTGGTTTCGATATGAACAGAAAGTACATTGGGCTATGGAGTGCCTAAAGTCAAAAATCAATAAAACTTGTTGGATACCTGGTAGATTTAAGAAAGAAATGAACAGAGGCAAGATAGAAAGAAATATTCTAAGCCAAATAGATATGTTGTAGATAGCATGTTACAGAGAAAACAATAATCCTTCAAGGCATCTAACAAGGATGAATCTCAAAGAAATTATAGCATAATTACAACTTGAACTACATGTAACAGAGCATCTGATAAAGATGATTTCTGATACATATATTTAACATCAACATAGAGAAGAAACCATACAATATTAAATATAAAACATGAAATAAAAGACTGAGGAATCACATGCATAAAATATCAGAATCACATGTATCTCTATGGTCAAAACTCAAGTACTTTTGATCCAGCAATTTTTTCATTAACAGCAAGGAAAAATGTTCAATAGTATTCCTATACACACTTGCCAAACCTTTAGTTTTCATGTTTTGTTGAATATATACGAAAACATGTGTCTATAGTATCAAATTCGGATCCAACTATGATCCTACAATAGTGCTAATAGTTGCACATAATCAGCATGAGATATTTAACGAACTTCTAAAAAGAAGGAGTCGGCTTGGATTCATTAATTTAATTATAACGAATTTGATATGACAATAAATGAAACCCAAAATTGAGATTTCCACTACTAATGTTCGTTGGAGATGAGTTTGCACACTTGTCGAACCATTCAAGATGAGTTGGAGGTGCTTTGGTCATTCTTCCACTTTTGCGCAGCAAGTCCACTACGCAATCATCACCTAAAGGAAAAATGCAATAGAGTTGTGTCGCAACAAGTGGTCTATCATCTCGTGTTAACTTTCGATCTTATGAAGATGATGTGGATCCTTATAGCTCATTTTAGTACTTCTTTAAATTTCCCTTTATTTCCCAAGTCATCAAACCCATAAGTAATAGTGCCTCTTTGATAAAATAATGTGCTTATGTATGTGACCTTTTGCAAAAAAAGAGTCAAAATGGCCAAATGACAAAAAGGTGTCAAAAAAGTCTCAGTGGTTTAGTTCTATGATGTCTTAGCTAGCAAGTCAATCTTTCCCTTCTTTCCAGTCTCCACCTACTGCAAACTTTGTTTGAGGGTCTTTTTCTCCTTCCTCAAAATGAGGTTTTGTTGATAAAAATTCTCCAATTGTTTTTTTAATGGAAGGGTCCTTCTCACCATTGATGCAGCTTTGTCTATTGCAAGTCCACAGTCTCTTAGGTGTTCTGCATACTTCATTTTGAATTCCCTATCTCTCTCCCTGAGTTTAAACATCACATTTTGTGATTCTCTAAGTTGTTTATTTAGCCTCTTGAAAGTGAGTTTTCCTTCATCATCTTTATTTTCTTTTGGATAATTATGTGTTGGTATTTCCTCTTGATGTTGCAACTTCCTAGTTGAGGACATTTCTAAAGGAACACTAGACTTAGGAATCTCCTCTACCTCTGAAGTCTGCTCTATTTCTTTCCCTTTACTCCTTGTTTTGGAACCAAATGGAGTTGATAGTGCTAACCTTTCTCCTATCACAGAGGTATATTTTCTACAAGATTCTTCTAGAGACTTCTTCTTCAATTCTCTATTTTCATGTTGCAACTGTGCTATGAAAAAGTGATCCTTCTTAAATTGTTCCTGCAACTCAATAATTGAAGTGCCTCTATCATATGAGAGGGTTGGTTGTATGAAGGTTTCTGGAGTCTCACTAATTTACTATGATGTGTGTATATTATGCATTATCTTTGCTACAGACCTGGTGAGTGGTTTTCTAGGAGTTTCGGTCACTTCTAGAGAGGATTGGAGTTTCTTCCCTTTCTTTTTATCTTGTTGAATTGCTACAGGCTCTTCATTCCCTTTTTCCCTTTTCTTAACAAAACTCTCAGGGATTGATGTTGCATTTCTTTCTACTGATGAGGGTGCATTCTCAAACTTTGTGGGCTTCCTATGGAATCTAATGCTATGCTTGATGAATTTAGAAAAGAATACCAATCTCGATTTCTCTTTCTAAGTTATTCTAATACTAACAGTTTGATCAAAGAAAAATGGAAGAGGCTATCATCTCCTTGCTCCTTCCTTAGTTGTACTATGTCATCCATCCTTCCTAGACTTCTGAAAAGGTAATATGGTAGATTCAAAGGCTTCTTACCAATGAAGTGCATTAAGACCCTGATATGGTATTGGTAAACCCTATTAAATCTCCCTTCACATGTAAAAAACTTTTGGATAACCCTCAACAAATCACTATGACTTTCCAATAAAAACTGTATGGGTATGGTAGCTCTGAATTTAGTATTTCTAAATTCAGGCTTCATAAAATCATGATGGTAAGAAATATCTAACTGCATATCTTTGAACCATTGTTCTCTATGAGCAGGTATTTCTATTGCAACAACAATGCTATCTTCAGAAACCTGCAACTGGAGGTTGTCCACCTTAGCCTTATCATGTCTGTTGTACCCCTGAAATTTTTCACAAAACCTTATGCAACCCACTTGTTCAAAGGATGCTCTAATTTTTAGGTCTATGTTTACCAAACTCAAACCCTGTGACTCAAACCTCATGATATCACCACCCTTTACATTCTTTATTCTACGTTTTGGAGTTGTCATGATGTTGGTATGTTTCAACCCTGTGTATACTGTGTGTTAGCACAGGGGAAGACCCAGGGTTCAACGCTCAAGAGCACACCAACAAAGCCCTAACTACCAGCCCTTTCGGAAACACCTGCGAAGCAGATGAAGTCTCGCGCGAGGTAGAGGAAGGGGTGGTTGCAAGACTCGAGTGTCTGCAACCTTAGCTGGGACACAGATATGTGATTATATCATTTACAGAGCACTTAGCATCGATCATTAATCAATATTCAACCCTTATTATACTTCGCAGATAGCACAGAGCATAGCGGTGTACACTCAGATCTACAATATTTCATCACTTAACCATAGTAACCCAGATCAGATCTAGTAGATCAGCACTAAGCATCCTCATACACATCAAATCTAACAATCAGATATATCTAAGAAGCACAGAGCATAAGTGGATATATCAAAGCACATATCATAAGAAAAGATAAACACATTGAATCAAAGCATAGAGCATAACACACGGATTTACATGGTTCACCCCCACCCTGGGGCTACATCCACAAGATCTTCTTCTTTATTGTCTTCAATATGTTACAAGCACAAAGCCTCCAATACCCTTCTTCGCATAGGACAAAAGATCTGCGCAGCTCGCTAGATCCTTCTTCCTTGCGTTACAGCACTCACCTTTCTATAGCAACCTCATAGTAACTTGCATTCATCCTTGCAAGCCTTACACAGTTCGCACAGAGCACTTATTCAACATCACATAGATGCACTACCAATTGCACTAAGAAATCACATCTACTACTTATTACATTACCTATCCTTCTATTTATACATTACAAAAGTGGGCCTAAGTGTGGGTAAACCCACAGACCAACATCCCTTTCCCATTACATTAACCCAAAACCCTAAAAGGGGCCCAAAAGTGGACCGATATCCCGTGATCTTTGCTTCACCTAGAGCTCCATCTTTGACAGGGTATCGAAGTCCAAAAATGGTCAAATATGACCAAGTGTTCCTCAAAACTTGGTCAAGGGCCAACAGGCCCCCAACACTCACCTGTGACTCATCCCGAGTCACTCTAGTCTGATCAATTCAGCCTCGAATGCCTCGAGCTTGGCTCGAGCTTCTTTGACCTGCTGCAATGCGACAACCTCTTGCTCAGTGAACTCTTGGATCACTGCGTCATTTACTGGCCCGTCCAGGCATTGTTCCACGGTGATGACAACCTGTTCAAGCTTGGCTCCCTGGCTTTCAACTTCAATGAACAGTTGGCATGCCTTTTCCTAGATTGGTTGAATTCATTGGGAGACTTCCATCACTTTACTTTGCAATGTGTGTACCTATTGTTGGGTTATGCATTGTCCTAGAAATCTCTTCATTCTTTCAACTGGGGTCAAGGCCTTCAGTTGCGCCTGTAGCATATCTGCGTGTTTCTTTACTTCTTGGATATGTGTGTCCAATGCCTGCAACTCTAGATTTTCTGTGAGGTTCTCATAAGTCTGGGCGCTTCTAGCGCTCAGCTGCTTGCATTCCAAGGCAAAGTTTTTTAATCGGCCAACTGTGCTACGAGAAGTTGCCTCCCTTAGATCTCTTATTTCTTGAGAAATCTTGGGCATGGTACGAAGTTCCAAATCTACGATGCACTTCTGAAGTTGATCGATTACTTCTTCACAGTGTGCCACCTGTTGTAGGACACGTTATTCAATATTCACTTCTATGATCATCACAGAGCGAAGTGCTTTGTGAACCCTTTCTTATACTTCAAGTTCCTCTGCTAGCAACTGGTCCTTGCTCTGCTGTAACTGTGCTTTTTCCTCATCCCACTTCACTTGCAGGGCAATATTTTCCCATTCTTCCTTACTCTGTTGTTCTACAAGTGCACTATGTACTTGTTTCAAAGCCTGGGTGGCTTGTGTTGTGTCTTCTCGAGCTCGTCGAAGGTGAGCTTCGACTTTATAGGCGATCTGGTGTAATTGGGTGGGCTCATCACCTGTTCCTACTGTTCCAATTGTCAAGGGTGCAGTAGAAACTTCTTGGCTAGACTGGAGTGCCTGTTGCACTTCTTGAAGTTCACCCTTGATTTGGATAAATACCTCCTCCTGCTTTGCTTCTTGATTTTCTACGATCTCTAGTGAAGCATCATTCAGCACAGTGATTAAGAAGTCAAAGTTGTCTGGTGTGAGGGTAGTCTTAAACGTAGTCTGGGTGGCCTTAGTTTTCTTTCAGGATGAGGATTTGGTGGGGTAATATTCCTTTTCTTAGAGGGATCCTCCTCCTCTCTAGGCGGAGTAACCTCGCCTTTGTTTTTCTCAACTTATGTGCCACCTAGTTCTTCACCATCACCTCCCTGCGCAAGTGAGATTGAAGTAGTCTTTGTGGATGTGCTATGGACATCTTGAGCTTCATCATCCTTATTAGTATTGCTTGGTTCAGGTGTATCCGACATAGCTTCAGGGATATCCACGTCAGACATTTCTATGGGGTCCACTGCAACAAGGAGGTCCACTGACCATTCCTTGGTAATATGCTCCAAGTCTTCTTCTATCAACTTGTAGTACGACTAGAGTTGTTGTTTGTGTGCTCATCAGTGTGCGTTGTGATATAGGTGAAGTGGCGGTCCGCACTGAATTTTATCAAAGGTCTAAACCTATGAAGTGTGTTTGGGGTGAGGTGCGGTGTAGACTGGATTGCATTCTTCAATTGGTTGTAATAGGCATGGAATATGGCATTGGACTGCCACTGCTTTTTCATGTCGTTGGAGTACCACAATGTATAGAACTTCGCAGCCAGTGGTTCGAAGGGTTCGGTCTCTGGAAAAGTGGCACCTTATGGTAGCTCCCAGGCGATGAAAGCGATTAGTATGAGAAACCAACTAAAGTGGAACGCATACCCTTGGTCTTGCGCTTCTCTGCAATCAAGCTCTAGCTGGTTTACAAGGTACTGCACCCAGTTCATCTGTAGTCCCTCAGTGCACTTCCCTGCGAGGTCAACTACGAATCCAGTCACTTGTGTTGGTCTGTTCTTATGAACTAGCTTGCCAGTGATCAGCTGATAAGAAAGGCGCACTGCACCACTCTGGATAGAGGCTACCTTGTAGCCTCGTGTACATTTCTCGACATCGCCATAAGTTTATTTTATCCTCTGCGCTAGTGCTCAGTCTGAGGTCTTTCCAGGGTAAAACTCTTGTGGGTCAGGGCCTTTCATACTGAGTCCTGTGATCCAATTGATCAAGGTCGAATCCACAGTGATGCGGTGGTCCAACCATAAGTATCCTCCATGGTAGCAGGACAGCAGCAACTTGACGTATGCATTGACTTCCTAGTGTCTGCCAAAGTGAGAGATCTTCATTACATTAAGCAGTGTGGATTGTGTGAGGTTGTGGGTCCATGACTGCGGGTCAATCTTAGAATTCTTTCCTTTGGTCCAGGTTAAGTACTTATGTAGGGATAACATGTTGTAAACTTTACAATCTCCAAGGTTAAAATCACTAAATTTCATTGTTGCGAGCTTATCCTGGTCAGCACAAACTGCGCGCACCCCTTTCGAAAGGTATGCGGTGATCAAAGTGTACTCGAAGTCTCGCGGTACACTGTCAAGGTTGATGGCACCACTTAGAGGTGGTAAGTAAGTAGGTAGAATGCATGGGATAAGCTTGGCATTTGCGATGTCATCCCTGTGCTTGGTCTGTTTCTCATCGGTCGGTCGGGATAGACTGGTGCGAGTAGTGGAAGGGGAGGCTTGGAGTCCTCTCATTGAATATGCTTGGACTCCTACAGATAATCCTCGCTCTGACATGAATTTCTCAGTCATTAAGTCAATCAAAACTTCTTCAATTACTTTCTCAACAGCATTGAGCTCGTCCGACATACAAGCTCGGATCAACTAGCTCGAGTGTGAAATGAATTCAAAGACTACAATGAACAGTATGAGAAAAAGGCAATGATCACAAGGTGAATTAATCTCAGGCTTTAGGCTCAAATTCTCACTTAGAAAAAAATATTCTCAGTGTGTGGTGCGACGGACTAAGTAGGGAAACTTAGCAATGGTCTGCTTTCAACGGGTATGAGGCTGCATTAACTTATGTTCTGTTCATTATGGTGCGGTCTAACGGTATAGTGGCCAGCCATAAATTCTTTCTGACCCGTTTGAAGTGGCAGTCGAATGGTTATATTGGCTTCCAATGGCTATATTACTTCGCCTCGGTGAAGTGGCATATGTCGGTGTTCTAATATCCCGGCGAAGCTCCAATTCTGCAAAGTGTCTTGCTGCGAGGTACCCTCTGGGATCTTCTGTAATTTTTCAATCTTAGCCTTCTTCTTGCTTAGCTTTCTAGCCTTCTTTCCAGTGAGCTTCGTCTCGGTGATTCTCTTCCCATGTTGATTCTTATTTTCCTTGGACATAGTCACTTCGTGCTGGTGAGATTCTCTCCTAGGGTTTAGGTATATCACTTCTTCTTTGTCTGGGGTGGAAATTTCAGCCTTTTATGTAGCTTTGGCCTCGACATCTGGGCTTCTAGTGTCAGATGGCTTCGAGTGGTTCTCCTGTTCTTTTATCAACTGTGCGATCCTTTTAGTCATGAAATCTTTTAACTCTTGTCTCTGTTGTTCTAAAACCTCTCCTTCTTCCTTCTTTCTGGCTTGATCTCTTTCAATCCAAGGTTTTCTGAGTAGCATAGTAAATGGGGTGTTGTCCTCAATGAATTTGATAAACTCAAAATTTTCTTCTGTCGAAGTTCTATTGACTGTCATAGGTATCTGAGTGAGTTTTCCACATAACATTATCAGTTTTCCTCTGAATAGTCCTATTCCTCCCAATGAAGGAATCATGGTAGGCTTCCCTATAGCTTCCCAAGTTATTTATGGCATAATGTTCACTTGTGTTTCTTCATCAAGAATACAGTCAATGTCGAAGTCTCCTATTCTTGCTTCAACTTTCCCCTTTTCTTTGAAGATCTCTGGTAATCGGGCATCTTTATGTTCCTTCAGGGTTTCTTTCATCTGTAATAATACTGTCTCTGATTCTTGATGGGTTTTTGCCTTTTCTATATATGCCTTATGGTCTTCTTGATTCAGATTTATCCTTTCAATCTTAGCGATCATTCTAGGGCAATCCAATACCTCATGGTCCATATCTTTGTAACATAGACAATTAGGTCTTCTACCAGGACATTCCTTAGCTAGATGGCCTAGTTTTCTGCAACTGTAACATAGGATTAATCCTCGCTTTCTTTTAAATGATCCCCAACCTCTTTTGTACTGTGCACTAGAATCATGATAGCTAACCTACAAAAAATTCTTTCTAGGATCCTGCATCCATTTGTTAGTCCAGACATTCTTTCTATGCATAGGTATAACATATCTATCATTATACTTATCAGATCTATTCATATCAAACTTTCTTTCATCTATTAATGCCCTAGGTTTTAAGATATGACAAAATCTATCAAACATACCTAGATCCATTCTCTAGAAACAAAAAAATTCCACTTATCTTACTTCTACAGGACACAAAGCTTCCATATCTAAGAATTTTTAACTATTATTACCTTTATTAGAGCACAGAGATTATAGATCTTACCTCTTTTCTGCATATCTAACCTCTTTCTTTCAGAAACTTCTACTTTTACTTTTCTTAGAGCACAGAGTGTTCAGATCTTGCTTCTTTTCTTTAGATTTGTTCTTCCTTTCTTCATATCTGACCTTATTCCTGGCATAAAGCTTCATAGGTTGAGTAAAAAGTTGTGCACTAGGGAAACAGATCTACACACAGAGCTTTCTTTTGCACAAAGTTTCTTCTTCCTCAATTCCCAGCAATCACAGTTTCAGGTCCCGGCAACGGAACCATTTGTTGGCACAGGGGAAGACCCAGGGTTCAATGCTCAAGAGCGCACCAACAAATCTCTAACTACCAGCCCTTTCGACAACACCTGTGAAGCATATGAAGTCTCACCCGAGGTAGAGGAAGGGGTGGTTGCAAGACTCAGGTGTCTGAAACCTTAGCTGGGACACAGATCTGTGATTATATCATTTACAGAGCACTTAGCATCAATCATTCATCAATATTCAACCCTTATTATACTTCCCAGAAAGCACAGAGCATCGTGGTGTACACTCAAATCTACAGTATTTCAACACTTAACCATATTAACCCAGATCAGATCTAGTAGATCAGCACTAAGCATCCTCATACACATTATATCTAACAATCATATATATCTAAGAACCACAGAGCATAAGTGGATATATCAAAGCACATAGCATAAGCAAAGATAAACACATTGAATCAAAGAACAGAGCATAACACACAAATTTACGTGGTTCACCCCCACCTTGGGGCTACGTCCACAAGATCTTCTTCTTTATTGTCTTCAATCTGTTACAAGCACAAAGCCTCCAAGACCCTTCTTCGCATAGGACAGAAGATATGTGAAACTCGCTAGATCCTTCTTCCTTGCGTTACAGCACTCATTTTTCTATAGCAACCTCACAGTAACTTGCACTCAGCCTTGCAATTCTTACACAGTTCGCACAGATCACTTATTCAACATCACATAGATGCACTACCAATTGCACTAAGCAATCACATATACTACTTCTTACATTGCCTATCCTTCTATTTATACATTACAAAAGTGGGCCTAAGCGTGGGTAAACCCACGGGCCGACATCCCTTTCCCATTACATTAACCCAAAACCCTAAAAGGGGCCCAAAAGTGGACCGAGGTCTTGTGATCTCTGCTTCACCTGGCGCTCCATCTTTGACAGGCTGTCGAAGTCCAAAAATGGTCAAATATGACCAAGTTTTCCTCAAAACTTGGTCAAGGGCCAACACTGTGTGCAGCGATGATTAGAACAGGTGCACGATAATAGATTACAATTTTCAACTTGTTGTATCAAGTTAACACTTCAATCTCTAATTCTATGGATCCTCTGTGCAACAAATGAAAATAATAACCTTTGTGCAGCAAATGAAAATAATAAGCTCTGCGCAGCAAATGAAAATAGTAACCTTTGCACAGTGTGCAGCAACGAACAACACAGGGACTTGCGTGCAGAAAATGAGAGTAGCTTCTTCTATGCAGTAATGAACAGCAATGTCCTCTGCGCCTTTTCTACAACAACGAACAGAAACAGGAATCTCTGTACAGAAAGCTTGGCCGGGAGGTTTTAAAATTGTGGATGAAGAGAAATGATTTCTTGACGCTTTATTTACCTGGAGGGAGGATAAATTTGAAAGATAACTTCAATTAAATCATGAATTATTCCATCATACCTTTTCATACCTCCATACGCAACATTAGGACGTTGTACAGCAACTTGCGATGCGTAATAGTTTTCTTGATGATGCCACATGTCCTTGATAGATTTGATTTCATGAAACTGTTAGAACTTTGACAAGACTGACTACGGATGTCTTGAAATGACATCATGACCCTTAAGTGACATGAAAACCCACATATTAGCACAAAAACCATAAGTCAAATGGTTAAAAAAGAAAACCAGACCCATGACAAACAAACCTATGACTCGTGATTTAAGAAAAAAAAAATACAATGTTCTTATTTAACCCAGGACATGACTTTATCCTATCATTTTATTCAAAAGCTAACAACCTATTTATAGGACACTAAAAGATCCTATTCAAGATTTTGATCAGATTATTATTAGTGGATTCATCCTATCCATTTCCTTGTGGATAATAGGTGGACGAAGAAAAATGTTTCACACCAAAATTGTTAAGAAACTGAGTGAATTTTGCAGAATGAAAGATGGCCCATTATCAAAAATAATTTCAAGAGGAAGACCAAAATGAGATAAAATGTTTTATTCTAATAAATAAATGACCTATTTATCTTGCGCATGCTTAAGTGGCATAGCTTCAGTCCATTTGGTGAAGTAATTTGTAGATGTAAGTATGAAAATTTGCCTTGTGGAAGATGGAGGATTTATGGGACCAATGAAATCTAAACTCCATTTAGCGTATGGAAAATCAAGGAGAACAGGTTTCAATGGCATGTTAGAAATTTTTCCTCTACCAACGAGCTTTTGACACTTATCATAGGCCCTTGTAAACTTAAAAGGATCTCTAAAAATATAAGGCCAGTAATACCCCGTTCTTAAAATTTTGAAGGCAATGGCTTTCGCTGCAAAATGACCACCGATATGAATGTTAGAATCTGTCAATCCATGTATTTCCTTTAAGATTTTATGGAATGCAATATTATTGATACAACGTAACAATAACCCATCAGTAGACCTATGGAAAAGAGAATTCCCTAAAATCATAAATTTAGAGGCTTTGAGACATAGCCTCCTGTGTTGATTAAATTCCAAGTAGTTAGGACACTTTTGATATTGTAAGTAGTAAATTAGGTCCTTATACTAGGGATGTTTTTCAAGTTCAAGGTTTTGATATTCGATATAAATAGTGTTGATAAAGAATTCTCATCATTTTTAGAAGAATCACTCGGTTCAGTATGTTGATCCAAGTGCAGTGCTAAATCACATCCCTTGATAGTGTTTGAAGTAGTAATCTTTAAATCGTGTTCTTGAATCTTTGCAAGCCAATGTGCAATTTTTCTAGAAAGATGAGTCTGTGAAAGTAAAAACTTGACAGTAGATAAAGGGACTTCTACCTGCATGTGCTTGCCAAGGATGAAGTGGTGAAATTTCTCTATAGCCTTAACAAGAGCGTAAGCATGTTTTTCGATAAAATAATACTTGATTTCATCATTGAATAAGATTTGACTCATGTAAGATACAGGTTGATCGTTATTTTGATCATTTTTTTGCAGAAGAACGGTGGAAATTACTTCTTATGTTGAGTTTGTATAAATGATGAATTCTTTATTAAAATCGGGTTTCGCCAAAACCAGTGTGGAACTGATTTTTCTCTTAATTCCCACAAAATCTTTATCGACATCTTTTGTCCAAGAAAAAAATTGATCATGTTTCAACATGTTATGAATAGGCTTAACCATCACAACAAATTTAGAAACAAACCTTCTAACAAAATTTATCGTACCCATAAAAGATTGAATTTCTTTTTTAGATGTGGGGGATGGAAGATTTAAAATTATGGTAATCCTCTCATGATCAATGCTAATTCTGGATTCTGAAACAATGTGACCTAGAATCTTACCTCGAGTAACACCAAAAATATATTCTAAAGGATTTAGAGACACGCCAAATTTTATGCATCACAAAAATGTTTTCTTAAGATAATCAAAGTGATCCGATCGGTGCTTTGAATAAATAGTCAATTCATCAAGATAGATTTGGATTATCTTGCCGATAAGATCATCGAAATCTATCTGCATAGCTCTCTGAAAAGTGGCACCTGCATTAGATTGATCAAAAGGAATTCATTCTTAGAAAAAGGAGTCTCATCTAGTCGTAAACATGGTTTTATACTTGTCTGTCCTTTTAACTCTGATTTGATTAGGACCAGAAAAATTGTCAAGTAAGGACATCATTTATGCTTGTGTAACTTGCTACAAAATCATTTCCATATTGGGAAGAGGAGAGTTATCTTTAACACTGGCTCAGTTTAGCGCACGAAAGTCGACACATAAACGAATGTCTCCATTCTTTTTCTAGACCGGGACCAAATTAGACACCCACTCAAAGTATTTGACCAGAAAAAGGATAAAAAGGTGCAGTCAAGTCTCTAAGGAAATAAATTCCTCGTAGGAGAAACTGCAAAAAAAAGTTAACCTATCAGTCATTGAATTCAATTCCCTTTTGACATGAGTGATGTTAAAGGATAGTGGATTTTGAATCAAAGTACAAACATCTTGGGTGTATCATTTCATCAACTTGTTAATATGATTATAGATTTTTCTAACCATATTTATAACAAACGTTGAATCTCCAAAAACATTGAGATGACCATAGCCTAGATTGTAAGCATTTTCAATTCCTAACAGCAAGGCTTCAAATTCAGTGACATTATTTGTACAGATAAATTCTAGTCTATAGGAAAAATTATGAATTTTACCTACATGAGAGTATAATATTATGCCTGCTCCATTACTTTCACTCGAACATGCACCATCAAAGTGAATATGCCACATACCATCATCATAATGTTCTCTTTGTTCAAAAGGTCTGTCATCTTCATCATAAAAAATAGAATAAACACCCATATCCTCCTCAACGTAATTTACATTAGGCTGAGGGACTTTTTCTATGTATGGTGAGATTATTCCTTCCCTTAGGACAATGATATTCTTTCCATTTTTAGGGATGGAGAGATCTAATGATAGATAACCATCGGTTAAATCTTGCCAAACTCTACCCAAAATGATGCAGTGATTATTAATGGACATGTCAATTACTTGAATATTAAGGGTAGTCCTAATTTCACTGTGAGCGCAAAGAACTAGAGTCACATATTTTATTTCACCTATTGTTGATTGTTGTTGATTATTATAGGACAACATGCTTCTTGCATTTTCATTTGTACAAGAGAGACCAAGTTCTTTCATCATAATCTTGGACATTACACTAGGGACAAATTTGTCATCTATTAAGCAACAATAAGCTATCTTATCCATAATTTTTACAGAAATATAAAGAGGATTTTTTACATGGTTCCTAAACTTATTTACACCTATTCTATTTACATGTGGTTCTTCTTCATCAAGTTCTTCGGATATAATAGCTACAGGAGAAGTTTTACCCTCCATGAAATTTTTCAGATGTTGTTGGTGTTCCGAGATGGTGGTCATATCCAAGAGTGATGCATCTTCTTTTATACTAGATAGTCGATTTAGAATATTATACTTGGATGAATTAAAGGAGACTGGTATCTCTTGACTTTGAGTTGTTGTGGTAGCTTGAGGTTTTATACTTTGGGAAGAGGAACTAGGAGAAAAGGTAGTTGTTTTAGCATTATCCTTCACTGTATGCGTGTATGAATTACTCCTCATATTAACAATCATTATGTCTTCTTCAGGGGAGAATTCTAAGGCAGCAATGGTGGTTTCAGTTTTTTTTCCAAATATTTGTTCTTCTTCCATTTTCTTAATTTCGCAAGTGCTTTCCTCATGATTGTCATCACAAAAATTGCACCAAGCCCCAAAGAGAATAGCCTTTGGCTGAGAAGAATTAATGGGTTTTTTCTCAAAATTTCTTGAGAAGAAGAAGACTCATCAGGTGAATAATTTGAAGCGATAACCTTCCT
The DNA here is from genome assembly GCA_010110895.2 of Picea sitchensis. Classification (NCBI taxonomy): domain Eukaryota; kingdom Viridiplantae; phylum Streptophyta; class Pinopsida; order Pinales; family Pinaceae; genus Picea; species Picea sitchensis. Next base: position 171,013 of record SNQJ01S0001749.1, read on the forward strand.
TTCATAAGAAATCATCCTATTGCTCATATCTTGAACAAGTTGCAAGATTGTAGACATGTCATCCTGCTTTATAGAATCTTCCTTAAGAAGACATATTATTTCCAGTTACTCTTCATACTTTAAGCAAGTCTGAAGTGCAAATCCTAGGCTAGTTACATTATTTTCTTCTAATCCATGAAGATAAGAATAAGGAAAGGAATTGTAGTATTGGATAAAAGCATCTTGGTTATGAGGATCAGTTTAGGAATCTGATTGTAAAGTTTGATGAAGCGAAGATTAAAATATTTGATTGTTTCACCATTGTTATAAACAATGTTATTGTATTCCTTCAACAAATCTTTTGGGTTTTTAGGTTTTCTGTAATTCGATTTGAACCAGTAATTTAATTCATCCCAAGTCGAAATGACATTAGGGGGTAATTCAAAAAAATCAGGTGTGTCTTTTCCTTCTAAATAGTTGACAAGTAAGCACATACAAGTATCGTTGTCATTTGCTCATATATTATGGCATGCATTATAAAATGCAACTAAATGTTATTTAGTGGAGATGACGCCATTTCTTGAAAAAAATGGAAAATGATCTTTGAATTTTGGAAGGGGATTTGCAGCTGGTGCAGGATTCAAGGTTGAAGATACATACCATGGTGTATTGGTGGCATCCTCCTCAAACTGAAATAAACCAAATTTATTGATTACCTTGGTATGGTTGGTTGTAGATTGAACTGGAACATGATGATTGAAAATACTTCCAATTATGTATGAATAAGAGGCTTGTGAAGAAGTGGAAGTACTAGTACCAGAAGAAGTACCTAAGGATGTCATTTTGAAAAATATTAGATTTATAATTGTTGATGAGCTCAAAGAATTAGATAAGGATTGACAATGCTTGACCTCCAAACTTTTGAAAATATCCTTTCTTTGTCCTATTTCATAAATAGGATTGGTTTTAGGGGAAAGACCTATTGTTCTTCAAGAAGAATGAGAGCTAGAGGGAATGAGTGAGACCCTTAATGAGGGGGTTGATTTCTAGCCAACCTTTTTTGGGCTTCCCACTAATATCTAATTCTAATATCTTGAGAAATAACCTCTTGGGATTGATGAAGGGTATTGGTTGTTTCTAGAATTTTTCAGAATAAAGACAAAGAAATACTGCTTTGATCATCTAAACCATTACCAATATCAGGTTGATGCACAACAAGTATAGTCATGAAAACAAAAAATAAAGAGAAAAATAAATACAGATATAAAACTTAATATTGAAATAAGTACAACTACTAGGAAACTATGAAGAAGTTCCCCAATATGGTCGACAAATAAATGTTGATGAAAAGGAATGAATATCCTATCCAATTTTTTTGAATATTACTGGGCTAAATTAAGACAGTCGGGATCGTTACCCTATGTTTATAGCCCCTTTTTGCAAAAATATCAATTAACCTTAGAAATATATACTTGAGATTAATGTTTCCTTTTGTTGTTTTATGGTAAAGAAAATTAAAATACTTATATTAGAACAATACAAACAAGTGTAATGAACCATTATGAGAACAATAAAGATGAAATAATATCATACAAATAGTCCAAAATGAGACCTCAAAACCATCAAGTGATTTTATTCATTCAGTTCTGGAACACTGCCAAATACATTCTTTCATACCCAAAATGGGTAAGGACCAAAAAAATACTTAGAAGTCAAAGGTTACATCATCAGAGAGACAAACGGTGTCTTCTAAGTAAAACCAAGACTGACAATAAATGAATCAATAGCCACAATTTGCTACTTCCTTGACTCTACACAAAATTCCTAATTAGCATTGAAACTCAATTCAGAAATCTAATAAGAATGCATAGACTATCAAAAAAAGATGATCAACCTTATAAGCATGTCAACAATTGATGCTTCTTGGTCCTTCTTGTTACCACCTTCAGTAAGATCCTGCTATCAATAAGAAGTCTTTAGCTTTTTAATTATTTCATAAATGAATGGAGTAGTAATGTGATCTCATTCTAAAGCAAAAGCAAACCTTATCAGAGCTTTTGTCTCTATCTTCGCTCTCTGTGCTTGTCCCTTGAGTTCTCATTTTCTTCTCTTAAAAGTAGTTTGAATAGTTCAACTTATTTTAGTTAAGCTACTTAACTAAGTTTAGTTAAGTAGGGACAATTCATAATTAAATCATAATAAATAATGATAAGGGTAAAAATAAATATTCACTAATAGGTGGGACCCCCTATTGACCTTTTGTTTAATTTCCAATATATCCCCTTGTATCCCCATAAAAATGATTATGCATTAATGCCATCAAATATCCTCTGAACATCAGTATGACATATATTTCATTCAGCTCACATGAAATACTTGCAAACATCCTTGTGACTCCCGAACATTAAATATATGCAAGTATATTTACCAAAATAAATACATCAATATGATGTTTGAGTCAAAAGTTTCCATAGACATATCGAAATAATATGTCATCAAGTTGCTCAAAAATATTGTTGCCAAAATATGAAGAATGATAAGTAATCAACCTGTCCAAAATATACCACTGTCCCAAAAATAACCAGATTTGTCTCTACAATAAAATCATCATAAAATAACACTTATTAAAATCAGAAGTCACATTTTTTATGAGAAGCAGTTTGCCTCTGCTCACTTCCCCATGAATTTGTTACTTTTATGACTTCTAAATCTTCATTAATAGATTCTTTACCTCTTGTTGTTGACACTTCCAGATGCATGTATCCAAAGGAAATGTGTCTATATTCATATTTGGTATGTTGGGAGTGAGAGATGACTGAATGTGAGGAATTTACTGACTGATCAGAATCAACAGACTGGGTAGGTCATTTGCCTTTTCTAGGCTATGATTCTTTCATTTGGAATTTCAGCTTCTTCTATGGTTGGGTTGAATGGGCATGGGAGGATTCTAATGTAATATGCAGGGAAGACCGCTTAGGTGGAGGAGGAGGTAATGGCAATGAGACCATTGGCCTTCCTTGAACTTGGTTTTGAGGAGGATTAACAACATCATCCCAACCATCATTAGCTAAGACCTCCGGAGGTAGGGACATATGTGGCTGAATAGCAATACCAGAAATACTATGATGAAGTTGGAAGGGAGGCCTTTCAGGTGGAGGACGTGGTTGAAAGGCTCCTTGTCCTGCTAAGTTAAGGAAACCAATTTGCAAGAGTTGGTTGAACTCTTCATAATCTGCATCAAAATGTGTTGAAAAATGAATCCTTTTATTTCCCCAACCATAATTGGGACTTCTTCCCCTACCTTCGTTTTCTCTACCATGGCTCCCTCTACTGAAAAAATACCATCTATAAAAACAAGGCTAAGTTACAATATGTGCATAATAACTAATAAACATCAAATACTATTGGCATAACATAATTTGGAAATAGCTCTGACTGAAAACAAATAATAATGCAAGCAACCAAGGACATACAAGGAGGGATAACCAAAATTTGTTAAGTTTTCTTTGAGTTACTTTGTCATTTCACTTAAGTAATTATTATTTAAGAACATGGGAGTTTCAATGACTTTTAGGAATATGATGGGATTTGTAATGTACTAAAAATGAGATAATGGTAAGGAAAAAAATGATACATGTTCAGAAATAAAAATTACATCCATTATTAATCACGATCTATCCATAATCACACATGTCTTGCCAAATTTTGAACCATTACTTATTATCCCTTCACTGCCAAATGAGTTCCTTACACATCATGGGGAAGAGATTGGACGAAGTGAAAATGGAATTGGGAGCTGGGAATTATTATCCCTTCACTGCCAAATGAGTTCCTTACATATCATAGAGAAGAGATTGGACGAAGTGAAAATGGAATTGGGAGCTGGGAATAGCTTATGAAAAGTGAGAGCATGAGGGAATTGGCCCTACTAATCCAATATAAAATTTACCACATATAAAAAAAACTATGGGGTACACCTTCTCAAAAAATTGATTGATTAAAATCTGTCTCAGTCAACGCATACCAACTTCATACTAATGGGAAAATATTCAATTTCATACAACAGGAAGAAAACAAATGACATTTCAAAGGGAAATATGTAAAAGGGAATTTAGGAATAACTCATGAAAAATGATAATATCAGGGGGTTTGATCATGTATGTACAAAACAAAATATTATAGTTCTCAAAACAATCAATCACGTCCTTGTTTTAATACCTAGAAACCTCGATTATGCTTAGTAATGACCAAAATCCATATATGTAAACTTATAGAGAAATATTTGCCAAATAAAATTTATGTACCCTTCCTACAACATTATTGGCTGAGTCAGATATAACTATGTTTGAATAACTTCCCTCTTGCCAAGATATACAGACTGCCATCCATCATACAACCGATATATCTGGCCAAACAATACAACCGATATTTTCTCATAAGAATTTAATTGAAACCACGAATTGTCCCATAAATAAAAATGATGGTTCGAACAGGATGGAAAGCATTATTTATCAGAGAATAAATCATCCCTGGTTGGTCATTATCATTTTCTATGAAGGAGATGTTGAGATATAGAACATACAAGAATAAGACTCAGACCGGCCAAGCTTTAGACCGGGGTGTTCATATACTATATTGTTAAAAAAACCCAAAATATTTTCACTATATCAACCAACCACCAATTACATGCTAAATAAACGTGCCACATATGTCAATTATCACATGCCTCATATCCATGTCACCACATAATCATTTAATGCTAATCAAAATGATGGCTAAACTTTTCAATCGTTATCCCACATTAATTTCCATAAACCATATCATAGATATATATAACCCAACGTACACGAAAGAAGCGAGGTCAAAAGGTGGTGTTATATGATCACCATTAATATACACCATATGCAATTTCAACTTGAAAACGCCACCTTTGTTAACATAGAACAAATATTATTCTAGGTGATGGCATTTGAAAATATATGCAAGGTTTCTGGCATAGTAAACCATATTATCATACTATAAAAAAAAAAAAAAAATGAAATTGACCACCTTTTAATATATGTCATGCATTAGGACTTTAGCCATTTGTGCTCCTTTTCTTTCTTTTGCCATGTGCCATGTAATTCATCCAAGGACTAGGCCTATACTTAATATGTTTCTAAGACATATCAATTGTAAATAAAAGATCTTTGAGTCACTCCATAACCCCTTTTGTGACCTCCTCGTAATCATTACGAATAGAATGTGAAATGGGAGATTGTTTGAATATAAATAGTAGGACCTTTTCATTTATGACAAACTTATAATCAGACCATAGAAGCAACTAATACCATTGCAATAAAAGATCTTTGAGTCACTCCATAACCCCTTTTGTGACCTCCTTGTAATCTTTATGAATAGAATGTGAAATGGGAGTTTGTTTGAATATAACGAGTAGGACCTTTTCATTTATGACAAACTTATGATCTCAGATCATAGAAGTAATTAATACCATTGCAAATTGTAAGTGAGACTGATTTATGAACGGTCACAAAACACAACTAAAACATATGTTCTTGGAATCACATTAGAAAATAGGTGATACCCAATCCAAGGAGATATATGAAAGAAAAATACAGTGTTTCTCCCTAGGGATTCCCACCTATAGTTAAATATTTGTATGGCATAGATAGATAGAAGATTTTAAAATAGTTCCTTGTAACGATTTGTAAGTTGGTGGCTAGTTGGCGATTTTATGAGTCAACAAGTACATTTCAGGGAAGTATTGTGGGCGATGGGTGCTCCACATATTTCAGATTGGTTTGGGACCCAGGGATCATTATTAGATTCAATTTGATTTAGTTTTTTGTTCCTATGGGTGTGATGCCATTGCTTGAGGACAAGCAATCTTTGGGAAGGGAGGACTGTAATGTCCCCATTTTTGGATTCCCATGCTTTATAGTTGGAAGCGGCCTTATGGGTCTATGTCAGCTTGGCCATAGGGGTAGATGGAGGTTAACATGGGGCTCAGGAGAATAAGAGGAGTTATATGAGGCTCAACCTAGTCCATTCACCATATTTCATCAATAGGATCACTTCTGCACAATTCATTCTTTATTCCATGGCATCCCTATGATTCTCATAAATTAAGGGTATTATTGAGTATAAATTAATTAAATGCACTCAAGGTGTTATTTGGGTCATATTATTGGAGGGAACACCTTCGTGTAATATCTCATTGGAATCGAGACGAAAATATCTAAAGGTTGGGATGATGAGAAAGACACTTTCGGCGTTTAAGAATGACTTACAAGCCAAGTAATCGCTTCCCGACATTAAAAATGGGTTAATTAATTGATAAAGTGATTATACTAAAGTTTAATTATAAAGTCACTTTACTTTATTAAAATGGGTAAAAGGGTCTGAAAAGGGTCAACGAAAGAATAAAATGGGAATGAGGGGCGCTAGTTCCTTGTAACGATTTGCAGGTTGGTGGCTAGTTGGCAATTTTATGAGTCAACAAGTACATTGCAGGGAAGTATTGTGGGCGATAGGTGCTCCACATATTTCAGATTGGTTTGGGACCTAGGGATCATTATTAGTTTTAGTTTGGTTTAATTTTTTGTTCCTATGGGTGTGATGGCATTGCTTGAGGACAAGCAATCTTTGGGAAGGGAGGACTGTAATGTCCCCATTTTTGGATTCCCATGCTTTATAGTTGGAAGCGGCCTTATGGGTCTATGTCAGCTTGGCCATAGGGGTAAATGGAGGTTAACATGGGGCTTGGGAGAATAAGAGGAGTTATATGAGGCTCAACCTAGTCCATTCACCATATTTCATCAATAGGATCACTTATGCACAATTCGTTCTTGATTCCATGGCATCCCTACGATTCCCATAAATTAAGGGTATTATTGAGTATAAATTAATTAAATGCACTCAAGGTGTTATTTGGGTCATATTATTGGAGGGAACACCTTCGTGTAGTAGCTCATTGGAATCAGGACGAAAACATCTAAAGGTTGGGATGATGAGAAAGACACTTTCGGCGTTTGGGAACGACTTACAAGCCAAGTAATCACTTCCCAGCATTAAAAAGGGGTTAATTAATTGATAAAGTGATTATACTAAAGTTTAATTATAAAGTCATTTTAATTTATTAAAATGGGTAAAAGGGTCCGAAAACGGTCAATGAAAGAATAAAATGGGAATGAGGGGCGCTAGTTCCTTGTAACGATTTGCAGGTTGGTGGCTAGTTGGCAATTTTATGAGTCAACAAGTACATTTCAGGGAAGTATTGTGGGCGATAGGTGCTCCACATATTTCAGATTGGTTTGGGACCCAGGGATCATTATTAGTTTCAGTTTGGTTTAGTTTTTTTTTCCTATGGGTGTGATGGCATTGCTTGAGGACAACCAATCTTTGGGAAGGGAGGACTGTAATGTCCCCATTTTTGGATTCCCATGCTTTATAGTTGGAAGCGGCCTTATGGGTCTATGTCATCTTGGCCATAGGGGTAAATGGAGGTTAACATGGGGCTCGGGAGAATAAGAGGAGTTATATGAGGCTCATCCTAGTCCATTCACCATATTTCATCAATAGGATCACTTCTGCACAATTCATTCTTGATTCCATGGCATCCCTACGATTCCCATAAATTAAGGGTATTATTGAGTATAAATTAATTAAATGCACTCAAGGTGTTATTTGGGTCATATTATTGGAGGGACCACCTTCGTGTAATAGCTCATTGGAATCGGGATGAAAATATCTAAAGGTTGGGATGATGAGAAAGACACTTTCGACGTTTGGGAACAACTTACAAGACAAGTAATCACTTCCCAGCATTAAAAAGGGGTTAATTAATTGATAAATTGATTATATTAAAGTTTAATTATAAAGTCACGTTACTTTATTAAAATGGGTAAAAGGGTTCAAAAAGAGTCAACGAAAGAATAAAATGGGAATGAGGGGCGCTAGTTCCTTGTAACGATTTCCAGGTTGGTAGCTAATTGGCAATTTTATGAGTCAACAAGTACATTGCAGGGAAGTATTGTGGACGATAGGTGCTCCACATATTTCAGATTGGTTTGGGACCCAGGGATCATTATTAGTTTTAATTTGGTTTATTTTTTTGTTCCTATGGGTGTGATGGCATTGCTTGAGGACAAGCAATCTTTGGAAAGGGAGGACTGTAATGCCCCCATTTTTGGATTCTCATGCTTTATAGTTGGAAGCAGCCTTATGGGTCTATGTCAGCTTGGCCATAGGGGTAAATGGAGGTTAACATGGGGCTTGGGAGAATAAGACGAGTTATATGAGGCTCAGTCTAGTCCATTCACCATATTTCATCAATAGGATCACTTCTGCACAATTCATTCTTAATTCCATGGAATCCCTACGATTCCCATAAATTAAGGGTATTATTGAGTATAAATTAATTAAATGCACTCAAGGTGTTATTTGGGTCATATTATTGGAGGGAACACCTTCATGTAATAGCTCATTGGAATCGGGACGAAAATATCTAAAGGTTGGGATGATGTGAAAGACACTTTCAGCGTTTGGGAATGACTTACAAGCCAAGTAATCGCTTCCCGGCATTAAAAGTGATTATACTAAAGTTTAATTATAAAGTCACTTTACTTTATTAAAATGGGTAAAAGGATCCGAAAAGGGTCAACGAAAGAATAAAATGGGAATGAGGGGCGCCCTCTCTCATTATGCATTTTTATTTTTCTAAAAATGAATTGAGAGAGCTCTTAAGGATTTGGCTCTTGGGATGAAAAACCCTAGAGAAGTTTTGGGATTGATTCGGTGGTGAAACCATCCACCCTAGATGATCGTAGCGGAGATATCATTCAGATTTCTACATTGTGCTTCAGTGTGGCGGTGTATTTCATTTTGGCAGCTGATTTTTCCATTCAAAGAGGGTCAATTTTGCTCGAGTAAGGTGATTTTTAGTTGTGGCTTTGTTTTGGTATTATGGGCAGTGTTTTCCTTGAGTAAGAGATTGATTTTTCTCCTTTAGAGGTTGAATATATGTTTTTGGATCGTATCCTTGCATTTGGAGACTGATGTTTTCATGGGGATTCATTTATCTTGTATGAGGGGTTAAGCTATCTCCTGTAAAGGTCTAGTTATCCATTGTAGAGGTCGAACTAGTGTGAGGATGGAATAATATCAGTGTGGTTGTATTTGGTTATTGTGAGGATTGATTCTTGATTGTGGGGGGATGAAGTTTCATGTTGGTTGTGTTTTAACTAATTTATGGGCTTCATTTCGCATCCTGGGTAGATTTCACTTGCACTGGGGTGAAATCTCTTGATGCCTGAGTTAAATATTTAACTACACTTGTTGGAAGGGAACGTCTACCTTGTGGGATGAATTAATATTTTTTTGGAGTTGTTTACTGGGTGTAGGAGAACCTACAACACTTTATTTCTCTTATTATTCAAGACCTGATCTAGATCTTTTTATGATGTTGTTGCACATATATTTCACCTACAGGCGGATTATATCAGTGAAACTCAGGTTAGAACTAATCATATTCATTATTTCCTTACTGTTGTAACTTTTGGGTTGAGTTTGGGCCTTTTGTAAGAGGATAATAAATATCATATTGGCATCTTTCTTTTGGTGTGGGTTAGTCCATGTTGTTCATGGTTATTTTTTGTTCTATATTATGTGTTAAATATATTTCCAAGGGTTGCAAATTGTTTGTTAGAACCCTTCCATCAACAAACACCTATAAACCACTACATGGAAAACTGGTTGACAAAATGTCTATACAGCAAAACTAAGGAAAAATCCAAAAAAAAATAGTGGAGACATTATAGGATCACTTGGAAGCAGTTCAAGAGATATTTTCAGAAGGAGTATCTTTCAAAGCACTTCTATGACAAGAAAATGCAAGATTTCTTTGAACTCAGGGTGGGGAGAATGACCATGGGAGAATATGAAAATAAGTTGTTGGGATTGTTGAAGTATGTAGGGTTTATAAAGGAGGATAACGTGAAGATACAAAGGTTCTTGAGTGGACTACCGTCATTTTATAAAGAGAAGATTCAATATGATGAGCCCAGAACTTTGACAGAGAACATCAGGAAGGCTAAGTACATGTATGAACAAGGAAAGGGCATAGAATCCTTACAAAAATCTTGGAAGGATAAGAAGAAAGAGAAATATGATTAGATAATGAAGGGATTCAAACCTCCTTTCAACAGGAACATTCCTAATAAAAATCAGCAAGAACAATCTGCTAAGGATGAGACCAAGAGAGAAGACTCCTTGGGAAAAATGGGAAGACCATCAATCAAATGTTGGGGATGCAAATAAGATCACATGTAAAATGATTTTCCTCATAGAGAAGAAAAATGAATACCGTGCACAACATCCAAAAGGCTAAAATAGTAGAAGACATGGGCAGAAGCACTCCAATAATATATGCAGCCTTATAAGATCGACAAGAAGAATATCAATCCAATATGATCGAAGTGGAAGGTAATATCATTAATCACCCTATTTCTATTTTAATTTATTCAGGAGAAATCCATTTTTACATTGATCCTAAAATAGTGATAGATTACATTTGGAGAAAAGTAAGCTTGAAAAAACAAGTTTGGTTCAGCTAGCCATTGGAACCAAAAGAAGGATTAATGAGACTGTTAAAGGTTGTTCAATAAATATAAATGAAGTGATACTAATGCTGACATGAATATCATCCCATTAGAATCTTATGATATCCTAATTGGAATGGATTGGTTTGACCAACATCATGTTGTCCTAGATTTTCATAACAAGACATTTACATGTCTTGACGAAGAAGGAAAACAAATCATTGTAAAAGGAATTCCAAGACCCATTTCTATAAGGGAGATTTCAACCTTCCAGCTGAAGAGATGTTTCAGGAAAGAATGCCAATTGTATGCAGTCCATGTGGAGGATCCGGAAAAGAAAAAAGGTCCAAGCCTTGAAAATTATTCAGTATTGCAAGAGTTTGAAGATGTATTCCAATAAATACCAATATTTCCACCCAAGAGAGAGAGATATTTCTCTATTGATTTAGTACTAGGATCTACCTCAGTATAAAAAAAATCCATACAGAATGAGTACACCATAATTAAAAGAATTACAAATGTAGTTGGAAGAATTGTTGAAGAAAGGATACATACGCCCAAGTGTTTCACCTTGGGGAGCACCATTACTCTTTGTCAAAAATAAGGATGGAACATTGAGACTGTGTATTGACTTTAGACGACTAATTAAATCCATTGTGAAGAAAAAATACCCTCTACCCAGAATTGATGACATATTTGATTAGCTAAGAGGGGTAAAGATATTTTCAAATATAGACTTGAGATCATGATACCATTAAGTAGGAATCAAGAAAGAAGACATTAGTAAAGACAACTAGGTATGGACATTATGAATTTGTAATGGCACCATTTGGGTTGACCAATGTACCAGTTGTCTTTATGTGCTTAATGAATGGAATATTCATAAATTATCTAGATAAGTTTGTCATTGTGTTCTTGGATGACATACTTATTTATTCTAAGTCAAAGGAAGAGCAATAACATCAATTGAGGTTGGTGTTGCAAGTGGTAAGGGAACATCAGTGGTATGCCAATCTAAGAAAGTGTTATTTTTACCAAGAATGAATCCATTATTTAGGGTACATTATTTTAGAAGAAGGAATAGTCGTGGATCAAGAGAAGATTGAATCCATTAGAGGATGGAAAACACCAGGAAATGTCTTAGAAGACAGATCTTTTATGGGATTAGCTGGATAATACAAGAGATTTATAAAAGGATTCTCTAAAATTGTTCATCCCATCACTTCTTTACAAAATAAGGGAATTAAATTTCAATGGACAACAAAGTGTGAAAAGAATTTTAATTTGTTGAAAGAATTACTTACTACTGCACCTATTTTAAATATTTTTTACCCAAATGAGAATCTTGTGGTATGTACATATGCATGCAAGGAAGGACTTGGTCGAGTCCTCACTCAAAATGGATATGTGATTAGTTATGAGTCGGGAAAGCTTAAATAGCATGAGAAGAATTATGCCACACATGATTTGGAGCTTGTTTTCATAGTTCATGCATTGAATATGTGGAGACATCATCTCATGGGAAAGAGATTCAAATTAAGAATAGACCATAGTGGTCTGAAATATCTTTTTGAACAAACAACTTTGAATTCCAACTAGAAAATATGGATGGAATTTTTAAGTGAGTATGACTTTTACATCAATCATATCAAAGGAAAAGAAAATAAAGTTGTTAATGCACTCAACAGAAGGATACATCTCATGCATATTACAGCCATTAGTATGCATCAGTAATATTTGAAGAGAAGAATTTTGAATGTTGTTGTTACATATCAGATTTACCTACAAGTAAAAGAAAGTTTACAGCAGAAAATTAAAGAGTGTGAGATCAAGGAAGATGTATTACTTATGCATAAGAACAGAATTTATGTTATGAGTTATTGGAACTTAGGAATTCAGTATTAAAAGAAATGCATAATGTTCCATATGCTAGACATCTCAGTTATCAGAAAACTACTTCAGTAGTAAGAAGCCAATTATTTTGGCCTGGGATGAAGAAGGATGTTGTCGATTACATTTCTAGATGTGTGGAATGTTAGAGAGTGAAGGTTGACCATAGACACTCAGGGATTTTCTAGAACCATTGCCAATTCCAGAGAATAAATGGGAAGTGGTAACCATTGATTTTATTACTAAATTGTCCAGAACAACAACGCAACATGATTCAATAATGGTAGTGGTTGATAAATTGACAAAGGCTACTCATTTTGTGCATGTAAAGATGAATCATACAACAGCTGATATTGCATAAATTTACATGAGGAAAATTGTTAGGTTGCATGGGATACCTAAGGCAATTGTCTCAGACAGAGACACTAAGTTTACTTCAAATTTTTGGAGAGGATTATCTAAAGGATTTGGTACAAATACGAACTTTAGCACAGCATACCATCCACATTTGGATGGGCAGAAAGAGAGATTCAACCAAGTGATTGAAGACATATTTAGAATGTTTGTGATGTATAATCCATCTAAGTGGGAATATTACTTGAATTTGGTTGAGTTTTCCTATAATAATGGGTATCAATATTCATCGAAGATGAGTCCTTTTGAAGGTTTATATGGTAGAAAATGCAATGCTCCATCAAGTTGGGACAACCTAGCAGACAAAAAAGTACTTGAGCCATAATTGCTCAAGGATATGGAAGACCAGATGGTTAAAATTAAGCAAAATTTGAAGGAAGCACAAGATAGACAAAAGAGTTATGCAAATAAGAATGGGACAGCTTGAGAATTAAAAGTGGGAGAGCATGTGATTTTGAAAGTGAAGCCCAAGAAGAGTCCATTGAATTTGGGAAATTGTACAAAGCTAGCAGTTGGATTATATGGTCCATTTCAGATATTGAACAGAATAGGGTCAGTTGCATATATGCTTGCATTGTCTGCTCTGATGAATGTGCATAATGTATTGCATGTATCTTTGTTGAAAAAGTATTTACACGATCCTAACCATGTTATTTATTGGAATTTGATTCAGGTGGAGCTAGAAGGAGATTTTCAAGTCCAACCAATGTGTATATTAGATAGAATAGAACTTGTAAAAGTCCAATGGACTTGCTACGGTCCTGAAGATGCTACGTGGGAGCATGAAGATTCCATGTCGGTAGAGTACCCTTGAATTTTTGAATAATTTTGAAATTTTGATTTATGTTTCGTACATGCACTAAGGACAATGACAAAATAAGGGGGAGGGGAATGTAATACCCTGGTTTTAAGTCCCAATATTAATAATGTATTTTTTTTCATTCATGAAATACTGGAGCACCCAAAAAATTAAAAGACATTGAAGTGCCTAGGAAACATAATATCATCATTAATAATAAAATACATCATTGGTTGTAAGGGGGACAAGGACAAGAGTTATTGTTATGAGGAAAATCTATCTATGGCTAGGGTGAACCACAGCAGACAGGTATGACTGCAGAAATCAACTCAATTCCAGCATATGTTATATAAACTAATGTGCAAGAGAGATAACTCAAGTAGGATATCAAGTAATGAAACTCACAGCCCAATGTACAAGGACAATAAAAATGAAAAGATGAAGAGAAAAAATTCAACCAAAAGAGGGTTTCTTTTCATCCCCCAGGCACTCAACAGGCACTACAGGGACCTAAGAAGGCTCAGCAAGCATCAAATCCCACCCAGCAAACACCAAACCAATCAAACAAGCAAGGAAAAAGGGTGTACGCGACTATTTGGGAAAACAAAGCATATATACGCATCTTGCAGTGAGACAGTCTATGTATATACATGTTTGTCAAGAAAAAAGGCGTGTATATGCTTTGAAACAAGGCCAGGCAAGGGAGAAAGGTTGAAAACTTAGACCCAGAGTGAACATGAGTTGTCAAGCAATGATACGACAAGAACCACAATAGAAACGAGAGCAGTCTAAGGAGAAAAGTACTTCAAACCCTAAGAAAGAAGATTCATCCCCAGTATGGTCACCAATTCTATTACGAGGAAAATATATATATGGCTAGGGTGAACCACAATAGACATGTATGACTGTAGAAATCAAATCAATTCCAGCATATGCTATATAAACTAATGTGCAAGAGAGATAAGAAAGAGGCCTACCTCGTTCAAACGTTTGATGATGTCCATCATTGAGCACTTCGACCCAAAGCTTTATACCTGCAACAAGTTCTCAACAAACAAGAAAAGCAAGCATATAGTGATAATATAAAAGGTTAGCACATTAGATAGCATAATCGATTAATATACAAAACAAACATGCCCATGGATCATAATACATATATTTGCAACATATCAATTGGACGGGAAAGGAGTATTTCTATTAATAAATGATCAACAGAAGTGAAAACATTACATACTTCTGTGTCGGCACGGTTCAGAACCAAGAAACCGAGTTCCTTCCAATTGGGCCTCCACCACTTCAATCCTCCACCAAAGGCAATCTCATATAAGGGATACAAAGAGGTTATCCATAAATAAGGGAAGATCTTGGGGGTTGAACACTGGGTTCAGACTTAAAGGACAAAGGTATGCAGACTCAATAATGAAGTAATAATTTCTCCAGAGTAACTTTGCTCTCAAAGTTGAATTCTCTCTCATTTTCCATAGCTCAGAGTTGGCTTCTTTATAGCCTTCAAAATGCAACTGAAGGGTCGAGTCAGAACGTTTCCAGTATATGGAATGCCAAGGATCAGAGATCTCCTATCGTGACATGGAAACCCGATATTTAATTTTGATTTTCTGGCACAAATCCTGATGTATGCGGGTTGTAGTGGAGCAGCCAACGTATACACTTGATGTATAGCTTGCAAGGTGTGTACAAGTGGGAAAATATTTATTTTTGTCTCTGGATTTATCAATCAGAGAAAGTAAGTCTACATGGGGGAATGGAATAAGGCCCTCTCTGCAAGATTGCATAGGGTGAGGCAAATCTTTCTCTAACAGTTATAGGGGGATATGATTCCACAAGAGAGGGGGGGATAAAGGGGTTAAGTCTTTTTATTATATTTTTATTTTACATGTCTTGGTTGTTAATTGAGAAAAGTGGTTACATGAGCTTCTTGGGGAAAAGAACATGTGGTTCTCGATCTCGTGTAATTATATAAACACCTCTTGTGGGTTTTTTTGGGTTTCTTCTCCATTCACTCTTCATTTTATGTTCTTCATTCATTATTTCTCTTTGATTATTCCTCATTCATTTCTTCTTCTTGGTTGAGACATGGGGATAAATTATTGAGGAAAGAAGTTGTTGTTTGGTTGGTTATAGTAATTACTATTTTATTCAAGCCATGAATTGTTGCATGTATGTCTGAGATGCATTGGCATGTGTTATACCTTGTTCACAGTTGTGAATCATGCGAGTCTCGGTATGGATATTCTTCACCAGATGCACTAAATCCATAGAAATAAGTGGACATCCTGAGGGACTGCATGGTAGTGAAGGGGGTTCAATGTCTTTGGCTGGTGTAGGTTGGAGAGAAGAGAGCTAGTGTACTTTGGATTGTTGTGTGTTGAGAAACCTATGATAGCTTTGAGTGTTGATTGGTTTGGGAAGCTAAGCGTCATTATGGAACCCATCCTTGTGGACTCATAGCCATGGCTCGGGGGTGACCTGTTGTTGAGAATTGGAACAACAATGTCTAAAGTTGGGTGGAACATCCTTGATCTGTAGCCAGTTAGTGATTGGTTTTGTTCAAGATAAGTTCTCTATGTCATGGTTTCCTTTCCTTGTATATTTATTTCATTGTGTATTGATTATTATCTCTTAGTTATGTACCTTCATTGTGCTCGCTTGCTAGTTATTGTTGTGCATGGCATGATTAAGCATTATTTTTAAGTCTAGCATGAATCTTGAATATTTCATGTGTTTTTATTGTGTTTCATCCATGCTTCTTGATTAATTAAATGTTATCAGAATTCAAACTCAGTTCTTGAGATGAGATTTTGAAGTAGCATGACCCAGCATGTTGGTGGTTGGGTATGTTACAGGCTGGCATTAGAACATCCTTGAAGTGGGCTTATTGGGGTAGTGTGGCTCAGTTGGGTGGATGGGTATGTGACAAGTTCAAACCCATAAACAATGTGTTCTTAAATTGTTGTGTATGAGGTCTCAACTAGCACATGTAGCACCTCTCCCTATAGCTTTACCCATAATTGTTTCTCATGATACTCTAGCAATTATCAAAGAATTAATTATCAAAGGGATAATTTATAAAGGGAGTAACATACTAACACTTCAAGCGGGACAAAAATGACCACCAATTATCAATCCCATAGCAATTAAAGTAGTCTACTCCATTAGTAAGAAGCCAATCCATTGGAAAATAGCATGGATCACTCTAACATTAATAAAACACTCCTTCTTCTCATCCATCCTTACATGCAATGTTATATATAAATTCAATTAAAAACCGACAATATATTTATCCTTAATAAATGAATGAGTAGCCACATGTGAGTTAATTTCACCAATTAAAAATTGGAACAAGTCGCATCTCAATGTTCTACCAAAAAAAGGAAGAGTGACCCCAAGTAAAATTATCATATGGCCATGTACAACCTCAAAACATTTTGTTGGAATCATATGTTGTCTTGGGGGATATGTATGGCCAGTGGGTAAGCCAACACACCCAACAAAAAAGTGAATTGGTCTAATGGAAAGCAAAACACCTAGCTTCAAGAAAAGATTCGCCTAGCATTCATAAAAATTTAAAAATCCCAATTTAGCAACTCCCTACAAAATTGAAATGGATTCTCATGGTATCCGTTGATACCCAATTAAACAAGAAAAGTACATAGGTAAATTCATGGTTTGTGCATTCATAGAGGATACGAATCACATAATTTACAAATAAAAACTCATAGGAATTCCTCTTGAGACCATTAAAAAAATTATAGGTTGAGTTTATGTGTGACATTATGTAAATTACACACAAAATTTTACCACAAATTAATCATTAATAACTCAAGCACAACCATTGATAAAATTCATCATTCAAAGACACAATTTTTACCCTAGAAACCCAAATGGGAAAACCAGTTTCGAATGGTTGTTCGTTTTATTTCAACAATCTCTAATTTACAATGTAGCTAATATCTCCCTTTGCATCCTCCTCTCCTTAAATATCCTTTGAAAGTGAAACTACAAGAAGAAATAGGGAGAGTTTGGGTAATGAGAAGGCCAAAGGGTATGACCTTTCATTTCCCATTCTTTAGTCTTTCTCTCATATTATTACTTTTCTTTTCCATTTATTTCTCTCTTATTTTTGTCTCTTTTGGATAATTCATTTTAACATTTGTATTGTTTTTAATAGTTTACTAACCTTACTTAATTGTTGAATTATCTTGTAGGTATTGATTCTTGCAACCATTTTCTTGTTTAGATCCATTTTGAATCATTGGGGAGAAGTATCTTTGGGTGGAAGGAAAAGTTGTTTTACCCTTACTAACTCATGGTCTTTCTCAACAGGTCTGGGGACATCATTGTTCTCTCTAGACTTGGGGAAAGAAACTACCATTATGAATATTTATGGATCATATATGGATAGGTGGAATATTGGGACAATATTTTCCAAATACATTGGATTCAACATAGTTTGTTTGTGTTGGTGGGGGGGTGAGGGTGGGGGATTAAAATTTATCCTAGGAGATTCAGAAGTATGGGGACCAGCTACACAAGTGGATTTTTTATTGGGATATTTTCTAAAAAAAATGAAGGAAATAGGTCTATTGAATATTGAACCTACCAAGCTTTCTCCAACTTGGAGTAACAAGAGAACAAGTAAGGCTCGTATTGCAAAAATATTATATCAGTTTTTGATCTCTAAAGAATTCCTCAAAAAGGCCATTATAATACATCAATGGGTAAACTCAAGGGGGGGTTTTGACCATAGTCCTATGCTACTAGAAGTAGCCTTGTCCCAAGAGAAACCAACGAGTTCTTTTAAATTGAATCCATCATGGATAAAATGGGAGGATTTGTAAATGATATCAAGGAGGTATTGGAATTGGACAATGGATCCTTAAGAGAATATCCACCCATACAATTCCAACAAAACTTGAAAAGAGAAAAAAAGGTAGTAGTCAAATGGACAAAAGAATGAAAGAGTTCTCAAGGAAGTGGAGGAAGATTTACCATCCCTTTACAACAATGAAGGATTGCGATAATATTTCAGAGGAATAGAAAGCATAAATAAATAAGCTTGAGGAGAAAAAGAGATATGGTCTTTTCAAAAAAGAGAAAGAATGAATACTGAAAAGTAGGGATTTATGGATCCAAACAAGTGATGAAAACACAAATTTTTTTATTATATTTTGTAAGGTACCAAAATCTATTATAATAGCATAAAACATAAATATTGAAGAGAATAACGGTGGAACAACACAATATGTGAAACCGCAGCACCAAAATAATACCTTTATTGATAGTAAACAATGTTCACTTACCTCTTCAAGGGGGTAACCTCCAGAAGAGCAGCGCTCAATTAAAATAATTCTCAAGACAAAAACTTCTCATGCCCTCGACTCCTATTTATACTAAATTTATCTACCAAAAGAACAATCTAGAGGAAGATCTTCTAGAAGCTGAAGCTTCTATTTGGTCTTCTTACATTTCATGTATTATTCCTTATTACTATGCCTTATTAATATTGTCCTTTATTACATGGAAATATATCATTCTACCTACATGAGGAGTTAGGGAGGTTAGGTCCCTAACATGCCCTCCCACTTAAAAAATAGCCTTGTCCTCAAGGCTTGAGATGAGAAAATTGTTGCACAATGGTAGTTGGCTCCCAGGTGACATATCTTGTAGTTGTATATTTCCACTCTACTAACACTTCCTTGATGGTGCATTGATGGAGATGACACTCACATTGGTCCAAGACTTCTTGTTGGTGCAACCAGATGGAACCTTCTTCATCTAACTCTGGAAGACTAGTTTGAGTTTGGCACTTAGTTCCAATCACCTTATTTAATAAGGAGACATGAAAAATAGTATGGAGCTTAGAATGACTGGGAAAAGATAACTTATAGGCCACCTATCCCACATGTTTGAGAGTTATATAAGGACCATAAAACTTGGGCACCAATTTCTGAAAATGGTCAGGCTTGAGTGAAGTCTGCTTATAAGGTTGCAGTTGAAGAAACACCAAGTCCCCTTCAGCAAATTGACATTCCAAGTGACCTTCATCTACTTGTTGCTTCATGAGATTCTAATCCATGACCAAATTATCTTTGAGGGTACAGAGAATAGCCTCTTGAACTGTAAGAGTTTGGTCAACCGCTTAGACCTTCGAGACATCGGGCATGTATGAGAAAAATAAAGGTGGATTTTGTCCATATATTGCTTCAAAAGGATTCATGCGAGTAGTTGTATGGTAATAAGTGTTGTACCACCATTCAGCTAGGGGTAACCATTGGTCCCACTAATTTTTCCTCTTAGATGCAAAACACCTCAAATATGTTTCCAAACACTTGTTGACAACTTTAGTTTGACCATCAGTCTGGGGATGATAGGATGCGCTGATATGGAATTGGTTTCCCTGTAGCCTGAACGATTCTTGACAAAAATTACTGGCGAATGCGGGATTGTATTCAGAGACAATGGAATGAGGCATGCCATGAAGCTTGAAGATATGATCCATGAAAAGTTGATCCAATGTGGATGCAGTGAATGGGTGTTGAAGAGAAAAAAAAATGAGCATATTTGGAAATATGATCAACGACCACCATGATGACAGATTTACTTCCTAATTTAGGTAAGACAACAATGAAATCCATATAAATATCCCTCCAAATAGCGGGGGGAATTGGAAGCAGTTGTAGTGTGCCATGGGACTTGACTATTTCTCCCTTGTTTCGTTGACAGACATCACATTCCACCATAAAGGTGTGGATGTCCTGCTTCATACCATCCCAGAAAAAAGAATGTTTGACCATGTCATAGGTTTTGGTAAACCCATAATTCCCATTTGTGAGTGTAGCATGAAGCTCTAAAATAATTGTGCATTTAAGTTGTGATTGTTTGCTTAAATACAGATGGCCTTTGTACCAAAGATCTTCATTGTGCCTAGAGTACTCTAGAGAAATTGGAGAATTGTCTTGCAATTGTTAGATCAGAAGCAACAGTTTGGGATCTTGCAGCCATTCCAGGAAAACAGGTTGGAGCCAATATGGTACAATGAAGGATAGATAAAAGAGGGATCCTTCATATTCATATTTCCTTTAAAGAGCGCCTGCAACCAAATTGTCTTTTACTTTCTTATAAATGATCTCATAATCATATCCAAATATCTTGGTCAACCATTTTTGTTGCTCCTAGGATGAAATTCTTTGCTCTAGAAAATACTTGAGGCTCTGATGATCTATATTAATTTGGAAGTGTTGCCCCAATAGAAAAGGGCGTCATAGATCCACAGTGTGCAGAATGGTCATCATTTCCTTTTCATAGATTGATTGGCCCAAATGGTGCTCTAAAAAAAAAATTCTAGTGAATGCCAAAGGTCGACCATCTTGCATAAGGACGGCGCTAATTCCTTTCCCTGAAGCATCACATTCCAGGAAAAAGGTCTTTCTAAATTCAGGAAGGGCCAGGATAGGAGTAGTGTACAAAGCCTCTTTTAAGGCTTGGAAGCAGTGATCAGTTGTTGGATTCCAAATGAAATCATTCTTTTTAAGGAGAGCAGTGAGAAGCGTCGTAATTTTTCCATAATTCTTAACAAACTTGCGATAATATCATGTTAAACTAAGAAACCCATGCAATATCTTGAGATTTATGAGACGAGGTCAATCTTTCATACCTTCAATTTTCTAAGGATCTAGTTGTTGGCACTTGAATCCGTCAGGACCGAAATGGAAACCTCATGAGGACATTAGTCCCCCTTCATTTTTAGAGAGGTGGTGCTCCTCTTTGGCTAAAAGAGATATTTTTGAATATCTTGGATTAAGGAGAGTGCTAGGAAGCAAACCCCAAATATTTATTGCTTGGATTTATATGAAAATGGTTCTTCAATAACCCAATATGATATTTATGTGAAGCAAAATTCTTTTTACAATAAAAAAAGATTGAAGGAGGGCTTCAACATCAGAATTAAATTGTATTCAGCATCACACACAATCTTCTTAATAGTATATAAACACATCCATATCTTCTTCATAAGAAATAGGACAGAATCATTTGATCATCTCAAAGAATTTTAATAGAGTACTGCAATTAGTAATAAAAGAGAAATTGAGAGGTCAACCTCAAATATCTCATACTTAAAACTCAAAGTTACAAGATACAGTCAAGATCAACCCCGAAACAATTCTTTGTGGAGTTATTTATGAGAAATGTTTTTCATTACCAAAAATTTACATCCATGTATGTGGCTGCAAATACTCCATGATCATACAAGAAAAACACGCAACAACTCAGCCTTGTTCCCAACTCTAAGATTCAAGCATAAAGCTATGAGAAGTGGTGTCGAAGAATAGAAAGAATGGAGAAGATGGAGATTTATTTATTTTGATCAGAAGCTTGATTGTGTATCCATGGATGTACCTTATTCTTCCTATGATCTTCTTCACTGCCCCTCTCACAATATTGATTATTGGAACCTTTGATGAATCATCTCTTCTCTTTTTAAGAATAAATTTTCTAACTACTTGAGTAGTTAGGGTTTTCTTCCTCTTGAAATTCCCGTACAAGTTTCTTATTGAAACATTCCATTTAATTAGTGCCTAATTAATTCCTCATTAATGAAATTATATCATCAATATATACATATCTAAAATGGGTCCCTTACCCTTTTTAATAAAAAAATTTAAATAAACTTTTATTTTCACCATTTAATTAATTTCTCATTTAAAATAGGAAGAAAGTGTTTTAATTTTATGGGAATTATAATCAAATGTTTAGCCATGTAAATCACTCCTGATGTGATATTCATCGTATTATATTTCCAATGATATAAATTTTGCACAAATATGTCTCCCAACTCTCAATATATGAGCTCGTGAAGTTGAGGTGTCATGCAGGCCCATTAAAAATGTAACTAACTGATATTTTATTTCCTGGGAAAAATATATAAACTTTCAACACTTTAAACATGTACCACCATATTCTACGTCTAAATAAAGTTCCAACAATATAAAGTTTGTGTGATTCCAACACCTAAAGCTCAAGTTATGGCCTCTGCAAGATCAATGCTCAGCCACCGTTGATCAAAATAGATGGGCAAATGCAGGCCCTTGGATGAATTTCGTGCTTCCCTTCATAAAATTCAAGTTTTTGGTTTAAAATTATATCCTACATGCATTGGGATATTATATTATTCATTATATATAATACTAATTGTTTGATACACTTATCAAATAACACGAGAAGAGAAGAAATTATGGAGCTTGGAGGATTCGACCCTTGGGAAATTGTCGAATAAAATAATATTTTTTTGGAATCTCGTCATCGTCCACCTCATGCCATGTCATAAATGAGTGACACCCATGTGTCATCATGGGAATGTAACACATCATATCCATGTTTTATCACACATTTTTCTTCCACGTGTCATGATTCTCATCTTACCATGTATCATCATTGGATTGGATGCGATGTCATTTCCATGTGTAACCACTTAACATTTGCCACATGTCACCATGTGGTTGGTTGTCACATGACATTACTTCATTCATTTCCATGTGTCATATTCTCATTCATTGGTTTTCATGCCTTGGAATATCTTTGAGAATTTGGCTAAGTATGGAAGATGGGACAAAAGGGGATGAGGGAGAGACGGGTTGGAAGGTTTGTGAGTTTGCGGGGGTGAGGGAAGGGAGGTGAGTGAAATTAACCATGAAATTTTCATGAACTGGCCACCAACCCATGGTTGGATGATTGATCCAAATAAACTAAGTATAGAAGGGCGGTCATTCGGACTCGTGATCATCAGAAGAATGGGACATTTGGGAACCTGGGATCCGCAATGAGAATAAAATTTAAGTGATGGTCGAAGTGTATAACGTAGAAGTTGAAGTGCAATGTGAAGGATGTGGAAAAGGGAAGGATGAGGGATTGAACCCGTGAACCTGCACAATTAAAAAATGGCTAAGTGTAGTATCAGACTTATGACATGAGCAAGTGGATGGAGATGAAGGCCCACCAACCCATGAACCCGTGAATTCATAAAACATTCTAAGTGTTAAAGTTTTGAATGATAAGGGAGGTAAGGGGACAAATGTAGGCATCAGAGGTAGAGAGTGTAATATGTATATAGTGGGTTGGCAAGTGAGGGAGTGTGAGAAGATGAGGGAAATTATGATTCCTCCAACCCATGAACCCAATGAGGATATGAAGGCAGAGTCCCAAAAATGTCTAAGTGTAGAGACTAGTGGAGCATATGGATAAGAGTGGTGAAAAGAGAAAAATAGTTAAGTGTGGAGATGGAAGGTGAGGGAAATAATTGATGAGAGTACTTCACAATTATAAAATGGAGAGGATAACATGATACTTAGAAAAATCTTCATAATCTCTTCTTCGGACCTTTAGACCAGATCTTGAATAACTTAAGCATGCAGAAATGGATTTCTGATCCGAAAAGTGCATGATGAAGCTGAGACTAAGGGACACAGAGGGAACTTATAAAAGTCCAAAAAAATTATTCTTTTTATATAAAGGATTTTATGAATCCAAGAGAAGGAAAATATAGATGACCAAATTTTGGTCAACAACTAGCTCCAATTGCAGGACAGTGACTCCCAGCGGGTTGCTAAGAACAACAGAATCTCAAGACCAGTTACCTTCTCCATTGGGCTATGGAGTCGTCTTCAAATTGAACTCTTGTAATTATTCTTCTTTCATGGAGTTATCTTCAAAATTCAATATCAATAATTCCTTATTATGAAAAACTAAATCTCAGAAACAAAGTATGTACATACTTGATCTACCTACCCTAACTTACTTGAAAGAAAGGGGTACCTTATGTGTAGGAAAATTTCCAATGGAACCATTCAAGCATTGATCTGATTTGTGGAATGAACTCCAAAATTCTGAGATATGTTGGGACTTGTACCAATGAGTCAAGGGCAATCTCAATATTTATTGGAGAAAAATTATACCAAATATGGTGAAGATTTAATTGTGTTGTTTGGCCAACAATGCTCTAGAACCATAATTCAATCAACTCAATTCTTGGTTGCTCAAGAATACTATTGTCTTTGATTGGTTGAGGAGTTTTCAACATAAGAATACATTCATCATTTTCCTTATTTCCAACCACTTCCAAGGTTCTTGATTCATCAAAAATCTCTTGAAAAGACTCTTCTTTCTTGTAAAGGTGATCTTGCTCATCATTCTTCTCAAGGTTCATTTCTTCCATCAATTATTCTTGCTGCAATTTATCTTGTGATGTTTCATCATCTATTACAAGGCTGAAATGTTCTTGTGTATTTGGTGGAGTCTCCTCAATTTCATTTTCAAATTTGTTGCTTGAAATATCTTCATATGGAATATATAGGAGGCTGAAATTTTCTTCTTGTAATTTGGAATTTTCATCTTCCTTTTCAAAAACATGACTTGACTTAGAAATCCCATCCACTCTTTTATTACATTCTCCTTCAAAATTGGTCATTTCGTTATCTTGCTTCCACATGGGAGAGGATGGGTGGGAAGCAACATTTAAAACATCAGCAAAAACATATGAATGCACTTTTGGGATGAACTTTTCTGCAAATTAATCTTTTAACACATCCGAGATAGTAATGCATTTAGGCATTAATGAAGTATACCATTCAAGAGCATTCCCTCGTAGAGTTTGTAAGAATAATATACATGTAACATTGTCTTCGTTGAGGTTGAAATCATAACAAGTACCTTTAAAATTAATCAAGTGTTGCTTTGCATCTTCTGAAGCATCCCCAAAGAACGTAGAAAAAATTTCAACAAGAATATTGGGCATTTGAAAGTCTATTTCTGGTATATTTAAAGGGGTATTATGAAATCGTCTCCTTCTTTGATTATTTCTCCCTTTTGTTGAGTCTTGTAAAGCCATTGATGGGATTGATGAAGACTATAAAGAAACATTATGACATGAATGAAACCCTTCATTTTGAATTTTTTCAATGGAGTTGTCAGGGAGTTCATTCTCCCGAATATTTGGTGCTTCTTGTTTCTTTTTGAAATTACAAAAAAGGTGAGCCATGCTTAAAATAAGCAACAAGTTTCTTGAATATTCTTCTCGAAACTTTGAGCCATGGATATTTTTGGTTCCTCAAATATCTTGAAAATAAATCAATCCCCGGTATGGTCACCAAAAATGTTGATGCTTGAATTCTTAGAGAGGTGGTTCTCCTCTTTGGATAAAAGATATATTTTTGAATATATTGGATTAAGGAGAGTGCTAGGAAGAAAACCCCAAATCTTTATTGCTTGGATTTATATGAAAATGGCTCTTCAATAACCCAATATGATCTTTATGTGCAGCAAAAGTCTTTTTACAATAAGAAAAGATTGAAGGAGGTCTTCAACATCAGAATTAAATTGTGATCAACATCACACACAATCTTCTTAATAGTATATAAATGCATCCATATCTTCTTCATGAGAAATAGGAGAGAATGATTTGATAATATCAAAGAATTTTAATAGAGTACTGCAATTAGTAATAAAAGAGAAATTGAGAATTCAACCTAAAATATCTCATACTTAAAACTCAAAGTTACAAGATACAATAAAGATCCACCCTGAAGCAATTATTTATGGATTTTATTCATGAGAAATGTTCTTCATTACCAAAAATTTGACAGCCATGTATGTGGCTTCAAATACTCCATGATCATACAAGAAAAGTTTGTAGAAGAATACAAGAAAAACACTCAACAACTCAACCTTGTGCCCAACTATGAGATTCAAGCATAAAGATATGTTTCACAACGCCCCCCACATTTAATGGAACCTCCATTGGAAATCATGATTTTAAAGTTGTTGACTGCACAGATATAGAAATTAGTTTCTTCGACAAATTGGCAATGAATAAAATTACAGGTGTTTCCACAATCAATGAGGATGATGACCTTATGATGCTTAATGTAACCAATTATCTTGAGGGTTTGGGGAGGATAGAAGCTAGTGGGAGCATTCGGTGAAATGACTGGTTCAACTTATGGGGGGGTCTGAGGGTAGAGTAATATCATTTGGCTCTGGTAACTCAACCATAGGGGGGTCTGTGACTGCTTCTTCCAAAACATCCTTGGATATGGCCATAAAAAAAAATTGTTCCTTACACTTGTGCCCCAGAAAATATTTGTCATCACAATTATAAAAAATTCGCTTGATTTTGTGTTCATCCATTTCTGCTCGAGTCAATTTATGGATCTTCGGTGGAGTGGAAGGAGTGGTTGGAGTCGTGGGTTTAGGGAGGGGAAGAAAGGATGGTTTTCTGGTTTGAGACAAGACAACCTATTGTGCTTCCTTATCTCTTTTAGTATCTTCCACCCAACTCTGAGGGTGAGCCATGAGGACATGGGCACGAATTGTAGAAATTTTAATACAAATTATGTATTGCCTGGATTCTCCTGATATAACAATTATATGCCATTGTTAAATACAAAATCGCTTCTACAAATATTCTTGCGGAATTTAAAACATGATCGCCAATTGAAATATCAAGAAGAAAGATCAATCACACATAACACAGATGTTTTATCGGGAAAGCATAAAGCTAAAAA
>SNQJ01S0001749.1:198814-213100 GCA_010110895.2 Picea sitchensis
ACTCCATGTCTAGGACCATGTGGGCCTCGAGACATGATCTCCTAGTTATCCCTAGATATCGGGGATAACAGTACCAATGCCAGTCACATTGTGTCTTTCATTTCCGCCCATCTCTATATGCATTTTGAGATCTCCCTCCTCCAAGTCACTGAAAAGCTACTTATCTCCCGCCATGTGGAAGGAAGTGCCACTATCCAAATACCACACCGATTCCAATGCACTTGATGCCATGCATGTGATAAAGGAGAAGTCAAGTTCAAATTGTGAGACAAGGGCCTCACCAGTTGTAGATCTAGTAGCCTTCTTGTTCTTCTTCTTCTGCGGACAGTTAGTAGCGAGATGCCCATGTTCGTGACAGTGAAAACACTTCACTTTGGACAAATCCAGCTTCTTTCCTTTAGAATCATATTTTGAATGGAATTTCTTCCCCTTCCCTTTCCTTTCCTTGGCAGCCAAATCACAATCCTCTTCATCATCATGCTTTTATGAAGAGCCATCTCCAGTGTTTCGCCTGAACTCCTCCTGCACTAGATCCGACCATAGTCGTTCCCATTCTAGAAATTTTTCCCTTCCATTGACAGAGTCTTGATAACTGTGCCAACTCTTGGGAAGTCCTAGGAGATTCAAGCTCACCAAATCATCATCAGCTACTATTATTCTCACACTCCCTAGCTCATCTCGACATTGGAAAAACTTCATGGGATATTTTGGAATGGAGTCGCCCTTCTCCATCTTGATCTTCCTGAGTTTATCTTTGAGCTCTAATTTCCTATGGTCATTGTTGTTTTGGAATAGATCTATCAAAGTATTCCACATTTCATATAGTGTGACTTTCCCATGGAGGATTGAGACAATGTGGTCTTGTACTCCCTCCAACATGATCCTCCTCGTCTTTGCCACTTTCTTTTGCCATGCATTAAGATTTGCAGCGTCTGCAGCATCTGTCTTAGGAACATCTTTGTCAATGAATTCCTTCAAGACATTGTCTTCAAGTACTGCCTCCATCCTATCCTTCCAAGAAATGTAGTTCGAGCTACCCTCGATTGCATACTCTAACCTCAAGCCATTGAAATCCATTTCGATCTTGAATCAGTTGTAGCACCAAGAAAGTCTTTCTGCAAATTCGAATTCTATCCAATCACAAACTCATCTTCTGCAATTTCTTGTGCTTTGATACCATGTAGAAATTTTAATACAAATTATGTATTTCCTCGATTCTCCTGATCTAAAAATTATATGCCACTGTTAAATACAGAATCGATTCTACAAATATTCTTGCGGAATTTAAAACACGATCACCAATTGCAATATCAAGAAGAAAGATCAATCACACATAACACAGATTTTTTACCAGGAAAGCATAAAGCTAAAAACCCCACTATAATATATTATGTATATATCATGGATCATGAAACAATATCATACAAAACTCTAATCCAAGATCTCTCAGTACAATATACAATCGTCTCACACTGTCATACAAAAATTGACAAATTCATGTGCCAATTTACTGCTTCCAGACAGCCTGCCTCCTCTGCACAATCCCTGCTAATGGAAATCCCTGCAATGAATGAATTCCTCTTGCCTAGGTTGTGCATCCCTCATGGGCACATCCACTGTGTGTGTGGTTGCATGAGTGAACTCACTTATGTCACAATTGATAGTCAAATTGTCCCTTTCACATGTTATCTCAACTGGGTCTCCACTGGATCTGACATGCATGTAGTTAACAGTGGTAAATCTTAAGTTGCATGTGAGACCACTGATTATGAATTAATTAATAATTAATTCACTGATCTCTCACTAGTGTAAGTTCAATTACAACTAGTACAACTGAGCTTAACTCACTTAACTGATTTAAACTACTTTACAACTCAGATAACTACACATATAACTCTGTTACAACTTCGAATCACTCAGTTACAACTAATTTGACTTGCATGTCCCACCAGTCAACATTTGAACTCGAATTTCCTATAGCTAACTGATTTTCCACTTCAGTTAACTAGTTCCAAGTGCTCATTAAGAATAGATTAATATTTATTGCCCAACTATTATTAAGGGATAATAATAGTCGACATACATCTATAAATAGAATTCCCTCACGATCTATAAATAGACATCATCTATAAATAGAATTTGCTCATCATCTAAAAATAGACTTCCACCTAAAAATATCCTAAGGCTCCATCCTAGTGTAGGTGAATAATTTTCAATAGGATCTTCTTGTTGAATCTCAACACAAATCTCATCCTTGAGGCCACTGATAAAGAATTCCCGAAAAAAAAGCATCATACATGCCCTCCATGCGGAAAGCCAAGAGCTCAAAAGAAGCTATAAAGTCTTCCACTGTGCCAGATTGTTTCAACTTGGTCAAACGACCTAAATGGTGTGTTTCAATTTCAAAGTGTTCATAAATCTCTGCAACAAATTGTATCCAATTCACATAGCCTTGGCAGGCATTTTTTCTCCATTTCCAACGTTTAGGACCCAGATGGAGAACATCATATCGTAGTTTGGCCAACTCATCAGTAATTTCGTACAAAGAGACATAGTGTTCCATTTGAGTGACCCCATCTGTGGGATCCGAACCATAAAAAAATTTCACCTCCACATGAGGGGGACACAGATCCCCCTAAAAGTGGTTGGAAGGAAAATATGTGGACTGGGAGGATTCAGGACCTTCAGGGTTATAAGGTGTAGAAGAAGAGAAGGTATATGGGGTGGGATTAAACAAGGCAGTCAAATTGTTCACTGCATCCTGGGATTGCTGAAATATGGTGGCCATTTGAGTGATGTATGTGGGAAGTGATTCAAGTGGAGCAAGTCGAGAGCTGAGGTTAGCAATATTGGAAGTAATGGAAGAAATATCAATATGAGTTTGCTCATTATCTTTGTCCAAGGGAGTGAGACGGTGTTCCCAATGTTAGTTGTGGGTGTGGGACATGGGGATGGGACATGAGAGGAAGTGGGACCACAAAGAAAGGGGTTATTGGTGAATGGTACCACTACGATCAATGCAAAGAGAGGAAATCAATGGGATAAGTGTCGGGAAGGGGTCGGGTCCACGGGAAAAAACAAATTGTTGAAAAATGATAGGTATGACTACGATTAGGGAGAAGAGAGGAATCCATTGGGATAAGTATCAAATAATGGTGTTGGAAGGATCCATACTTTTTTTTTCACTCCTACGGAGTTATAATCCAATCTGAATAATACTGCAATGAAGAAATGGCCAAAATCTTAACAGGAAGAAATGTGTAGGAATTTTACAACCTAAATGTAGGAGGCAAGGTTGCACGGCAATAGATCTTGTTTGTTATGTTTATGTAATGTTTTAATCCCAAGGATTAGAGTAATATCCCTCAGCCGAACCCAATTGTAAATGGAATGTAAGTGTACTTAAGATGATGAGTTGTTCGGACATCATTTTTGTAATGCACCTTCATGGCATAGTGCATGCATGTACTACACAGTAAAATGATATAGTGTGCACATTCCAAAATACCGCGCGCAATAACTAAAGTGCACGCAATATTGAGGTCTGTGAACCTTGTGTATAGGATATGTGTTATAGGCTGGTGAGCTAGTTATTATAATTTGGGATGCTTATGTTTTGGAATTAGACCAAAGCCCCTAGATGGTAAAGTCAAGTGCGCCTACTTTGTATATGTCTCAAGATTAATATGTGGAATTATGAACCGCTCGGACTTCTGCATATTTCTAAAAGTAGAGATAAGTTACAAAAAGGGAATGATTTAAAATAACAGTTACCCTATTTTAAAGAGATCATTTAAGAACAGGTCTATCATCTCTAGAGCCCCTTACCTCTACTACCATCTGCCCAAAAAATTGTTGAAATGTACTTTTATTCGAGGACTCATTTCAGCTTAGCGATCTCCTCCTTTAAAGTATCTAACCAGACTGGTTGATCCTCTCCAACACTTTCATCCTTTTCAGCGATAGTTTCTTTCTTCTTTCACTTGCTCTGTTTCTTCTTAACATCTCCCATGTTGATGACTAGATCCCTCATAATGGGATTCAGCCTGACTTCCATTTTCGAGTCTGTAGCAGGTTCTATGTGGAACTTAGTCGCTAATATATGTGCAATTATCCTTTCCTTCTTACTCGTAGGAAAATCTACCATGTTGCCTGAAGAACCAGTCTCACTGGATGTAGCTTTGTCCATGTACCTCAATTTCGTGGACACCGAAATTCTTTTACAGAGATCAGAAGGTCAAGCAAATTTGGAGATTACTCCATTTATGGATAAGATGATGCCTCCATACTTGAGAATTGGTAGTTATAGTGTCCCAATCATGAATCATAGCCAGACTTACGTACAAATACGTTGGTTTTCCATGCTCGGCTAATCCATTTCAAATGATTATCTTTTGATTTCGTTACATGGCGGCATTCACCTGACATCATACGGTTTTGAAGTACCAAACGGGTGAAATGGGGTGATTTGACTAGCCGTCGCCCGTCCCACTAGTGGTGGTTTTGACATATCGAAACACGTGACATCGGGACTTTGGTGAAAGTGGTTTCAGCAAACCACCTTTTGCCCCGATATATCTCTGGAGGCGTCGCACATCTATTTCCTCAAGACTTGGGTCTTGTCTAAAAAATTTCATGGTGATAACACCAGGAAATCAGAAGAAATGATTCTAATGTATTTATTGAACCAAAATGGTTCATATTCTTTCATGAATTGTTGAATTAGTTAGCATGATAAGTTTTGATGGCTGCACGTTTTGCAGAATTAACAACAACTAGATCAGATCAAGATCAGTGAAGAGCCCATAGGAATGGAAGAGGCATAAGGGAATTAAAGTCAGAAATATGAGAGCAGAGGGATGGATGTCCATTTGGGCATTGAAGGAACAAAATCCAATGGACATGGAGAAGAAAGGAATGAAAACATGAATATGGTGGAGACCATTAAAAAATTGCAGAAGGATGTCCAAAGCCATAATATTGATAATGAAAGGCTTATGAGAGCCAAGGAGTAGCAGGATGACTTCAACATGAAATTATTGGAGGGCTTTAACATAATATAAAAGAAATTGGATAAGGAGAGTGGCTCAAGAAAATCTGGAAGTCACGGGCCTTCGGATGAGAAAATAAAAGCAAGAAGTGTTAGTAAACACCACCATCACTCCCCAAGGCATTCCAATAAGAGAGCAGGTAGCAGCTCAAGTCCATCCCCTGTTAGAAGGCATAAGAGGTCTGGGGTGGATGAGCTACGAGGAGAAATGAACAAAATCAAACCTCCTACATTTGATGGTGAGCACAAGAAGGATGAAGATGCAGAAAAATGGTTGTTGGGCATGAGAAATTATTTCCAATTGCATAATTATTCTTCTCATGTAGAAGGTAGAATTGCTATCTATCAACGCAAGGGAAAGGAATCCATGTGGTGGGATCAGCTTGTGTAGGTGCAATACATTAAAGAGAAAAGTGTAACTTGGAGGGAATTCAAGAAGTATTTTGAGAAGAAATACTTGACTAACAGATACTATGACAAGAAAATGAAAGAGTTATTTGAACTCAATCTTGGAAGTATGACCATAGATGAATATGAGAGAAGGTTTTGAGAACTGTTGAAGTATGTCTCTTTCATCAAGGATGAGACAGTCAAAATTCAAAGGTATTTGAGTGGATTTCCATCTTTCATTAGTGACAAAATACAGTATGATGATCCCAAGACATTGGAAGAGAGCATAAGGTGAGCTAAATGCCTATATGATCAGCAAAAAGCAAGGCCAACTTTCCAAAAGGCTTGAGAAGACAAAAATAAATTCAAGATGGATCAGAGGAAGAAGGGAGCTAAGCCACCATTCTTCAGAAATAATCCACAGGGACAGCAAACGCCTAAACAACCCATAACGTTTGACATAGGGAGTCAAAGGCCAAGGTAGCCACGTATTCAATGTTGGGGTTGTAAAGGAGATCATATTTTCAAAGATTGTCCTCACAGAGGTGAAAAAGGAAGGGTTGTTCACAATGTACATCAAGCTGAAATAGTGGAGGACATGGGAAGAAATGTGCCAAGGATCTATGCAGCCCTGGACAACAAGCAAGCAGAGTATCAGTCCCACATGATTGAAGTGGAAGGTATGATCAACAACCAAACCATTGTTATTTTAATTGATTCAAGAGCTAGTCATAGTTATATAGACCCTAAGATGGTGGAAATTTTGCAATTGCCAAGAAGCAAGCATGGGAAATATTGGTTGGTAAAACTGGCTATAGGAACCAAAAGAAAAGTTAATGAGATGGTTAAGTCATGCCTCATGGACATGAATGGACTGAACACCAAGGCAGATTTGAACATCTTGCCTTTAGGTTCCTATGAATGTCTAATTGGGATGGATTGGTTGGAACAACATCATGTTCTCTTGGACTATCATAAAAAATCATTTACTTGCTTGGATGAGAAAGGGAAACTAAGGAAAGTGTATGGAATTCTCAGGGCAGTAACCATTAGAGAAATTTCAGCATTGCAGCAGAAGAAATGTTACAGAAAAGGGTGTCAAATATTTGCAGCTCATATGGAAGAGACACCTAATGATAAGGTGTCAAATTTGGAAGATTATGCAGTCCTGAAAGAATTTGAAGATGTATTCAAGGAGGTACCTGGACTACTCCCAAAGAGAGACATTGATTTCTCTATAAATCTAATGCTTGGAGCAGCTCCAGTGTCAAAGACTCCTTACATAATGAGTACACCGGAATTGAAGGAGTTGCAAATGCAGCCTGGAGAACTTATGAAGAAGGGGTATATATGCCCAAGTGTGTCACCTTGGGGTGCCCCAGTTTTGTTTGTGAAAAATAAATATGGAACATTAAGATTGTGCATTTACTTCAAACAGTTAAATAAAGTGACTGTTAAGAAAAAGTATCCTCTACCAAGGATTGGTGATCTCTTTGATCAATTAAAGGATGCAAAGATATTTTCAAATATAGATCTTAGATCAGGATACCATTAGGTAAGGATTAAAGAGGAATATATCAGCAAGACCGCCTTCAGGACAAGGTATGGTCATTATGATTTCACAGTGGTGCCATTTGGGTTGTCAAATGCACCAGTTGTTTTCATGTGCTTAATGAATGGTGTTTTCCAAGAATATATAGACAAGTTTGTCATTGTCTTTTTGGATGACATTCTTGTATATTCTAAGTCAGAGGAAGAGCATGAACATCATTTGAGGATGGTGTTTCAATTATTAAGGGAGCATCAGTTGTATGCCAAATTGAGCAAGTGCTCATTTTATCAGAAACAAATTCATTATTTGGGGCATATCATTTCAAAGGAAGGGATAGCAATGGATCCTGAGAAGATAGAAGCCATTAGAGAATGGTCAATGCCAAAGAATGTGACAGAGGTGAGATCATTCATGGGTCTTCCAGGCTATTAAAGGAGATTCATTGAAGGATTCTCCAAGATTGCACACCCAATCACTTCCTTGCAAAGAAAGGGTGTGAAGTTTCAGTGGACACTGGATTGTGAAAAGAGTTTCCAACACTTGAAACAATTATTGACAAGTGCTCCAATACTAAGGATTGCAGACCCAAATGAAGAATTCATTGTATGCACAGATTCATGTAATAAAGGACTTGGTGGAGTCCTCGCTCAAAATGGGTTTGTTATATGTTATGAATCAAGGAAGTTGAAGGAGCATGAAAGACAATATGTCACTCATGATTTGGAGTTGGAATCCATAGTGCATTCCTTGAGGAAATGGAGACACTACCTCATGGGGAAAAGGTTCGAGATAAGAACAGACCACAATGGTCTAAACTATTTATTTGATTAGCCAAATCTAAATGCTAGGCAAAGCAGATGGTTAGAATTTCTAAGAGAATATGACTTTGTTATAAATCATATCAAGGGGAAAGAAAACAAAGTGGTTGATGCACTCAGCAGAAGAGTACATGAATTGCATGCTACAGCCATTAGCATGTACCAATCAGATTTGAAAGACAAAATTATAGAAGCTGGAAAATCAGATTTGCAATACAAGGAATTAGTGGCAAAATTATAGCAAGGTAATTTGCAACAGAAAATTGAAGAATACAAGCTAGATAATGAGGAAATTCTTATGTACAGGGGTAGAATTTATGTACCAAATTATAATGAATTGAAAAATCTGATATTGGGAGAAATGCATAATGCACCTTATGTTGGGCACCCAGGATATCAGAAAACTATTGCAGATGTCAAGAGCCAATGCTATTGGCCAGGCATGAAGAAAGAAATAGCAGATTTTATTGCTAGGTGTTTGGAATGTCAAAAGGTAAAGGTTGAGCATAGACACCCAGTTGGATTGCTACAACCATTACCCATTCCTAAGTGGAAATGGGAAGTTGTAACGATGGATTTCATTACCAAATTGCCCAGAACAAAAAAGCACCATGATTCTATCATGGTAGTGGTGGATAAGCTTACTAAAGCTGCCCATTTTATTCCAGTTAAGCTCACTCACAAGGAAGCAGACATTGTTGATGTTTATATGAAATAAATTGCTAGATTACATGGCATACCCAAGACAATTGTGTCTAACAAAGATCCAAAATTTACCTCAAAATTTTGGAAAGGGTTATTTAATGGATTTGGAACAAATTTGAATTTTAGTACAACCTATCATCCAGAATCAAATGGAAAAACAGAGAGGGTGAATCAAGTGATTGAAGATATGTTGGGGATGTATGTGATGGATAAACCGTCAAAATGGGAAGACTACCTACACTTGGTATATTTTGCTTACAAAAATGGGTACCGAGCATCTCTAAAGATGAGTCCATTTGAGGCACTTTATGGTAGAAAGTGCAACACTCCAGTAAGTTGGGATAACCCAGCAGAAAGAGAAGTGGTTGGACCAGATTTTCTCAGGGAAATGGAGCAAATGATAAAAATAAAGAAAAATTTAGAGGCTTCCCAAGACAGGCAGAAAAGTTATGCTAATAAAGGCAGAACTCACAGGGAATTTAATGTGGGAGACCATGTATTTTTGAAAGTAAAATCCAACAGAAGTTCCATGAAGTTGGGAAACTGTTCAAAGTTGGCAGCTCGTTTTTGTGGGCCATTTGAAATCCTAGAGAGGATTGGTCCAGTTGCTTATATTATTGCATTGCCTGCATCTATGTCTGTTCATAATGTATTTCGTGTAGCATTGCTAAAGAAATATATACCTGATGTTAATCATGTTATTGATTGGAATGTGATTCAGGTGGAGCAAGAAGGTGCTTTCCGAGTGCATCCGGAGCGCATTCTGGACCGGAAAATCAAGCATCTCTGGAATCGATTCATAGGGCTTGTAAAGTTCCAATGGACCTGGGACGATCCTGAGGACACTACTTGGGAGAATGAGGATGCAATACGGGAAGAATACCCGCATCTTTTTGAGGATTTTTGAAAATTTTGTTGTATATGGGTACATGATGCACTGATGACAGTGCATAAATAAGGGGAGGGGATTGTAATATCCCTCGACCAAACCCAATTGTAAATGTAATGTAAGTGTACTTAAGCTGGTGAGTTGTTCGGACATCATTTTTGTAATGCACCTTCATGGCATAGTGCGCGCATGTACTACACCGTAAAATGATATAGTGTGCACATTCACGGATATTGCGCGCAGTAACTAAAGTGCGCGCAATATTGAGGTCAACGAGCCTTGTGTATAGGATATGTGTTATAGGATGGTGAGCCAATTATTATAAGTTGGGATGCTTATGTTTGGAATTAAGCCAGAGTGCCTAGATGTTAAAGGCTAGTGCGCCTATTTTGTATATGTCTCATGATTAATATAAAATACATCGTTGCACGTAGATCGACCACGATAAAAGAGATGGGGGACTAAACTCCACCAGTTAGGGAAAGGGAGGGCCAAAATTTAAGGGAAAGGGCTAAGCTAGAGAGATTAACCCAAAAAGGAATATTATATTAATATTTATTAAAACATAAAGTATGGATAATTATTTTATCCTAAGTTCTAAAGCTAGGGACAAGTGGACCAAAGTAGCTCCCAACATGACAAGTGTCAAGTTGGGGACATGCATATATATCATGGGGACTTAGTTCGTTAGGGACGCCCCCTATCATTCTTACGATCATCTCTCCCATGATTCCTTCGAGGATCCAACCATGACTCCATGACCATTTTTTCACTCACGTAGTCTGTTATCCTTCAGACATTCATTTCACTGTACCAGAACTGTATCCATAGCCATATATATTTGTGTAGTTGGTTAGCTTGGGAGTTGGACTGAAGAAGCGAGTTGTCAAGCCCATGGGATATTGAAAGCCAGGTTTTCAGGCCCGTGAGCAATTCTCCAATAGAGAGAATTGCTAGGAATTGATTTCCTAAAGGTGATAAACTACAGCTATAGGGCTCGGAGACTTCCTGTCTGGCCTGTTGTTGAAGCCCGGAAAGGAAGTGGAGCAGCCAAAGGACTATTGAGAAGAGAAGGGGCACACTTCCTGGGGTGGGAAAAGCATGTGGGGAATGAGGGACTGTAGGTTATAAGTTGAGTGAGCACCCGAGATGGAGTCTTTCATGTTGTCTATGAGCCTATAGCCTGGTTAGGAATTCCTTTACCCAGGTGGAGTTATTGCCAGCTCGGGGGTGACTCACTGTTGAGAGTGATGAATAGTGTAGTCTAAGACTGGGAGGTTCATGGACGGTATGCACACAGTTGGTGACATTCTTACCAAGATAAGTATCAATTGCGTGATAAATTTACATGCTTCATTGTTATTTATGTGCTTATTTTATGGGTTTATCATATGTGTGGTTATAACCATCTAGAATTTTTTGGGTATTTCCCGTATATGATGCATGTCTATGTTTACTGTTATTACCGTGTGAATTCATGCCAATACGTGATGTATTTATCTGTTACATTTTATATATGAAGCTTCTACAAGAGTGTTGTATGTGTATGTTTTAAATGCATGCAGTTAGATAAAATTTATGTGAAATAGTTCAGTTGGGTGTTGGGTATGTCACAGTATGTTCCGCAGTGACAGAACGAAAGTGTTCCCTCGTGTAGCATGGCCCGACCATGGGTGGCCAGGGATGTTACAATTAGGGTGTTTAGGGTTTCTACAGACAAGAGTTTTCCTTGTACTACATCTCTCTGATATATGCGTGGGGTCAAATAGTAGTACTCATCCTAATATCTCAGGGCACCAACTGAGGAGGCTATGATGTACCCTTATTCATACTAGCCAATTGAACAGGTACTAGAGAGTATATTTTCGAGTGTTTTTCTCAGTGGCACTATAGAAATCAGGCGATCAATCGGTTTATCTATGGAGGGATTTAGGATAACTAGGTCAATCCTTGTACAAATGTTTTCTAATATGCTACCACTCGAAGGGATACCAGTAGAGGTTACAAGGGTGTCAAACAATGTGCACTTAAGTACCACTTGTAGTTCTTGCATGTATGATTCCCCGACCACGGATTTATGCATTGAACGAAAAATATGTGTATTTTTAAGATGCCAGAATACGTCTCTACCCTAAAAAAAAATAACAACCAATTTTCTTCCAAGGAAAGTGCTATGATACCACTTGTAAGGTACCATATCTATTATAATAGAAGAAAACATAAATACCGAAGAGAATAACAATGGAACAACACAATATATGAAACCAAAGCACCAAAATAATACCTTTATTGATAGGAAACAATGTTCACTTGCCTCTTCAAGGGGGAAACCTCCAACAGAGCAGTGATCAATTACAATAATTCTCAAGACAAAAACTTATCATGCCCTCAACTCCTATTTATACTAAATATATCTACCAAAAGAACAATCTAGAAGAAGATATTCTAGAAGCGGAAGCTTCTATTAGGTCTTATTACATTTGAATTATTTGTCCTTATTACTAGGCCCTATTAATGTTATATCCTTAAAATGTCCCACTCATGCATACATGGAATTGGCCCTCTTACTTGCATATTTTTCCAAATCATTGTTGAGAAGCTCTTCTTAAAAAACCATTTTTTAGAGCATGTATGTGCCCTGCACCATTACATCCCACATACATACATTTGTTTCATGCTAGACAGATCACGTACATACGCTTGTTGCACACTAAACAGCCCGTGTATGCTTGCAAAAGTTTCAAAAATTAAAAAGTTGTAAGGAATTCGGTGAAATTCACGGGCTATTGGAGGTTTTCCAACCAACTCACCTATTATAGCCCATCACCCAACCGAATAAACATCCTTTTTTCATATAAAAGGAGTTTTTGGGGTCTCATTTCACATCCAAGCATAAGAACAATGAAACTCTTCCCAATTTCACTCCCCTTCCTTGCCCAAGCTTTTGCTACCTTTTGTGAGATATTGCCTCAGCATTCCCTCATCAACCCCTTCTTCTTCCATTCAATCCATTCCCTTCCCTTGAGGTGATCAGAAGATTGAGAGAAGAGGCCTATTGAAGGTGCACTTAGAGCATTGTAAATAGGATCCCAGACCAGGTTCGTGGAATGGTGGCTGACACAGATTGTAAGTTTTAGTCTTTGTATGATGAATAAAATAATCTCTTTTCCCTATCCAAAATGATGATGTTTTGTGTATTTTATTTGATTTATACTTAGAATTTGATATCTAACCATAACTCATGAATAGAAGTAGCATTCTTGTAGTCCTTGTTTTCCTAGTTTTGGATGCAGGTCAGCGTTGGGAGGAGATGTGCAGTCGTTGGAACTACAGAGCTTGAGGATATCATCACCAGATGTGGGATAAAAGGTACAGCTATTGATCTTCTCTCTTATTGCTTTCTTTTCATTTGTTTTGGTATGTTTGGGGTAGAGTAGAAAATATATTGAATTTTAGACGGTTATTCACTATGTCTATATCTTAAACCCTGGTATAGTGAAAGGGGGGATTTTCCCACTAGCAGAACTGGCGACCATACTAGGGATTTCTCTAGGGTTTTTTAGGGGGTTTTGAGTTGATTGATTGGTTTTTGTTTTCCTTTCAAGTTTTAGTCAAGTTTTCTTAGTTTTTCAATGGGTTCTGGTCACCTCCAAGGTGCATACCAGTTGTCCCTACCCCGTAAGTCTACCTTGTATTTTTATTTTTGAAAAGAATCAGAGGTGTATGCGCCCTGTTTTGGGTCAGCCCTTGTACATATGTCTGCACAGTAAACAGCCTACGTACATACGCAGGCTGCTGATGCAACAGTCTGCATCTTTGTTTCATGAAATTTTTTAAAAAGAGGGAGTTTTCCTCTTTCCTGATAGAAGTTCAACTTCTAAGGGATTTCTTGAATCATCCAGAGTCTCTGTCTGTGGTCATAGCTTGGGTATAGGTTCCAGTTTACTTTTCTCCTTAGTCTTCTTGTGTTTACCCTAAAAAGGTTTTTGAGCAAGTTGTTGAGTCTTAGATATTCCTTTTTGGTTTATTGATTGAATCATTGTGATCCACGGTGGGTTGAGGTTCTTTTCCAGTCTTGTTTCAGTTTTATTTTTATCCTTTTTTACTTGCTTTGAAAAAAAGAAAAAATTTACCTCAGTTTTTCTCTTTAAAGCGGTTTAAAAAAAAGAAAAAAATTCATTTTCTTGCATTTAGTTTGGTAAAGTAGTTAAAGTTGTTATTTGAAAAAGGAAAAAGAGCCTTTATTTTCAAGTTCTTCTTGATTTCTTGAAACATAAGTAGATTGTGGTCAAGTGAAAGCAAGTTTTAGGTTTTTTTACAAGAACTTGAAATATCAGTTAAGAAAAGTTGAGTTTACAAAGACTTAGTTACAAGCTTTTCTTTTGAATTCGAAGTAATTTTTCTTTCAAGTGCCTTAAATATCTCCTCTTTATTCGTCTCTTTATAACACCATTAGTTTCACTACTGTACCTTTTGAGTAAATAAAGCCTTAAAAATAACGCCTAATAAAAAATACATTAGACTTTTATGTTTGTAGGGTTCACAAACTAGTCTAGGTTTTTAGGGCCTTGAATTAGGTTTGGAGAGGAAACTCTTCAAGGCCACCTTAAATCAAACATTGGAGTCTGAGTTAGGGATTTATTTAATTCCAGTGTCGTAAAAGTTATCCGGTACCCCCTCTAACACATGGGATAAACATGATGTCGCGTGAGGATAGGCAACAGAGATAACCCCTCCAAAGTTGCATTGACCGTAGTGGGGATTGTATATTGAGGGTCTTTCTCGGGAACAATACCGATGGCATTTTCCTATGGAGCTTCGTGGACCCCAAATATGTTTGATATCCTCTATTGTCTTCTGGACCATTTTATTTCAATACCCT
>SNQJ01S0001749.1:225934-262177 GCA_010110895.2 Picea sitchensis
ATGAGTGAGCGCAGTGAGGTTGTGCTCCACTCGTCTCAAAACTTTGTCAGCCTCTCTGGCTGGGGGTCCCCCTACAGTTGTTGGTCCTCTGGCTGTTGTTGGTCCTGCCTCTAGTCGAGGAGGTCGTCGAGTCCTAGCGAAGTCTGTTGGGCTCACAGGACCCACATTTTTACATACCAAATACAACAGTCAGTAATTTGTACACACATGAAAAGGATATATATAAAAACAATTAAAAATTAAATAACATTAAAAAGAATGTTACCTATATCGCCTCTCTCCTCGTCGAGAGGCACAGGCATGTCTGGATCTCTAGTGAAATTGATCCTGGCATAAGGGTAATCCTCGATCATGGGCATATGTCGTGCCCACCAGTCAAAGAATTTGTCATCGAAGGCCTCTATGGTCCTCCCTCCACCCTGTTGAGGCAACAATGATGTCTACCTGCATACTACTAGGAAGGAGGCTACATGCCCCCATACCGTCTCTCTCGGACTGAGACTGGGCACCCTCTCAAAGAAGAAGGATCAAAAAATGGTACCAAACCCGAAGTTCTTATTGGTACATCGTCGACACTCTGTAATTTGTCTCTTCATGCATATCAGCATGTTCATACTCTAGTCAAAAATGTTGGCCTCCAAACATTAAATAGCACAATGCATGTATGCCCGGGAAGCCTAGTGAAGGGCAGCAGATCCAATAATCTACCCGATCAAGAGTAAGATCACACTCAAATATAGTATGGTGATCTTGGGAATTGGCACATGAGAACCTACCTTCTCAGTGCCAACCTCGTAGTAGATGTGAATGTAATCCTCGATGTTAAAGGGCCCCGAAGGAAACATCCTCAAGTTAATTGGTTCCCCTCTCCTCGAGAGGCCAATCAAGAAGTATATGTCTTCTGTAGTTTGGGTCAGCGATTGACCCTCTAGCATAAATTCCTCTGCATCAGGATGCCAATACTCCACAAGATCATTGAGCAACCTATGTTGTGCTCTCATGAACAGAAACTGGAAGAACTTCCATAGCCCACACTGTTTTAGTTCATCGATGGCTATAGGGTCGTCTTCAACCAAGATATCAATGTACTCATGCTCCCTCTCCCTCCAATGAATATACATCTTGTTTCTTAGCATAAAGGAGGAGAGTTAGTCCTTTCTTTTGATTTTTCAAAGTCTTTTAAGGTGTATTCGGTTTATTTCGTACACAATCACGTATGTACACAGGCTAGTGGTTTCCTGCTTGAGTACATACATGGGCTGGCCTTGGACAGCCCGCGTACACGCAGGGCCACTCTTTTTACAAGAGTGTGCCCCCTCAAAACCTAAAATTAATGCATGAGAAATGAATTGAATTGCAAGAGAGAGTATTTTATACTTACTTGGCCCAAGCAGAAGGTTGTTTCATCCACTGAAGCTCTCGGAATATACTCTTTTAGCAAAGGGGTATTTTCACCTTTTGGTCGATTTTCAAATTGCAATGGTAAAAATGAGTTGCCAGCTTCTATCTATAGACTTTTTTGGCCCCTTTTTCCCCTTTTTGACCTACTTTGTCATTTTTTTTGACTTGGTTATTACTTGATTCCACTTCTGAGTTTCTTAATGGTCGTTTCGGTACTCTTTTTCTTTGGTTTGGTAATTTTTGAGATGGATCACTTTTTGGGTATCCTTTGGTAAAAGTCATTTTTTCCAACTTTTTGCATATAAGTTAGGATTTCATTTCCACTTTCTGCATCTCATTTTCTTTTTCACTTTTCCATAGGATCGATCCCACCGAAGTGCGACATGGAACCTTCATTGATGATCTAGAAGTGTCGTAATTAGATGGTAGATCCTACCTTTACATGGATGCCCTAGGTAGATCCTTGTTGTATTTTAGCGTCCATGCTGCAGTAATGGTTATAGGCTCGGGAATCCTTGTTAGTCTTGTCATGATTACAAGTTAAAGCCTTATTCGTTTGATGCACCATAATCCTATGCCTTATCCTCGGGACTCCCAAATGAGAACGCTTTGTTGTCTTTGAAGCTCACTTTGAAATTTGAAAGCAACATCCAACGAGACTG
This sequence comes from Picea sitchensis, assembly GCA_010110895.2. NCBI lineage: Eukaryota > Viridiplantae > Streptophyta > Pinopsida > Pinales > Pinaceae > Picea > Picea sitchensis. Next base: position 227,998 of record SNQJ01S0001749.1, read on the forward strand.
TATTTATTCTTTTCGGTCTTGTCTGGATTAATTGAGAAAATTGTCCCCATGGAGTCTTTTTTAAGCCCTTTTCAGACTCTATAAAAATGAAAATATTGTCGAGCGATCTTGTTTCCCTTCACGCTCGCTAAACTCAAATTTGAAGGCATATCTGTCCAATGGTATTTTACCCCTTTTCGGTCCAAACGGCTAATTTTACGAATAAAGGTATGCTCTAGGAAATTCAGTTCTCTAGAAGAGTATTATCATGCGTAATTTTAACCCTTTTTCAGGCCTGAGGGACTAAATCTTCGAAAAAGGAACATTCTCCTTGGTTTTGGTTTATCACCTTTTTCGAGCCTTGGATATTACTTATGAAAAAGGAACCCCCCCAGAGTCCATAGTTAAGCTCTTTTTAGACTCCCTAAAATTGAAAATATCATCGAGTGACATTGTTCCTTCACACTCGTTAAATTGGTCTAGAAGAACATCTACTGGCATGAGTTTAACCCTTTTTCTAGCTTGTAGATTATAGTGGAAAAAGGTACACCTCGGGAGATTCGTCTCGCTGGGAAAGTTCTCCTCGGTTACTTTTATACTTTTTCAGGGCTAAGGTGTCTAAACTCAAAAAAAGGTTGTGAGTCCATAGTTAAGCTCTTTTTAGACTCCTTAAAATTGAAAATATTGTCGAGTGACCTTGTCATTGTCACACTCGTTAAAAAGGTTTTGAATAGATGTCTTTTCGGTGCAAGTTTAACCCTTTTTCGAACCGACTAGACTATCTCTAAAAAAGGTACTCCATGGAGTCTTCTTTTTTCATTTTTTCAGACTCTCTAAAACATGAAAAACCTACCGAGCTTACCTTCTTTGGGCTCGTAAAAATTACATAGAAGGGGTCTCATTGTGTCTTGCTTAATCGCATTTGCGAGTCTCATATTTTCATCTTTGGCCTAATGTAGGCTCCATGTTCCTCTCAACTAAACCTTTGAAACATTCTTTATACGCAAGCCTTGTATAACTTCTTGCCTCTGCGACCTAACACCTTGACCCATGGAGGAATTTTTCCTCGAGTGTCCTTTTCCTGCACATGTCTCCTTGCTCTAAGCATTAGTATGTTCCTTGCGCTTGGAAATAGTATGCTTGATTGTGACACTCGTTCCTCCTTTGTAACATAGCATTCTTTTATTCTTTTTCAAGCTCTTAAAAAATTGAAAAAGACAAAAAAATCAAATATTCCAAAAAGAGGGGACGGGAAATATTCATTCTTTTTCAGCAGCACAGAGAGTCGGCTTTGGAAAAATCACATCCTTTTGTTTGTTCTTAAGGCATTTGGATCTAGTATGACCTTAGGAATATTTTCTCACTACATAGAGTTGTGTCCTCCTCTGTTTGGTTACTCTTCCAAACACATGGAGAGTTTGTGTTTCCTCCTGCATCACAAACTTATGGCAATGTCATGTTGTCTAAGTCTGATCTTCTTTTGTGTTTTTTTCCAAGGGAAGTTTCACTCAACCTAAGTCATCCTTTCTACAGTTTGTCTCTTGACCTTCATAAGTCGGCCATCCGAAGAGTCTAGTCAAGTCCAGATTCGAAATCGACGAAGTTCTCTGCCTGAACATCGAGATCCTCATGTGTTTTCCCGATAAGTTGTCGAATACCTCAAGGTAGTGATTTATACACTCCCATTGTACTCCTACCTAAGTTTTAAAGATGTTGAATTTGTTGCTCGAGCTATGAAGACCTCATCTCCAGCCACAGGCATCACTAGCTTCTTGAATATGGATACTATACTTGTATATCTTCGACTGATTTTGAGATGTAGATCTGTTGTGAATTTCTCGTGGCTACACTTTATATAGTTATATGACATGGATCTGCAGTGTATTTGATTGGCAGCCATGATTTAGTTCATCCTAAGCATGGGTATGCCCGCCTCGGAGAGACAATTTTTGTTTTGGAGATGGCACCTCCCGAACTTTGGTACCGGGCTCAATCGATTTCATATATTGGTGAAGATATTGTAATGTATTTCGTCCATCAGGATCTCTTCTGACCTCACACATTAGGGGGGCATCTATTATAGCCATAAAATTCCCCACTCATGCATACATGGCATTGGCCCTCTTACTTGCATATTTTTCCAAATCATTGATGAGAATCTCTTCTTAAACAACCATTTTTTAGAGCATGTATGTGCCCTGCACCATTACATCCCATGTACATATTATTTTTGCATGCTAGACAGCCCACGTACATACGCTTATTTCACACTAAACAACCCGTGTATGCTTGCAAAAGTTTCAAAAATTAAAAATTTGTAAGGAATTCGGTGAAATTCACGGGTTGTTGGAGGTTTTCCAACCAATTCACCTGCTATAACCCATCACCCAACCAAATAACCATGACTTTGTCATATAAAAGGAGGTGTTGGGGTCTCATTTCACATCCAAGCATGAGAACAGTGAAACTCTACCCAATTTCACTTCCCTTCCTTGCCCAAGATTTTGCTACCTTTTGTGAGATATTGCCTCAACATTCCCTCATCAACACCTTCTTCTTCCATTCAATCCATTCCCTTCCCTTGAGGTGATCAGAATATTGAGAGAAGAGGCCTATTGAATGTGCACTTGGAGCATTGTAAAGAGGATCCCAAACCAAGTTTGTGGAATGGTGGCTGACACGGATTGTAAGTTTCAATCTTTGTATGATGAATAAAAGAATCTATTTTCCCTGTCCCAAATGATGATGTTTTGTGTATTTTCTTTGATTTATACTTAGCATTTGATATCTAACCCTAACTGATAAATAGAAGTAGCATGTTGTATTCCTTGTTTTCCTAGTTTTGGATGCAAGTCAGCCTTGGGAGGAGATGTGCAGTTGTTGGAACTATAGAACTTGAAGAGATCATCACCAGACATGGGATAACAGGTACAGTTACCGATCTTCTCTCTTATTTATTTATGTTCATTTGTTTTTGTATGTTTGGGGTAGAGTATAAAATAGATTGACTTTTATACGGTCATTCGCTCTGTCTATATCTTAAACCCTCATATGGTGAAAGGCGCATACATTCTCTAAAAAATGGTTTTTTAAGAAGAGCTTCTCAGCAAAGATTTGGAAAAATATGCAAGAGGGCCAATTCCATGTATGCATGAGTGGGGAATTTTAGGGCTATAACAATTAATATTGGCCTTTATTACATGGAAAATATATTATTCTACCTACGTGATGAGTTAGGGAGGTTAGGTCCCTAACAGATTTTCTAATTGTAGAAAAAACATAATTTATGTATGCACAACAAAGAAGGAAGATGGCTCATGGGAAACAAATTTCAAGGTTATGGAAGTAGGTGTTAACTACTTCACATCCCTCTTCACGAAGGATTCTCATGCCACAATAGAAGAGATTTTAATATTGTGAAATTCTTTCCCAAGCTTTGTCAATCCAGAGAGCAATCAGGATTTGATGGAGGCAGTGGGCAAAGAAGAAATGCAAATGATTTTACAAATTTTTCAAAAGGATAAAATTTTAGGGCCAAATTGACTACATGTAGAATTTTTCCTCAGTTATTATGATTTTGTAAAGGAGAATCTCAAGAGAATGGTTGATTTAACAAGGTATGCAGGTAAAACCCTTGGTGCCTTCAATACAACCTTTATATTATTGATCCCAAAAGTTGATAATCCCACATCACTTGAAAAATTCAAGCCAATATCATTATGCAACTATATATATAGAATCATGTCAAAGGTTATGCAAGAATACTAAAAGGGGTTTTGTCAAGGCAAATATCTAAAGAGAAGTTTGGTTTCCTTGATGGAAGGAAAATACATGAGGCAATAGGGTTTTCCCAGGAAGGTTTACACTCAATCAAGGTCAAAAACAAAAGAGTGATGGTGGTCACAGTGGTATTTTCCAAATCATATGACAAGGTGAGTTGGTTGTACCTAAGACTATTCTCATTCATTTGGGATTATTTCATCAATTTGTAGTATGGGTAATGAATTGCATTACATTTGTATATTTTTTCATTCTCATTAATGAAGCAGCATCCCCTTTCTTCATTCCAAAAAGAGGCCTAAGACAATAATGCCCCTTATCTCCATTGTTCTTCCTTTTAATCATTGAAGACTTGAGAAAGCTAATAAAAGAGGACTACAAAGATGGTAGTTTCAAAGGGATCAATATTTGAATTTATTGCAATATAACTCATCTACTATTTGTAAGAAGGGTGGTCGAGAAACTTTAAAAAATCATAGAACTCTTTTGTATTCCTACAAGCATGAATCGGAGTTTTATGACGTACGTCATAAATTGTTTTATGACGTACAATTTCTCCAAGTAGTTTTCTCACATATTTATTTTTCACACATCTATATGGATCGGAACAAGATGGTGGATGTCTTATCCAAAGCAGGACTAGGAATGGACAAAGGTGCTTGGAAAATTACAAAAAACAAAGATAGGCAAATATTTGATTTTATGCATGATCCTTGGATTTAATTGTGGCATGATATTTTACTTTATAGTTGTGATGTTTAAACTATAGAAACTCTACTAGACAAAGGAAATACATCAATGATAGATGATTCTTTCAGTTTTTTGTTGATGATATTTCACTTTACAATTTTGATGTATAAGCTACAAAAAGACTACTGGACAGAGGAAAATCATTGATGATGGATGATACTTTCAATTTTTTTGATGATGATAGAAATAGGGGAGAATGTAAGTAAAATAAAAAATCATTTTTGTAGGCATGGTTACAACACTTCTTTTTTGTAAGCGAATGTTATGACTCCAATCCATCCATAGGCCTTAGAGGCGTACTTGTTGGAGATATTACACACTCACCTAGGTAATTATCTTCCTAAGGTTGATAGTCCAATGTTGAGAACGCTTCCTTAAATGAGAATATTCTCTCTAGAGAATATTCCCCTACAAAATAGGACACTTCTCTTCAGTTCAGAGTCAATTACACTTAGTTACACACAGTTATACTAGGGGAATTCACTCATGCATGTAACCTCGGTTTCATCACTAGAAATTGAATGTGTTTCTCTCACTTCCACATGTGTGACTTAGTTAGTTAATGATTGCATGGATCAGTTAACTAGGACTAGGTGGTAGTTTACTTCAATTTATGTCAGTGAGTGTCTAGATCTCTCTAGATCACTACTATGGTGACTTCACTTAGCCATGTAGAGTACATTATGTGTATTTTACCAATTTACTAATTAGTGAATACAATTCTCGATTATTTTCTCTCATCTCTTCTCTCCTTCTCTCAATTTGTAAGATTTGTACGAATTGTTGTTAGCTAGATTCTCTTTGCAGGTTTCACCACAATTCTACCTGGTATCAAAGCCCACAGTTTGCTAAGAGATAGGTGCATAGGTATATTATTTGTAGGTCCATAAGGGAAATGCAGTTAGAAAATATAGATTATTCATCGTTAATTCTTCTCACGCCCCATAACTACTTCGAGTGGAGCTAAAAATTATGCATCAACTTAGATGCATAGTCTTGTATCAGATCACCATGGATACAAAGGTTGATCCAACCTATGTTATCGAGGAGAACATGTATATCAATCACATGGATGAGGCTTATGGCCTCCTCTGTGTGTCTATGTCCCCTAATCTTATGTTTCACATTGAATCTTGTACCACACCAAATGAGATTTGGAAAAAGTTGGAGGATCTCTTTGGAAAACAGGATGAAATGAGAGGCCATATGCTTGAGCTCAAGCTAAATTCCTTAGATCTGAGGAATTTCGAAAACATCCAGGACTTCTTTACGAAGTTCAAGTCTCTCCTCCTTCATATAAAGGGATGTGAAATAGAAAAATCCACTCAACACAGTCAGTTAATCCTTTCAATATTAGAAAAAATTTGTCTGGATTATGTTGTTTTTGTCTCATCGTTTCATACAAACAAATTCACTTTAGGAGCAGCTTAGAAAATTCCAACATTGGATCAGTTTATTGAATCCTTCACGCATGAGCAATATAATCTCATCAAAATGGGGATAATCAAAGGACCCAATGTGCATGCACTTTTTGTGCATGAAAGAATAAACACTTCCAATTCAAATTCCAAGAAAAAATATAGCAATGGAAAGGTGCATGCAGAGCCAAAGAAGGAAGGGTAATCCAAACCCCTTGATGAGTCCTCAGGCTCAAAAGGTGGAAAAGGAAAGAAAGGGAAGACCAAATGAAGTTATTGCAACCGTGGTTATCATCCAGAGTCCTCGTGCATGAAGGAGCAGATTGGTCAAATAGCACATATTATTCAGAAGAACAACCTCAGGGATCACATTCCAGAAGCTTCCAAGAAGAAGTTGGAAGATCAAGCCAAATGAGGTAACTCTCATGCACCGATTTCCATTAACTTTTCTCCTAATGCAAGGATCTTATATTAAGGCGCATCCCACCATATGGTAGAAACAGCAAATGTTTTATCTTCTATTTATTCATGCACAAATCCTCCCATCCTCATGGGAGATGATACCCCAGTTGGGGTCATTGGACAAGGGAGAGTAGAACTCCCACATGGAATTTTTTAGAATGTCTTGCATGTTCCAAAAATCTATGTGAATCTACTCTCCATTTATCATATAATGCATTGTGGCATAGGGAAAAGGGTGGAGGTCAAACTTGATTCTGTAACCATATCCGATATGTGTGATAACTCCACGATTGTTTTTGGGGAGGTAAACCACCAATATAATTTGTATACTTTCAGTAAATTCTTTGTTAAATCTTATTATGCTTTACTAATGACACATCTTGATGATTATAGTATATTATGGCACGAGAGATTCGGCCATATGAACTTCAAATGCATGTAGAAACTATGAAAACAAGATATGGTTATCGGCTTGATTGACATACATTTTTCCAAAGGAGTTTGTCAAGTACACATTCTTGGCAAACATCCCCAGGTGAAGTTTGAGAAAGGGAAGGTTTGGAGGGCCTCATCTCCTTTGGAACTCATCCACACTGATATGATGGGACCCTTCCCTCATACATCCATCATCAAAGAAAGGTACATACTTACATTTATTGATGATTTCTCACGATACACTTGGGTGTATATTCTTACGCAGAAGTCTGAGGTTTTTGAGCATCTCAAAGACTTCAAAGCACATGCACAAACTCTGTCGGGGAGTGTTAGTCCCTAAAGTTGCACTTGAATATGAGAGGGAAATCTAGGGCATCATCAAGTTATTGCAATGGTTTTATGAATAAGATTTATAATGAGTTTTTTAAAATAGTTTGAAGGTTGGGGTCAAGAATAATGGGAAGTATCAATCTCAAATAAAGGAAATCTAGGGCATCATCAAGTTATTGCAATGGTTTTATGAATAAGATTTATAATGAGTTTTTTAAAATAGTTTGAAGTTTGGGGTCAAGAATAATGGGAAGTATCAATCTCAAATAAGAGAAAATCACATTTCACGGACTTAGTAAACGGTAGTAAATCCAATAATCAGATGGGAAAAGTAACATGAAAGATGAAGGAGTATGTAAGATTTCAATTTGTCTACTTACATATGAAACTCTTGATCATAAATATCATTTAAGAAGAAAGAGGAAAGAACTTGAAAACAAATATAATTATGAACAAGAAAATAGCAAAGTCTTCACCGGATTACTTAGAACCAAAATACATCATATGATTTGCAACAGATTAACATGCATTCAAGTAAGAAAAAGATAGAAATATAGACAAGAATAGAAATCTAACCATCAAGTAGCCTTTTCCATTTAGTATCAAAATGAAATAGTTCTTTGTCTTACAATATCTGCTCAAAAATGGTCAATGGTTCCCAACCAAATCAACCCCTAGTTCTGTCAATCAGATCTCTTTTTAAACACCACAATTAGTTTCTTGAGATCCTATGTTTTAGATTACAGTTTAGAAAATATTATATCTTAGGGATAACATTTAGGAGACATATCCTCATACAGATAATCCAAATCTCTATAACTTAGTCCTTAGATACTCAATCTCGAATATATACTAGTTTATGATATGATGAGATATTTAGATCTCACAAAACATGGAGTAAATATGAAGTTGAGCTGGTCCACCTGAAGAATAGAAAATACTACTTTTGATGAGAAAAAACTTTACCTATCGGAATTACCTTGCCACTGTGTAGCTCATAATAATAGCATAGGTATTGTTGTTTTTATCAAAAAGTCAAAAATTGTGGGATGCCTCTTTCAAACTTTCATAGTATGATAGTGGAAGAAGCTTTGGTCTTCCTTTGTTTCAACTTAGTTTTCAAAACTACATTATGCCAATACAACTTGATATTTTCCTCCCTTACCTCTTTGAGAAAGGCTTGTTGATCTTTCTTCTTATTTTTGAGCTTCTGCAACTATTCTTGTTGCTTAGCATTTCATTATTCCACCATATACTTCTCTTGTGTCAGTTGCATGATAATGGTTTGTAATTCTCTTACCCTGTCTTTTTTATCTCTCATTTCCATCCTGAATTTGGGATGTTCCTCAACTGGGCCAGGTCTATTCAGATCAATAGAAAATCTGGGCTTTTTTACTTTGAATTCATGTTTATGACCCTTTGAAGATGAACCATCAGCAATTTCTTCATCTTCAGCAATATATGACATCTTCATCTCCTATAAATCTTGCAGCTCCTCTGTCTATGGAAAACAATTGAATTTTGGTTTGATCTCATCATCAACTGGATTATCTTCAAGATCTTTTGAATGACCCTTTTTCAAAGAGGATTTGGGTAAAGTTTTGGATTTTAGACTTAGATTTTTGAAAGCTATGGTCACATGCTTCATGGGGTGTTCTACTACATGTTTACCTTTCTCATATTTCCTATGTTTATGCATAGTATCCTCATCATAACATTCCTCTTTAGGTTCTACTTTAACCTTTTTCCACTTGTATGAAGAGTTTGTTAGAAAAACAGGACCGTGGAGAAATAAAATAAAACAAATGTGGAAACAAAAGATAGAAGATACACAATACAATAGAGACATAGATTTATGTGGTTCACCCAGTGTAGGCTACATCCACCAGAGAAATTCCCAGGTCCTTCCTTTATTATTATCCAGCATATGAAGGGATACAACCTACAGCAAACCCATTGTGACTTCCTCTTCTTTCTCTCACGGTCTCTCCTCTCAGAATATAATATTCACTCTCATGCATAGCCACAATACATTTTCCTCATAACAGAGGGTTTCCTTCTAGGGCAAAAAACCCTAACATAATTTCTACTATTAGATATGTGACCTTATAATGAACGGTCCAGATTTATAATGAAATTACAATATACATCTACAAGGCAATTTTTACTTCTGGGGCTTTGCCCCTGAACCCACGTCAGGGGCCCGCTTTCCCCCGGACCTCGTAGAGGGGGTAACCCCCCTCTACACTCCCCCACGTGGAAGAGTGTACATACTTCTGGGGTGTAAATACTTCATGGGATATAAACACGACTGAAAACAAAAGACCTCTGAATCAGGAAGATAATCGGGCTCCACAACCAACAGAGTTTATATGTGACTGTCCCTTTTTCTCCCCTGCACTTTCAATTGTGTCATCATCAATGGAAATTAGATTGCTTGTCTTAATAGAAGGATTGAATAGAGCCTTTGAATTCAATCTGAACTTATTGGTTTCCATATTTTTAGATCTTCTAGGATAGTTCACCACTGGTTTATCCTTCCTTGTCTTGTTCAATTTCTTATTTTTATCATCTGTAACATGTTCCTCTTGTTTATGCATAGTATGTCTAAGCTTATTCTTTTTTGATCCTCTGATATAGATTTCTTTGCACTCTTCAGGCTCCTTTTTTGGAACAAGCAACTCATCCTGAGATTGAAAATCCACTTCTACCTGTTTTTGTTTTTTTTTTGTTTTGTGTTTTTTTATTCTAGTTATCTTGGCCACAGGGCCAACTTTATTCGAATATTCTGTTTCCTATTGTAACAGTAGTTTTCTTTTGTTGGATCGAGTCACTCTGGCTATAGGGGTACTTTCTTTCGTTTAACATCAAGGTTTTTAGACACCTTCTTTTCATTTTTATATTTATGTTTAGGAGAAATTTTATGCTTAGGTTTATATTCTTGAATTTCAAGAGATTCAATTAACCAGTGCCAAGGGTGTTGGAATTCTCCCAAAGAATACTTGGCCAAGGTTTTAATCAGTCTTTGGTGAAAAATACTCTTACTAGCAATTGCAGGGTTAGATTGTATTATTTTAGACATTTTTGACAGGTGTTTTAATAAAAATAAAGGTAAGCACATAGGGATGTCACCATTTAAATGCATTAACACCCTAATGTGGTAAAGATGGACAAGAGAAAATCATCCTTTGCATGTAAGGTACCTGCGAATCACCATTAAAGAAGTATGCCACTCCTTCATCCAGCTCTGTGGGATACCCTGACTCCATTAGGGTCTTGATGTTCTAGGAGTAAAAATTGGTTCACAAATTCCATAGGCATCTCCTCCTTATTCCACCATCTCTCTCCATACATAGACAATTTGCATGTAGTCCCAATTGAGTGTTTTGTCACATGAATCAGAACCTTACCCAGCATTGTTGCAAACCCATAGAAGTTATGTGCAAACATCAAAGAAATTTGTGCATGATAACCCTGGAGTGTTGTACAGAATTTGAACCACCTTGCATCTATGAACTTTTGCGAAATATTTGGGTAAGTGTCGAGTAATTTTGCACCCTCTGGTTCTAGCCGAGTAATTTTCCTGCTTTCTTAGGTGACATGATGCAGATTATAATTATTGAAGTTTAGATATTGGTTAGGGTTTCTATCAATAGCACTTAGAACCTTTGATAATAGGAATACTCATAGAATATATTTACCACATGCAAAGCTCATATAAACTAACATACGAACACAATGAAGGGATCGGGTATCATCTGTCATCAATCATAATATGAAACTAGCAAACCTGTGATCTGATATAAGAGTGGATAAGTACAAACCACTCTACTTTGAATGAGCATCATAATTAAATCCAAGACCTGATCTTAATCATCAATGATGATGGATTCTAGGAAAGGATCTCAGGTATTTGTGACACGATCGTGTGAATTTGGTGCATATAGAATAATGATTACTCCTAGTGCTACAAGAATAGCGTTATTCTTGTAGCACATTTTCCCTTTAGCATTATTTCAAATTTGAAATGAGGGAAAGGACTTAGGAATTGATGGAAATATTCTAAAATTCTAATTGTAAGCATAATCACACTAATTCATGTTAAAAACACTCAAAAAGAATAATGCAAGCACACTTTTAAGACTGCAGAAAAAGAAAACATAGTGTAAAGTAATGTTGGGAAAGTATAGGGCAGGGAAAATAATTTTCAATAGTCATTTCAAAATCAAGGACTAACACTGGCTCCTTCTGGAGATAATGTTTCATGGTGAAACTTTAAGAACCTGTTGACCAATTCCTTTATCTCCCTAATCATCATGAAAACTTTCACTATAATTTATTTCCTTGTTTTTCCATCCCTTTATTTGTAATCAAAAATGAAAACCACAAAAGTGCAAAGTAGTATTTCCATTTATGGAGTCTTATTTAAATAAATTATCTAATCAATCCAAAATAAAAGAAAAGCATATTGTACAAACTGGAAATCTCTGGTTGTTTCATAACAAGTAGGGTTTTAGAAACCACCCATTCACTGGGCCTCCTAAGATTTCAATATCATCCAAATTGTGTAAAAGGAAAGTATTGTTATTCATCACCTTAGCTATTATGAAAGGACCATACCATAAATTGTCAAACTTACCATGTTTAGACTTGTCCTATCTTCTAGCATCGCACCTCAACACAATATCTCCTTCTTGAAAAAATTATTTTTTGGTCTTCTTATCAAAATTTGTCTTCACCTTGTTCTAATAAATGACAGCTTCATGATACATATTTTCTTTATTTTGTTTAACTTCTATGATCTGGAAAATCCTTATTTGAATATCATTGGGCCCTTCTAACTCTTCTTGCAGAAATTTCATAACAGGTAATCTGAGTTGAGTTCGGAATACAGCCTTTGTTCCATAAACCATTTGAAGAGGTGAAGTTCCAATAGATTTCTTAGTACTGATTCGATCAGACCACAAAGCAAATTTCAATTTTGAATCCCATGATCTCTTGTTCTCTGTGAGAAAAATTTTAATGGTCCTTATAAGGATCTTATTGGATAATTATTCCAATCCATTTCCTTGAGAATAGTATTGAATGGAGTGAACCAACCTGATGTTGTGCTTATTATAAAATTCAACCATTGAATTAGACTTGAAAGCCTGGGCATTATCAGTAATCAGATTTCTAGGACACCCAAATCTCGAGAAAATGTTTCCTTCAAGAAAAGTCATGATTACCTTATCCGTTGCATTTCTTGTTGACATTGCTTCAATCCATTTGGTAAAATAATATGTGGATTTGAGTATCCATTTGTGTTTTCCAGAATATGGAGGATAAATTTCTCCAATGAAATCCAAACCCCATTGTTGAAAAGGTCCATGGGAAACGATGGGTTTCATGGGTATAGAAATAATTTTATGTTTTCCTTCAAACTTTTGACATAGTTCAGATGTCCTGACTTGAGAAAACACATCAGAGAACAGTACAGGCCAGTAATAACCTACTCTCAGTATTTTGAAAGTTGTGGATTTCCAATGATGATGGACCCCACAAACTCCTTTGTGTAAGTCAATGAAAATTTGTTTTGCTTCCTCTTCATCAACACATCTCAGCAGAATTCCATTAGGATCTATACAAAACATAAATTGATTGATGATGCATTAATTTACAGATTTAAGCTTAATATATTTTAACTTGGATTTATCTAAATCAGAAGGATATTGAAGACTTTGCAGAAAATGAATAATATCCTTGTACCAAGGAGAAGAAAGATATATGTTTCTTACCTATGAATCAGTTTCTTCATTCTGTAATACTGAATTTATTGATTTGTTGGAGATGTAATGCAATCCAATTGCTTTACAATTTTATTTTGTCGATAATTTAACAAGTCATTGTCCTTTGATCAATTTAGTAGGCTTTATGATCATGTTGTATTCCAAAATATTGGTTATCCATCTTCCCCTTTTTCCTTCACTATCTGGTTAAACCAAAATTTCCTTGACGACACTACTTGGAACATATGCAATAATATCATAATGCAGGGCATAGATTCTGAACGACTTCAATTCTTTCACCAGAGTGTAGGCATGTTTCTCCATGATATCATACTTTAATTATGAATCCCTTAAAGTCTTACTGAAGAAAGAGATGGTTTGTTCATACTCCTCATCATTTCTTTGCAAGAGAATAACAACAATGGTATCTTCAGATGCAAATGAAAAAATCAGAAACTCCTTAGAGTAATTAGGACTGATGAGGACAAGAGCCTTAATTAAAGCCTACTTAATCTTTTCAAAAAATTCATTTGCTTCAGGTATCCACTTCATCTCTACATCTTTCTTCAACATATCAGTGATATGCTTGATGATTTCTTCAAAAATTGGGTATAAATCTTCTTAAAAAATTGATTTTACCTACGAAGGATTGGATAGACTTCTTATTCCTTGGAATATCTATCTGTTGGATGGCCTTTACCCTTTCAGGATCTATCTTGATTCCTTCTAGTGAAACAATATGTCCTAAGATATTACCTTCCTCCGTGGAAAAAAAAAAAAATTAGGGTTTAATGATATACCATGCCTTCTACATTTTTCAAATGTCTACTTCAAATGTTGCAAGTGATCATCATCTGAGGTTGAGAAGAAAGTAATGTTATCAAGATAAATAACCATAAATTTTTCTTTCTCACCAATGAATGCAATGTCCATGGCTCTCTGGAATTTTTCTCTGGCATTCATGAGTCCAAAGGGAATTTTTTCATACATGAAAGTGCCCCAGGGAGTAGAAAAAGTTGTCTTCTTTTTATCTTCTTCCATCATTGAAATATGATTATAACTTGAATATCCATCAAGCATGTAAATCCTTTGAGCCCCTACCACTCTTTGTAAAATGTGATCCACTTTAGGTAATGGATAATTGTCTTTTAGAGAACACCTATTCATATTCCTAAATTATACACAGAGCCTTATCTCTCCATTATTTTTCCTAACATGTACTAAATTTTCCACCCATTCTGAGTATCTCAATGGTACTATAATTTTTCCATTCAGCATCCTTTTCAGCTCTTTTTCAATTATGGGTAGAAATAATGGATTGAATTGTCTTGATTTCTACTTAAAAGGTTTGGATCTAGGTTTCAAAGGAATCTTATGCTGCATAATCTTTGTATCAAAAACCTTAAGGTCTTCATAAGACCAAGAAAAAACATCAGCAAACTATTTCATCAAACTTACATACATGTTCCTCTATTTTTCTGGTAATTTCTTGGATAATTTCACCATCTTTGGATTTGAATCAAAGTTGATATCACAATCCACTACTTCAGCCTCCTCTATTTGAATAATAGACCTTTTAGACACGTCATTATGGTCAAATAATCTCTCAAGGGGAACTAGGCCCTTTGGCAAATGATTGGTTTTCAACTCGATAATTTTATGGCCAGCTATGTTTTTTTGAAAAATATCAGCAGAATGAACTTCTACATCATCATTTTCATTTTATTGATCTATGGAAATGACAGAAAATTCGTCAATGGTATCTAAAACTCTTTTAATATCTTGATCGTCTTTAAAGACCTGCCAATTTTTTATATTGTCTAGTATAGAAGGTATGTGTCTTACCTCAACTTCAAATCTTAAATTTGGAAGTATTGGAGTTATGAAATTACTAGTTGCCAGAGCTAGAGAATCTGCATGTTGATTCAAACTTCTCTGTATAAAAGTGATATTGAAAGCCAGGAAGAAATTCTCAACAAAATACCACACTTTATTTTTGTATTTCTTTAACCTGTGTTGTTTGTCCTGGTAGATATTCTTGATTTGATGAATGATTAACTCTGAATCCCCAAAAACTGAAATTTTATCAATGCCCATATCCTTAGCAACCTTCAATCCCAATAGAAGAGCCTCATATTCACTGATGTTGTTTGTTGTGTCAAATTCCAACTTGTATGACATAGGAATGACTTCTTTGAAAGGAGAGATGAGAACAATTCCAGCCCCAGAACCCTCTTTGGAATAGGAACCATCAAAATACATCTTCCGTACTGAATTTTATGTATTTTTCTTTTCTGAAGGTGTAACCTTCCTCATTGATGCATTAGTTTTTTTATCACTGATGTGAAAAATGGAAGAACCAAGTTCATATTCAACTGCATATATAGGATGATTATTGGGGTTTTCATGATCACTAACCGGGTAAGCCAACCTCACTTCCCTGTACAGTCTTCGATGTTCTCCACCAAACACGGGTATGGTGGCATAACTAAGATCCATTTATAGTGTACCCCCTACTTTATTATCCCGTGATATTGATAATAGCATCCCAAATTTAGGAGGTATATCAGCCACAATCACATCCAAAACCACATGTTTCATGGATAATTGAGATAAAGTGACAAACATGTCTTTAATGACTCCCAAACATTTGACCTTTCTAGAATCAAATGAATACATGTCTAGATAAGTCTTAGTGATATCTAACCCTATCTCATCCATTACTACCTTTTCCATGACATTGTGCGATGCTCCTAGATCCATTTTTTGATGAATATTCAGGGATATGTAGAAAGGAGGAGAGGTATCAGATCTATCCTTAATGTGTGGTCCAATGGTTATGGCGGGATTTTCATCTTCAAGATTTATGGTATCAAAAAAAGTGACATGAGAAGGGGATTGTAAGGATTTCAAAACATATTTTCTAAAAGGATCAGTTTTCATCAATTCCACCAGAGGTATATGGATTTTGATCTTATTGATTTCATTTTCTAAACTAAAAGAAGGAACAGGCTTCTTGGATTCATTTACCTCTGTAGTACTAACCTTGACAGGTTGTTTTTGTTGTTGATCAATTTTAGCCCATTTTTCTTTACTGGATCCTAATTTTGTTGGAGCATTTGTATTTTTTTCTTGAACAGATGTGTCTACCTTTGATCCACTTGCTCTTGATATAAGGTCAAACTTTTTCCTTTTAGGTTCCTTCTGAGAAATATCTTCAACATCTTCTTCCTCAAACTGATTCAATATAAGGGCATCCTCATATTCTTGTTGTGTCACACGAGTGGGAAGTAATTTTGTATCATGTAAATGAACTGTGGAATCCTCCTCATTATCACCAATCTCTTAGATCTCTTCCACTGCAGTTTGGAAAGGAGGCAGGACCCTTTGATCCTCCTGATTTCTTCTTTCCCTTGGAAAAATTTGAGGAACATTCTTAGACCTCCTGGACTAATTGGAATTTTTTTATCCACCTTCCTGTGCAAGTCTACGAGGTTGTTTTGTTTCCATCTTCAGCCTAGCCATTTTATCAATCTTGGTTTCATATGTTGTATGAGAAGAAGAAGGAAGTTATTCTCTCTGTTTTTCTTGTCTCTATCACTCTTTGATTTCAATCTCTTTGTTTCCATTATATTGGATTCTACTTCAATGGTTGCTTCATGCATTAAACTCAAAGTGACAAACCTTCTTTCTCTCAACAATAGAGAAAACTCAGCATCAAAATCATTGGCAAAAGTAATTTTGGCAGATGTTTTTGTGCATTTGATTTCATCTGGAATCTTACTATACATTTTATTGAACCTTTTGGTAAAATTTAATACAAAAGCTCCTTGTTTTCTCTTCAAAATCCCCAAATTCATTGATATAATACAAGTAATATTTATTATCTCCCTAGTGTCTCAAAAAGGTATCATCTAGTGCATCAATATCAGCAATAGAATTAGGAGGGAGACTTCTGAACCATTTCCTTTCTTCCCCATCTAAACTCTACACAAAAAGTCTCATCCAAACATCTGCATGTTCCACATTAAATTTATCTGCAAAACTATAAAATGAATTCAAGTGCTCTTCAGTAGTGACCTCTCCCTCTCCATTAAATCTTGGAAAATACTTCATATACTCATTGGGTGGGAAAGCATACAATACTTGTGGTAAAATCAATGGTGCATATATGGTTGCAACAATATCATCCATCATATTCACGGCCATATTTATCACAACTGGTGTTTGAACTTTAGGAATAGAAAAAAATTGAGATGTAGAAAGGGAAACAGTCCCTTGGTTAGAAGAACTTGGTTGAGCTGATATAATTTTTTGATCTTCAACTAATGAAATCAGAGGTTTCCTTTCTAAATTAGGATGGGAAAAAGATTCCAAAAACAAAGGATTTTCAAAGGAACGAAAATGTGGTTTAGCTTCTTCAGAAGAACTGGACTGGGGTGATGAAGAGAAAAGTGTATCAAGCTCACTTTTAGTATCTGTGGTGAAATTTCTCAAATCTCCAGCTATGGATAAATTGTTTTTTTGTTCTTCTTCAATAAGCTCAGAAAATAATTTTCATTGTTCTAAGTTCAATTCAAAAGTAGTTGAAGGAAAGGATACAACTGAAGGTTGAACAATAGGTTTTGTTTCAATATCAGGTACAACTTATATCGCTGGATATTGAATAATAGGTTTGGGAGGTCGTCGTTGAGTACTTGTAGAGGAATATTTATCCTTTGAATAAGAGGATTTTCCCTGAGTACTTTTGGATTTTCTTAATAATTTTTCAGGATCAGTGAATGTTGGAACAACTTTTGGATATGGGTTTTATCTAGTCACATGTTTCTTTGTAGATGATGATAAGGTTAGATGAGGTTTAATTCTTTTACCTTCTCTTTTAGGAGCCAAAACTACTGCAGAGGAGTCATCAGGTGAATAATATACAGTCACAGAAGAGTGTCTAAATTATTGTCCACCATCAATATTTAGATCTGGTATTTGTCGTTCTCCCGTGGAAAATACTTCGTGTCTTCGTCCCCGGCAATGCCGCCAAAAGATGTTAGTCTCTAAATTTTCACTTGACTATGAGAGGGCAAGCTAGGGCATCATCAATTTATTTCAATGGTTTTATGAATAATATTTATAACGAGTTTTTTGAAATGGTTTGAAGGTTGGGGTCAAGAATAAAGGGAAGTATCAATCTCAAATAAGTAAGATAAAATAACATCTAACAGACTTAGTAAATGGTAGTCAATCCAATAATCAGAAGGAAAAAGTAACATGAAAGATAAAGAAGTATGTAAGCTTTCAATTTTTCTACTTACATATGAAACTCTTGATCATAAATATAATTTAAGAAGCAAGAGGAAAGTAATTGAAAACAAATATCATTATGAACAAGCAAACAGTAAAGTCTTCATTGTCTTACTCACAAGCAAAATACATCATATTCTTTGCAACAGATTAACATGCATTCAAGTAAGAAAAAGATAGAAATATAGATAAGAATAGAAATCTAACCATCAAATATCCTTTTCCATTTAGTATCAAAATGAAATAGTTCTTTGTCTTACAATATCTGCTCAAAAATGGTCAATGGTTCCCAGCCAAATCAACCCCTAGTTATGTCAATCAGATCTCTTTTTAAACACCACAATTAGTTTCTTGAGATCCTACTTTTTAGATTACAGCTTAGAAATTATCTTATCTTAGGGATAACATTTAGGAGACATATCCTCATACAGATAATCCAAATCTCTATAACTTAGTCCTTAGATACTCAATCTCGAATATATACTAGTTTATGATCTGATGATATATTTAGATCTCACAAAACATGGAGTAAATCTAATGTTGAGCTGGTCCACCTAAAGAATAGAAAATACTGCTTTTGATGAGCAAAAACTTTACCTATCGAAAATACCTTGCCACTGTGTAGCTCATAATAATAGCATAGGTATTGTTGTTTTTATCAAAAAGTCAAAAATTGTGGGATGCCTCTTTCAAACTTTCATTGTATGATAGTGGCAGAATCTTTGGTCTTCCTTTGTTCCAACTTAGTTTGCAAAACTACATTATGCCAATACAACTTGATATTTTCCTCCCTTACCTCTTTGAGCAAGGCTTGTTGATATTTCTTCTTCTTTTTGAGCTTTTGCAATTGTTCATGTTGCTTAGCATTTCATTATTCTACCATATACTTCTCTTGCATCAGTTGCATGATAATGGTTTGTAATTCTCTTACCCTGTCTTTTTCATCTCTTGTTTCCATCTTGAATTTTGGATGTTCTTCAACTGGGCCAGGTCTATTCAGATCAATAGAAAATCTAGGCTTTTTTACTTTGAATTCATGTTTATGATCCTTTGAAGATGAACCATCAGCAATTTCTTCATCTTCAGCAATATCTGACATTTTCATCTCCTATAAATCTTGCAGCTCCTCTGTCTCTGGAAAAAAATTGAATTCTGGTTTGATCTCATCATCAATTGGATTATCTTCAAGATTTGTTGAATGACCCTTTTTCAGAGAGGATTTGGGTAAAGTTTTGGATTTTAGACTTAGATTTTTGAAAGTTCTGGTCGCATAATTCATGGGGTGTTATGCTACATGTTTACCTTTCTCATCTTTCCTTTGTTTATGCATAGTATCCTCATCATAAAATTCCTCTTTAGGTTCTACTTTAACCTTTTCCCACTTGTATGAAGAGTTTACAGGTGACTGTCCATTTTCCTCCCCTGCACTTTCCATTGTTCCATCATCAATGAAAATTACATTATCTGTCTTAATAGAAGGATTGAATATGCCCTTTGAATTCAATCTAAACTTATTGGTTGTCCTAGTTTTAGATCTGCTAGGATAGTTCACCACCGGTTTATCCTTCCTTGTCTTGTTCAATTTCTTATTTTTATCATCTGTAACAGGTTCCTCTTGTTTCTACATAGTTTTTCTAGGCTTTTGCTTTTTTGATCCTCTGATATTTATTTCTTTGCATTCTTCAACCTCCTGTTTTGGAATAAGCAACTCATCCAGAGATTGAAAATCCACTTCTACATGTGTTTTTGTTTCTTTTTTTGTGTTCTAGTGATGTTGGCTACAGGGCCAACTTTATTCGAATATTATGTTTCATGTTGTAATGGAAGATTTCCTTTATTGGATCGAGTCACTCTAGCTATAGGAGAACTTTATTTCACTGTAACAGCAGGGGTTTTAAACGCCTTCTTTTCTTTTTTAGATTTATGTTTAGGAGAAATTTTATGCTTAGGTTTCTATTCTTGAAGTTCAAGAGATTAAATTAACCAGTCCCAAGGATGTTGGACTTCTCCCAAAGAATACATGACCAGGGTTTTAATCAGCCTTTGGTGAAAAATATTCTTACTAGCAATTGCAAGGTGAGATTGTATTCTTTTAGACATTTTTGACTGGATTTTTAATAAAAAGAAAGGTAAGCATAGAGGGATGTCACCATTTAAATGCATTAACATCCAAATGTGGTAAAGATGGACAAGATAAAATCGTCCTCCGCATGTAATGTACCTATGAATCACCATTAAAGTAGTCGGTCACTCCTTCTTCATCCAGCTCTATGAGCAACCCTAACTCCAGTTACGGTCTTGGAGTTCTGGGAGTAAAAACCAGTTTACAAATTCCATAGGCATATCCTCCTTCTTCCACCATCTCTCTCCATACACATAAAATATACATGCAGGCCCAATTGAGTGTTTTGTCACATGAATCAGAACCTTACCCACCACTCTTTAAAACACATCGAATTTTTGTGCAAACATCAAAGAAATTTGTTCATGATAACCCTGGAGTGTTGCATAGAAGTTGAACCACATTGCATCTATGAACTTCTGTGAAATCTATGGGTAAGCCTCGAGCAATTATGAACCCTTTGGTTCTAGCTGAATAATTTTCTTGCTTTTCTTAGGTGCCATGATGCAGATTATAATTATTGAAGTTTAGAGACTGGTTAGGGTTTCTATCAGTAGCACTTAGAACCTATGATAATAGGAATACTTGTAGAAAAAAATTTCCACCTGAAAATCTCATATGACCTAGAATACGCACACAATGAAGGGCTCAGGTATCATCTGTCAGCAATCATAATATGAAACTAGCAAACCTGTGATCTGATATAAGAGTGGATAAGTACAAACCACTCTGCTTTGAATGAGTATCATAACTGAATCCACCACCTGATCTTAATCATCAATGATGTTGGCTTCTAGGAAAGGATCTCGGATATTTCTGACACGATCTTGTGAATTTGGTGCATATAGAATAATGATTACTCCTGGCGCTACAAGAATAGCGTTATTCTTGTAGCGCCTTTTCCCTTTAGAAGAATTTCAAATTTGAAACGAGGGAAAGGACTTGTGAATTGATGGAAAGATTCTAAAAGTGTAATTCTAAGCTTAATCACACTAATCCATGTTAAAAACACTCAAAAATAATAATGCAAGCACACTTTTAAGACTGTAGAAGAAGAAAACAGAGTGTAAAGTAATGTTGGGAAAGGATAGGGCAGGGAAAATCATTTTCAACATTCATTGCAAAATAAAGGACTAACAGGGAGAAAGATCAAAATTGTTGGTTGTGGAGCCTGATTATCTTCCTGATTTAGAGGTCTTTGTTTTTCAGTCGTGTTTATACCCCATGAAGACTGTACACCCCTCCACACATGGGGGGTTGCAATGGGGGGTTTCCCCTCATGTGGAGTTAGGGGGGCTCATCCCCCTAGCTAGGGGGTTTGGGGGTGAAGCCCTCGAAGGAAACAATTTCCTTGTAAATGTATATTATAATTTCATATTGAATCTGGACCGTTCATTATAAGGTTGCAGATCTAACGGTAGAAGTTATGTTATGGTTTTTTTCCCTAGAAGGCAACCCTCTTTTATGAGGGAAATGTATTGCGGCTATGCTTTTTTTTTTGCGAATATTGTATTCTGAGAGAGGAGATTGTGAGAGAAAGAAGAGGAAGTTGCAGTGGGTTTGTTGTAGGTTGTATCCCTTCATTTGCTAGATAATAAAAAGGAAGGACCTGGCAATTTCTCTGGTGGACGTAGCCCACACTGGGTGAACCACTTATATTTGTGTCTCTATTGCATTGTGTATCTTTTGTGTTTTATTTCTACATTTGTTTTTATTTTATTTCTCCGCGATCATGTTTTTCAAATAACTGGTATCAGAGTGAAAGGTAACTCACAGGAAAAGAGGGTTCCTAGTTCGAGTGGGAGCAATGGTGGAAGATGGAAAGTTGAGGGTCGAGAAATTTAACGACCAAAACTAGCAGTTATGGAAGATGCAGATGGAAGATTATTTATATCAGAAGGATATATTCCTACCATTAGATGGAATAGCAAAGAAGTTGATGGCCATGAAGGACTACAAATGGGATATTATTGACAGAAAGGCACTTGGAACGATACGGCTTAGCCTGGCAGCGTCGATGGCTTTCAATATTTCGAAAAAAATTACAATGAAGGAGTTGATGGATGCATTGGCTAAAATGTACGAAAAACCCTCGGTTTCCAATAAGGTATTTCTAATGAAGATATTATTTAATATGAATATGTCAGAAGGTGGGTCTGTTGCATATCATTTAAATGAATGTAAAAGTGGACTTTGATGATGAGGTCAGGGCTCTTCTAATCTTGTGCTCATTGCCAGAAAGTTGGAACGGATTGGTCATGGTTGTAAGTAAATTTGGCTCTAGTTCAAACACTTTAAAATTTTATGATGTTATTGGTGTTATCCTTAGAGAGTAAATGCGATAGAAAATCACAAGTGAGACATCAGGTAATGCGTTAAACATGAAGAACAGAGGAAGACAAAAGGATAGAGGAAAGGGCTCAGGGAACCGTGGGAATTCTAGGAAGGGAAGATCCAAATCCAAACTGGGAAAGATAGAGTGTTGGAATTGTGGGAAGAAAAGACATCTAAAGAAAGACTACATAGCTCCAAAGAAACAATGAGATGGACAGCAGGAGAAAAATCATGAAGCAACAGGTGATGTGTTATAAGATGCTTTGATTATTTCTGTAGATAATATTTCTGAGTGTTGGGTAGTATATTCAGGGGCTTCATTTCATGCCACACCCCATAGGAAACATTTTCTAGATTATGTTCAAGGTGATTTTGGACAGGTTCATTTGGGTGATGATGTAGCATGCAAAATTGTTGGAATGGGAAAGGTAAAAATAAAGCAAAGGAATGGAAACCAATGGTTGTTGAAAGAGGTAAGACATGTTCCAAATCTAAGGAAAAATTGAATTTCAACATGGAATTTGGCAAGTGAAGGTTGTATATCGATATTTACAGATAAGGCATGGAAGGTCACCAAAGGATCACTGGTGATAGCCAAAGGAAAGAAGGTAGGTACATTGTATTTGTGTACTGGTAATATTGATTATTATATCTATTTAGCTTCTACAGGAGTGGATACAACATTGTTGCATCATAGGCTTGGAAACATGAGTGAGAATGGGATGCAGATACTTCAAAAAAGAAATTTGTTGCCAAATCTTAAACAAATTGATTTGGATTTCTATGAGCATTATGTTTATGGAAAACAGAAAAGAGTCAGATTTCTTATAGTCGGAAAAGAAAAGAAGAGTGAGAGGTTATAGCTTGTGCATACAGATGTATGGGGACCAACTCATGTATCATCTCTTGGTGGCTCTCGTTATTATGTTACTTTTATTGATGATGCAACTAGGAAAACTTGGGTTTATTACATTCGACAAAAATCTGATGTTTTTGATACTTTTAAGAAATTAAAGCTTTGGTTGAGAATGACACAGAAAAAAGGTTGAAGTGTCTCAGATCAGACAATGGAGGTGAATATTGCAGCAAGGATTTTGATGATTATTTTTCATACCATGGGATTCGTAGAGAGAATACAGTTCCAGGAACACCAAAATAAAATGGTGTGTCAGAAAGGATGAACAGGACAACCATGCAGCCTGCAAGGAGTATGAGATTGCATGTTGGTTTGCCCTTATAGTTCTGGGAAGATATTGTAGATATTGTTGTTTACTTAATAAACAGATGACCTTCAAGCTCTTTGGATGGTATAATTCCAGAGGAGGAATGGACAGGTAAAAAGATAAACTATTATTTTTTTTAATACTTTCATTTGTGAAGCATTTTTCCATATTGATAAAGAAAATAGAACAAAGCTTGAGGCAAAATCCAAGAAGTGTACCTTTATTGGATACGGTGTTAATGATTTTGGTTATCACTTATGGGATTATGAAAATCACAAAATCATTAGGAGTATAAATTTCATATTCAATGAGAAGGTCATGTACAAAGATCAGATGCAGGGAAAGATATAAGAAAAAGAAAAATTAGAATACACAGTGTTTGATGAGATCACTGAAAAAGAAATTCCAAAGGTACTAGAAAATCAAAATGTACAACAACAGGAGCAGCAGGTACCTCAAACTCCTGCAAGTGTTGTTAGAATATCTACCAAGTTAGGTAGACCCCCTGATCGATACTCTCTTTCATTGTATTATTTATTATTAACTAATTATGTTGAACCAGAATGTTATGAAGAGGCAATGCAGGTAGACACTAAAAAGAAGTGGAAGCAAGGCATGAAAGAGGAAATGGATTCCCTGGTAAATAACCAGACTTGGGATTTCGTTCAGTTGCCTGCAAGAAAAAGAGCATTGCAGAATAAATGGTTTTACAAGTTGAAGGAAGAAGATGGAGGAAAAAAGTGGTACAAGGCTAGACTTGTTGTAAATGGGTTTGCACAAAAGAAAGGTATAGATTTTGATGAAATATTTCTCCTGTTGTTAAAATGATTTCAATTAGGACTATTTTAAGTCTTGTGGCAGTAGAATATTTACACATTGAACAGTTAGATGTAAAAACGTCTTTTCTCCTTGGAGATTTGGAGGAAGATATTTATATGCAGTAGCCACAGGGGTATGAGGTCAAAGGGAAGGAGAATTTAGTATGCAGGTTGAAGAAGAGCTTGTATGGCCTAAATCAAGCTCCAAGGCAATGGTATTTTAAGTTTGACAGGTTTATGACAGAACAAGGTTATAGTAGATGTCATTATGATCACTGTGTTTATTTTAAAAGGCTAGAAAATGGAAGCCATATTATCTTGCTATTGTATGTAGATGGCATGCTTGTTGTAGAGTCTTATATGTAGGATATAAATGTGCTCAAGAAGAAATTATCTAATTCATTTGCGATGAAGGATTTGGGTGTTGCAAAGAAACTCCTTGGTATGAGAATAACAAGAGACATGAAAAATCGAAAATTGACATTGTCTCAGGGTGAGTACATAGAGAAGGTGTTGGAGAGGTTTAGAATGTAGAATGAAAAAACAGTTATTACAACTTTGGCCAACCATTTCAAATAAACTAAGGAAATGTGTCCCAAGACATAGGAGGAGATAGAATACATGTCCAGGGTCCCTTATTCATAAAACTTTGGTAGCTCGATGTATGCAATGGTTTGCACAAGACCATATATTGAACATGTAGTGGGAGTTGTGAGCGGGTATATGAACAATCCAGGTAAAGAACATTGGGAGGAAGTAAAGTGGATTCTCAGGTATTGGAGAGGTACTGTTACTCAGGCATTATGTTTTGGAGGTTCATACATTGTTCTACAAGGATATGTTGATTCAAATATGACAGGTGATAAAGATAGTAGGAGGAGAACCACAGAGTATGTTTTACTGTAGGTGGAACAGGAATAAGTTGTATTTTGAAAATGCAAAAGGTTGTTGCACTTTCAACAACAGAGGCAGAGTATGTTGTTGCTATAGAGGCTAGTAAAGAGATGATTTGGTTACAGAGTTTTATGGAGGAATTGGGAAAGAAACAAGAGAATGGCAGGTTGTACTGTGAAATCAAGAGTGTCATTCATCTTGCAAAGAACTCAGGCTTCCGTTAGAAGAATAAGAATATATATCCCAGGTACCATTTCATACGATCTGTCTTGGAAGATGGACATTTGAAGTTGGAAAATATACACACTATCCAGAATCCTGCAGACATGTTAAAAAAGGGAGTAATCAGGGAGAAACTAAGTTCCTTCTCAGTTTCAGTTGGTCTTCAAGAATGAAGGTGAAGATGAGAAATTTTTCAGGTCCAAGGTGGATCATAGTCCAACAAGTACAACAGCAGTGGAGTTTTTGTGATCAGTCTCCAAGTGGGAGATTGTTGGTTGTGGATCCTAATCATATTCATGATTCATAGGTATTTTTTTTTCAGCCATGTTTATACCCCATGAAGATTGTACAGCCCTCCATGCGGGGGGGTTGCAGGGTGGGCTATACCCCCTTGCGGGGTTCGGGGGACAGCCCTCCCCGATGGGGCTTTGGGGTTCAAGAAAACATTGCCTTGGAAATGTATATTGTAATTTCATAGTAAATCTAGATCGTTCATTATAAGGTCGCAGATCTGACGGTAGAAGTTATGTTAGGGTTTTTTTCCCTATAAGGCAACCCTCTTTTATGAGGGAAATGTATTGCGGCTATGCATTTTATTTTTGCGAATATTTTATTCTGAGAGAGGAGATTGTGAGAGAAAGAAGAGGAACTTACAGTGGGTGTGTTGTAGGTTGTATCCCTTCATTTGTTGGATAATAAAAAGGAAGGACCTATCAATTTCTCTTGTGGATGTATCCCACACTGGGTGAAGTTTGAACCACATATATCTATGTCTCTATTGTATTTTGTATCTTCTATGATTTATTTCCGCATTTGTTTTTATTTTATTACTCTGTGATCCTGTTTTTCTAAGAAAAATCCTCTACACAGAAAATTTGGGGGAATATATGAACCAACATGTCTAGCATCTTTGTTCAGAGGCAAGCATACAGTTGCAGTACATAGTACCTTACACTCCACACGAGAATGAACTAGTTGAGAGGATGAACAGATCCCTCAAAGAGATGGCCAATTGCATGTTGCATGTAAGATATCTACCACCCAAGCTTTGGGCAGAGGCACTTAACTATGCCAACCACTTTTAGAACATATATCCTCAAAGATATTTCAAGGACCGAACTCCCTTTCAGGCATAGAGTGACAACAAGTCAGAAGTTATCCGGATTTAGGAGCGGAAGGAACTGATTAACATAATGAATATCATAAACACAGAGATAGGAAGAATAACACAAATATCTGGTGAACAATATCTTCTATTAAATAATGAATTAGGCTGAAACTGTAAAACTGCAGAAATGAAACTTGCTCGAATGGTGGTAGCTATCTCTGAGAAGAGATGTGGCTTCTACGCACATATGTCTGAGCGGAATGGATTACAATGAGGCTCCATAGGCCCTTTTCATATTACTCATGAATGCCAAAACCCTAGACATCCAAAAACCTAACCCTAGAAAGTGAAACACCAAAATTCATGTGGGCCCTATGGGTAAGTTGGTGTAATTTGGTACCTCAACCTCCTAGGGTTATAAATTTTGCATACGACCTATGTTTTACGCATGTGATAGCCCATTGGAAAGGTCTTTCAGAGATATACACATTTTGTCGTCAGGCTTTGACTTCGTCTACAGTCTGACTGTGGTGAATCAAAAAAACAATGTTTAGGGCCCCAAAACAGCCCTGGAAGTATAGCAAGATGTGATGACATGAAAACATACAAAATAATCCAATTGGATTAGGCGAGAGGCCACCTGTATCCACCTGGTGAATGTGTGAGGCTTCAAATAGCCCCAGAAGAGTAGAACTCACAATTATAAAGCATTACAGAAAGACGTATTGAATCAAAAATGGACATGAGGAGCCAGTTGGAATAGGTGGGTGGCCACCAATATCCACCTGGATCAATCCTCCCCCCTTAGGAAGCAATGGTCTCCATTGCATTGATTTCCCCCATCACGTGAGGAAAATTCTATTGGATTTGGCCCCAGGTGAGCCACTTGCCTTGGTGTAGGAGTTTCCATGCCTTGAGAACCCGATAAAGATGGATCTGTTGTTGGTGAGTTCCCTTAACCTGTGTGTCCACTATCCCATCAGTGGATGCTTGTTCCATGCAGTAGGGGTTGAGCTCTGTTGGTGTCAGTTGTTCGGCGATCTCAGAGGTGTCCAATAACGGTGGAAAATATGGCCGAAGGAGATCCACATTGAATATTGGATGTAGACCAAGGAAGAGTGGAGTGTTGAGCTCAAAATAATTTCTACACATATCATTGGTGATAGTGTAAGGCCCATAACGAAGTGGGAGAAGATTTTGGTGGGGCCTGGTGAGACGCTCCTTCTACAAATGTAACCAGACTTTGTTGCCAACCTGAAACTGGTGTGGTACCCTGTGTTGATCATGGTGTTTCTTATACTTAGCATTGGATTTCTGCAAAATCTCCTGGACCTGTTGGCAGATGTGTTGAATCCACTCAATGAATCTGGTGGCTTTATCGATCACAGACTGATCAAGAGATGATTCTGTCTATGTGGTGGAAAGAGGAAGTGCAACATCAATGGGTCCCAAGGGTTGGAATCCCAGACCTGTCTGAAATGGGTTATGGCTGGTGGAACTATGGAGAGCCCTATTTTAACTGTGTTGGACATATGGGAGACTCGTGTCCCATGTTTGGGGATTCTTATAATTGTACATGCGCAGGATGTGCACAATCATCTGATTGATGACCTTGGTTTGACCATTGGTTTGGGGGTGGAAAACAGTGGATTTTGTGAGCTTGGTGTCCAACAGAGACCAGAGACTCAAACATAAGGTGTTGAGGAACTTGTTGTCTCGATTGGAGATGATGTTCTATGGGATCCCAAAGTGGACCAAAACTTGTTCAAAGAAGAGCTTGGCAGTATCTGTCACTGTGAAATTCTTCTTATAGGTTGTGAGGATGGCCATATTTGAAAACCAATCAACGACCACAAACACGTAGTCATTTTCTTGCTTGGTGGACGACAAACCAGACATGTAATCCATGGAGATGGATTCCCACGGCTTCTCGGGAATAGGAAGAGGGGTGTATAAGCCTTGCTTCTTGATGGTTGGCTTGGAAATGGCACAGGCAATTCAAGATATGATATATTTGTTGACGTCTTGTCGAAGTTTTGGCCAATAAAAATGTTTCTGAAGAACGGCCACAGTTTGCTCTACACTTAAATGTCTTGTCACCCGAATGTAATGGGATTCCCAAATCATATTTGCACACTCACTTGTAGGAACACAGAGATGGTCCAGGTGGCATAATATTATGTCCTGAATGTGAAAATCAATGACAATGGAACCTGTATCCAAGAGCTGATATGTGGTGGTGAATTCTGGATATTGTCGATAAAGTTGGGGCCACTCTGATGTTTCATGTCCACGGGAATGGAGCATAGTGGTGAGTGTAACCACAGGAGGCCTATTGAGGCAGTCAGCGACACGATTGGAGATACATTTCTTATATTTTATGTTGATATGGAACTGTTGCAGGTAGGTGGACCACTTATGATGGTGGTCATTCTGTAATTCCCCTTGTGTCTGTATGAACTACAAAGGATTATGATCAGTGCGTATGATCATCTCTTTCCCCATAATGTAATATTTCCATTGACATCATGCTTGTACAATGGAATTCATTTCCTTTTCATATATGGGATATTTCCAGACAGCATCGGAGAGTGTCTCACTATGGTATGCCACCGGATTCCCGTGTTGAGTGAGAACTACGCCCATAGCATAGTCAGATGCATCAGTCTCAATCATGAATGGTTGTTGCAGATCAGGAAAGGAGATTACTGGAGCTGAGCACAAACGATGTTTCAAATCATTGAATGATATTTTTTGCTCCTTCCCCCACATGAACTTGGCCCTACCACCACCCTTAGTCACCTAGATGAGGGCCCAGGAAATATGGGAGAATCCCAACATGAACTATTGGTAGAAATTGGCTAGTCCCAATAAGCTTTGAAGCTCAATCAGTGTGATCGGGGTTGGACAGTCATGGATGAATCGGATCTTAGTTGGATCAACATGTAACACATGTTCATCAACAATGTATCCCAGGTATTGGACCATGTTCATGCCAAAAGAGAATTTTTCCAAGTTGGCATAAAGCTTGTGCTACCGCAGAGTTCTCAAAACCTTTTGAATATGACGCATGTGCTCCTCACACATTCTATTGAAGATGAGGATGTCATCCAAATATATGACCACAAAGGAGTTGGTGAAGGGTCTCAATACATCGTCCATCAGCCTCATGAAAGTGGTTGGTGCATTTGTTAAGCCAAAGGGCATGACTAGCCATTCGAAGAGACCTTCTTTAGACTTGAAAGTTGTCTTCTAGACATCAATTGGTTCGATGGGAACCTGGTGGTAGCCAGACTTTAGGTCAATCTTGTTGAAGAACTTTTCCCCCTTGAGTTGGTCAAGAAGGTCATCAATCCAGGGAATGGGGTAGTGTTCTTGATTGTGATTTTGTTTAAGGCTATGTAATCAATGCAGAGTCGTCAAGTCTCATCCTTCTTCTGCACTAGTACAATCGAGCTTCAACAAGCGGAGGAGTTGGGTCTGATATTCCCCTTTTGAAGAAGCTCTTGGATATAACGCCTGATTTCATCATTCTCCATCAGTGAGCGTTGATAGACTGGTCCATTAGGTAGAGGTGTGTTGGGGATCAAATCAATTGGATGCTTGACTTGGAAGTGTGTCGGTACCCCTGTAGGTGAAGCGAAGATGTCTCTATATTCTTCCACGATCTCGTCCACTTGCTTCTGTTGCAAAGAGAGGCATTGTGTAGAGGCCACGGATGTGGCGGCGACCTTCTGCTTACTATGAGCATAGATCACAAAGAATACGAACTTCACGGTATGTGAAATGACCTTACTGCATTGCTTAGGAGTGATGTAAGCGAGAAAACCCCCTACGGACTACACTAGGGTTCTAAAGTGCAGGCAGAGATAACCGTCTAAAGTCTCCTACTTTTAACAAATATCCCGACATTACCCCACAATCATACATAAAAATCAAAGTATAGGGATCTAGTAGTCCTACCTTAAACTCTGTGTCTGGTGTCGATCCCTTTGTGCTTGGTTATTTCCCGACTGCAAGTCTCCTCCCAAGGCTAACCTGCATTCATCAAAAGACAAACAAGAAACTACAAGCATTCATTCTACATATGGATTAGTGGGTTATATATCATAACCAAAATGCAAATAAATCATGAAGATTGAAGACATCATTTGGCAGGACAAAAAAAGTGTTTCTTTATATTAATCTCACAAAGTCGGTTACAATATGACACCGACAACTGCTCCTTGAACTCAGTCCTGGGCTCCTCTTCACCATGCACCAACTGCTTCCACGTATGCTTCTTCTCTTCAGTTCTCTCTAGGGAAATGGAAAGGATTTGCAATGGAGGAAAAAAGGGCCGAAAAGGGGAATTCTGGCTCAAACTCACAATGTGGTTGCAAAATATTGGGATAAAGGGGGGATATTGAAATGGGCAGAGTTTCTTTTCTCTCATGTTTTTTTTTTTAAATGGGACCCCAACACCTTCTTTTATAGGCCAAAAATATAGGTATTCGGTTGGGTAACCGGCTACAGGCGGTCAAATGATTAGTAACCGCCCAAAAGCCCATATCCATTTGCAATTTTTATTTTTTGTGATTTTTGTGAGTGTACGTGGGTTGTAATGGTGTAGCAAGTGTGTGTACATGGGCAGTAGTGGTGCAGGGCACATACATATTCAAGAAAATGATTTTTTAGAAGAGTTGTTCAATGATGACGTGGAAAAGTTAGCAAGTAAGATGGCTTGATGCGAGGTATGCATGTCTGGTGCAATTTAGGGTTATAACAGATGCCCCCTAATGTGTGAGGTCATAAGAGCATCTGATGGCCAAAATACATTACAAATATTCACCAACGTACGAAGTGAGTGAGCCCAGAGACCAGAGTTCAGGAGGTTCCATCTGCAAAATAATAATTTGTCTCACCGAGGCGGGCATACCCATGCTCGGGATGAAATAAAATCATGGTTGCCAATCAAATACACTGCAGATCCATGTCATATAACTATATAAAGTTTATATATGAGCAATACACAGTGGAAATACATCTCAAAATCAAAAGATATACATGTATAGTATCCATCCTTAAGAATCTAATGATGCTCAATGGTTGGAGATGAGGCCTTTGAAGCTCAAGCAACAACTTTGAGATCTTCAAAACTCAGGTAGGAGTGTAATATCAGTGTACAACTTCACTACCTAGAGGTCTTCTATGGCTCGTCGGGAACAAACAAGAGGATCTCAGTGATCAAGCAGAGAACTTCATTGTTTTTGAACAAGTACTTGATTGGTCTTTTGGGGTGGCCGGGCATGAGGATAAGAGACAAACTGCAAAAGGGCAACTCAAGTTTAGTAAAAATTCTCTTGGACAAAATCACAACAAATGATGAGACTCGGGAAGCATGCAATTGACATAAGTTCACGATGTTGGAGGCAACGTGAACTCTCCATATGTTTGGAAGGATAACCAAACGGAGGATGATACGGCTCTATGTAGTGAGAATAGCTTCCTAAGGTCATATTAAATCCCAGAGCCTGACGAACAAAAGGAAGGATATGCTTTGTCCAAGGGCGACTCATTGTGTTGTCAATAAAAAGAAAATACTTTTCCCTTCCTCTTTTGGGGGTATATTTGATTTTTTTTGTCTTTTTCAATAATTTTGGAAAGCTTGAAAAACAATAAAAGAATGC
Source organism: Picea sitchensis (assembly GCA_010110895.2). Classification (NCBI taxonomy): domain Eukaryota; kingdom Viridiplantae; phylum Streptophyta; class Pinopsida; order Pinales; family Pinaceae; genus Picea; species Picea sitchensis. Next base: position 260,605 of record SNQJ01S0001749.1, read on the forward strand.
TACATTACAAAGGAGGAACGAGTGTCGCAGACATACTAGTTCCAAGCACAAGGAACACACTGATGCTCAGAGCAAGGAGACATATGCAGGGAAAGGACACTCGGGAAAAATCCTCCATGGGTCAATGTGTCAAGACGTACATGCAAAGTGCTACAAGGCTTGTGTATAAGGCATGCTTCAGATGGTTCAGTTGAGAGCAACATGGAGCTGGCATTAGGCCAAAGACGCAGGAATGAAATTGTGATTAATAAGACACAATGATAACGTCCTTCGATGTAATTTTAACGAGCCCAAAGAAGGTAAGCTCGGTGTTTTTTCATTTTTAGAGAGTCTGAAAAAGTGTAAAAGGAGACTCCACTGACCTTTTTTGAAGGTAGTCTAGTCGGTTCTAAAAAGGGGTAAACTAGCACCGAAAAGACGTCTATTCAAAACCATTTTAATGAGTGTGAAAAAGACAAGATCACTTGGCAATCTTTTCATATTTAAGGAGTCTGAAAAGATCTTAACTATGGACTCCGTAAAGGATGGTCTTCTGGACCAATTTAACGAGTGTGAAGAAACAAGCTCACTCGGCAATATTTTCACTTTTAGGGAGTCTGAAAAGATCTTAACTATGGACTCTGTGGGTGCTTCCTTTTTCGTAGATTTATTCCCTCGGGCCCGAAAAAAGAAAAGGGTTAAAATTATACCTAAGAATACTATTTTAGTGAACCGAAGTTCCTAGAGTATACCTTTGTTCATAACAATTGATTATCCAGACCGAAAAAGGGTTAAACTACCGTCGGACAGACGTGCCTTCAAACTTTAGTTTGGCGAGCGTGAAGAGAAACAAGATCACTTGGCAATATTTTCATGTTTAGAGGGTTTGAAAAGGGCTTAAAAGAAGACCTGTTACTATTTGGGAGTCCTGAGGGTGAGGTCAAGAGTGATAATGAATCATGCAAATGAGGCTCAGACTCGTAACCAGGAAAAAAAACCAGTAAGGACTCTCGAGCCTATAGTCATTAACAACGACATGGACGCCAAAAGCAATGAGGATCTAACTAGGGCGTCCATGTAAAGGCAGACTCTACCACTAAATTACGACACTTTTAAAGAAGAAAATATGGTTTTGTGTCACAAATCGGTGGGGTCGATCCTATGGCAAAGCAGAAAAGACAACGAGATGCAGAAAGTGGAGATGGAAACCTAACTTAGATGCAAAAAGTTGGAAAAACAACTTTTAACCAAAGGACCTTTTAAAAATGACCCAACTCTCAAAAAATTTCCCAATGCCAAAAGTAACACGTATCGTAACATCCCATAAGAAACTCAAGAACCATACTAAATGATTTTCAACCCAGAAAAAACGACAAAAGGGTTCGAAAAAATGATAAAAAGGGCCAAAAAAGTCTATAAATAGAAGCTTGGCAGCTCATTATCACCATTACGAATTGAGAATTGACCAAAAATCCAAAAACACCCTTTTGCTAAAAAAGTTGATTCTGGGAGCTTCAGTGGATGAAACGAACTTCCGCTCGGACCAAGTAAGTATAAATCAACCCCTCTTGCATTTAAATACTTCCCTTTTCTT
>SNQJ01S0001749.1:269446-280842 GCA_010110895.2 Picea sitchensis
TAAATGGAAGGTAGTCACATGATCACCTGGATATTCATCAGGCTTAGCTTCGAACTTTGGAATGTCCGAAGGAAACTTGGTTGGCATAGGAGGCCAACACCGATCATGACAGATGGGGTTGTTTAATAACCTTGTCAAGTCTGGCAAGTGCAAAGTTGCCAGAAACGGTAGTTTGGGTTGTTGATTATAACCAGGGAAAAAGGAGCCTGGAGTTTGGCTGGCACCAGGTTGCCAGGAAAAGTTAGGTTGTTGGCCATGGTTCTGGTAATAACCATGGTCGTGACCAATGTATGAGTTCTTCGCTTGTTGAGACGTTATCGACTGACTCCCGTAATAGGACAAAGAAGTTTGGGCTTGCGTTGTATTCCAAGGATTTTGGGAAGGATTGCCCCCTACCGATCCGACGGGCATGGGTCTTGAGCCTTGCCGGAGGTTCCATTGGCTAAGGAAGGGTTTTCCCTTGGTCGACATCCCTGACGAGGTAAATGATCCCTGCCACGGATTCCAAGGTCCTTGCGACGAAGGAATTCTTGAGTTTGCCCCCTGTGAGGGAATAGTACCTTGCATAGGATTTTTTTGTCGATAACCGGGGTTGCCCTCGGCTAAGACAACAGCTGACGAGAATGCATTGTTACCAAATGTGTCGAACAAAGAGAACGGTGTCGAACCTACTGGCATGTTATAAGAAGGAATTCCTTGACTACCTACTCCAAATGAACTATAGTTTACGTTCAGCCTGGCGGAGTGCTGGTGAGCACCGCCGAGCAAAGGGGACGAAGGAGGTATATGACCCCCTCTGTAAGGGAAAGCATTATAGGGAGATGAAATTCCCCCCATGGATCCTTACAAAGGAGAATTCGAGCTCCCTGCCCCTAGACCTAAATTCTGTAGAGTGGAGTAGGAAAGGACAGAGTTTGTATCGAAGCCAGGCATCATGTATGAGAACAGAGGGCATGTGGCACTCTGAGTGAAAGGAGAAGTGATCGTCACCATAGACGAAATCATACCATTTCCCAAGGTAGAGGTGGTCAATACCATAGTGGTCCGGACCGGCGACGGTTGGTTAGGAGGTGGAAAACCCCCTGTAGTAACAGTTGTAGAAGGAGTATGACGATTCCCTGAAGAAGTAGCAGCATTTGTCTCCATCGCTGCTTGTGACACTACCTAACACTCGTAAGGGTGAACCTGTATGACGATGGGTGTCGATAGATTGGTGATCGGAGGGTTATACGGACCAAGAGCTTCTGCTCCAAGGTCAGAAATGGTTGGTTCCTCCAGAATCAAATGTTTTCCTCTCAGAGGTGGCTTGGGCACAGTTTCCTGTGGCCCAGTCACCTCAAAATACCCTTGTTGGTCTAGTCTTCGCCTTAATGGTGGTGGGGGTGGCTCCAGATCCACTGGTGGTAGGCCAAGAAGCCTTCGTGACCAGCGGAGCTCTTGATCCTCCATGGTGCGAGAAGTTCAATGACACACTAGGGATTTCTATTAATGTTAAATACGAGCACACACTAGAAAAATCTCCTATGAGATAAGACAAGCAGATCATTAGCTAGTTGGAAGAACAGTTACACCAACCAACACTAGAGAAACTTACTGGTGCAAGTGAAACTTGAATACGGAAGCACCCTCTGGGTATACTCTGCAAAGTGTGGCCTAGTGTCTACCCTAGGTACCATGGTATACCCCCGTAGTCACATGTGTAAGTCACTACGATAAATGAAACTAGGTTTCCAATGTGTGAACAGTCACCAGGCGGGTACTGTCGACAGTCGGGTGGACAGCAATGAGCAGGGCATCAAGCCCGAAACCTATCAAGGGTATCGAAAGAAATTGTTCTGGAAGATGACTGAGGACCTTGAATAGATTCGAGACCCATGAAGCTCCATGGAAAATGCGATCAATGGAATCCCAAGATAGGCCCTCTATATGTGTTCCCCACTACGCTTGTTCCGGATTTGGAGGGGTTATCTCCACTACCTTTCCTCATGCGACCTCATGTTTATTCCCTGTGTTAGAGGGGGGTCCCGGATAACTTTCAACATTACTAGACTTTCAAGCACTCCCTTGCACATACTCCTATGTTTGTTTTTGTATTCTTGAAGAGTTTCCTCTCCAATCCTAAATCAAGGCTCTATCCCAGACTAAATTGATGGACCCTACAAACACAAAGTCTAATAACTTTTGATTAAGCGTTAATTTTAGTGGTTGTCTTAAGTCAAAGGGAATGTAAGTGAAACCATTGATGTTCTTTAAGAGACGAAAGAGAAGAGCATGAAATGAAACTGAAAACAAACTACTTCTTCCTCACAAATAAAGATTTCCCAATTTAAACTCTTTCACCAAACTTTTCGTAACTATTTTTCTCAGATCTTTGAAAAGAAAAAATTAAAACAAGATTTCACTCGACTACGAGCTACTTAATGTCCTAAGTATTCAAATAAATAACTTAAGAAAACTTTCTTTTTCCTTGATAAATAAAGCAACTAACCTAAACTACTTTTAGTAAACAAAGAAATGAAATATTTTTTTTTTTTTCAAAATGCTTCAAAATAAGAAACTTGAAAATGAATTATTTTTCTTTTATTCTAAAGCAAGCAAAAGGGAAAAGTGAATACAAGACAAGACCAAGAAATGACTTATGGACCCACTGTGGATTGCAGGGAGTCACTGACCAAACCCAACGGGATGATCAGAAAAGATACACAAACTTGTCTGAAACCCTAACAGAAAAAACACAAGAAATCTCTTAAATAATAAGCTAAACTGAGGTCAGACCTAAGCTATAGACTGCCATAACAGAGACCAGGACTAGATCAAGAAAACCCCTGAGAAGTATGACTTCTGACAAGGAAGAGGATGACTACCTCTTCTTTAAAAAATATGTACTCAACACGGGCACGTTAGTGACACTTCAGCAGCCAGTGTATGTATGCGGGTTGTCCAAAGGTAGGGTGTGTATGTACGCGTGCAGACCCACTACAGGCCACTTACACCTCTGTAACTTCTCAAAAAATGAAAACTAACAATCAATCAAACCAGGTAGGGAGTATTTGTATTGAAGACCAGAATCCCTTAAAGACACAGACACTTACAGAAACTCGGAAAAAGTAATTAAACTAATTAAAGCACCCAAAAAGAATATCCCCTAAAAACCCTAGAGGTTTCCCCAGTATGGTCGCCAATTCTGACGTAAGAAATAAACCCCCCTACGGACTACACTAGGGTTCTAAAGTGCAGGCAGAGATAACCATCTAAAGTCTCCTACTTTTAATAGTTATCCCGACATTACCCCACAATCATACATAAAAAGAAAAGTATAGGGATCTGGTAGTCCTACCTTAAACTCTACGTCCTGGGTCAATACCTTTGCGCTTGGTTGTTTCCCAACTGAAATTCTCCTCTCAAGGTTGACCTACATTCATCAAAAGACAAACAAGAAACTACAAGCATGCATTCTACATATGGATTAGTGGGTTAGATATCATAACCAAAATGCAAATAAATCATGAAGATTGAAGACATCATTTGGCGGGATGGAAAAAGTATTTCTTTATATTACTCTCACAAAGTTGGTTGCAATATGAGACTGACAATTGCTCCTTGAACTCGGTCCTAGGATCCTTTTCACCATGCATCAACTTCTTCCACGTATTCTTCTCCTCTTCAGTTCTCTCTAGGGAAATGGCAAGGATTTGCAATGGAGGAAAAAAGGGCTAAAAAAGGGAATTTTGGCTCAAACTCACAATGTGATTGCAAAATATTGGGGCAAAGGGGGGATATTGAAATGGGCAGAGTTTCTTTGCTCTCGTGTTTTTTTTTTAAATGGGACCCCAACACCTTCTTTTATAGGCCAAAAATCTAGGTATAATTTGGTTGGGTGACTGGCTATAGGCGATCAAATGATTAGTAACGGCCCAAAAGCCCGTATCCCTTTGCAATTTTTATTTTTCGCGCTTTTTGTGAGTGTACACAGGTTGTAATGGTCCAGCAAGCGTGTGTACACGGGTAGTAGTTATGCAGGGTGCGTACATATTCAAGAAAAATGTTTTTTATAAGAGTTGTTCAATGATGGCTTGGAAAAGATAGAAAGTAAGATAGCATGATGCCAGGTATGCATGTCTGGTGCAATTTAGGGTTATAACAAGGAGAGATTAAAGAAACAGCATTAGGTGGTGCCACCTATGGGATCATGTACAATTGTCTACCAAAGTAATAATAACATTGTGGGGTCTAGACTCATAAACAGCATGACGCTTCCACAAATATGGTTTTCCTAAAAGAATATCACAAACTTCAAGGGGGAGAAATATCACACAGTACCTCATATTTGAAAGGCTTGATGTCGTAGGGAAGATGGAACTATTGGCTGACATGAAGATCTCTTCATTGACGAAGCCAACCGATGGTGTAGGGTTGCGGGTGCAGTGTCGTTGGCAGGTTCAGCCACTGGACAACCTCTGCTCAAATCAGGTTCTTCTGAATGTTGTTGTCGACAATGAAATGAATCGAAGCCCCCTTGACCCACATATGTGAGTGAAAGAAGTGTTCCCCTTCCTCTGGCTCTTCCGGTTCACTTGGCCAGAATTTGGTGGTAGCGATCGTGGCACTGGGTTCAGCATCGATGATTTGCTTCCCTCCTTCAGGATTTGACTTGGAATCAAAATCGGCCTTTCACTCGGAATCCTTTAGCTCGTCCACGAGGGATTGCTTGGAGCAGCATTCATCGGTGTTGTGGCAGGGACTCTTATGGTACTCACACCATTTTCTGGTGTCCTTCTTCATCTTCTAGTTGTCCTTCTTGTGTTGTGGCTTGGACGGATTGTCCTAGGGGTGGCCATATCGACTTGGTCCCTTTTTGTATGGGTTGAGGTTTCCTTTTCCCTGCTTCGGCTGTGAGGGGTTTGCAGATCCAAACTCTCGTCATTTCTTCTTAAAATTTTGTTCAATCTTGATAGCATATCTATAAGTCATGCTCAATGAGTCGATGTCTAGGAACTCCATTTCTATTTGAATATATCTATGCAAATAGTTTTGGTATTTGAGCACCAGATGACGCTCAGAATATTTGATACCCAATTTTGTGCGTAGGGTATGGAAAATATTGGTGAAGTATGGTATTCTCTGGTCCCTTTCTTGACGTAGGGTGGTCCATTTGGTGTACTGGTCCTCGTAGATTCCAACAGGGTAGTATTTTTCTTTAATGGCGTCCCAGAAGGAATCCCATGTAGGGCCCACCACAAATATTGCAGAGTCCTCGATGGATCTTTTCTCAGAGTAAGTAACCCACCAGTCTTTAACATGGGGAACAACCTTGAGGAGTGAAAAAGTGATCTTTTCCCTATCGAAAAAATTGTGGACCGAAAAATATCCTTCGAGCAGATTCAACCATTTATCTACAGCATCTACATCTATCAGTCCTTCAAATAATGGAATATCAAAATTTTCATGTACCTTGAAGGGGGTTGAATGGTTTATTGATGAATATTCTTCTCCCATGGGAAGTCGTTGAAGGATCTGCGCGAAGTTGTCCGTCATTTCGTTCCTTTGTCACGCGAGGGCTTCCTCGAGCAACATTTTAATAGGATCTACTGCTCCATAATCTTTATTTTCATCTCCCATGGGTTGTTATTGGGCTCGGTGCGGCCGATCTGGTAATGGATCGATTGGTTCAAGTCCCAACTTCTTGTACACAGACCTTGTCGAGGACATGCACAAAGAAAAATAAATGAAGAGAAGACTGCTCAGATACCACTGATCTAGATTTAGGAGCGGAACAAACTGATTAACAGACTGAATATCATAAACACAGAGATAGGAAGAATAACACAAATATCCAGTGAACAATATCTTCTGTTAAATAATGAAATAGGCTGAAACTGTAAAACTGCAGAACTGAAACTTGTTTGAATGGTGGTAGTTATCTCTAAGAAGAGATGTGGATGCTACGTGCATCCGTCTGAGCAGAATGGATTACAATGAGGCTCCATAGGTTGTTTTCATATTACTCATGAATTCCAAAACCCTAGACATCCAAAAACCTAACCCTAGAAGGTGAAACGCCAAAATTCATGTGGGCCCTATGGGTAAGTTGGTGTAATTTGGTACCTCAACTTCCTAGGGTTGTAACTTTTGCATATGACCTATGTTTTAGGCACGTGACATCCCATTGGAAAGGTCTTTCAGATATCTACACATTATGTCGTCAAATTATGACTTCGTTTACAGTCTGATTGTGGTGAGTCAGTCAAACAATGTTTAGGGCTCCAAAACAACCCTGCAAGTATAGCAAGATGTGTTGACATGAAAACATACAAAATAAGCCAGTTGGATTAGGTGAGAGGCCACCCGTATCCACCTGGAGAATGTGTGAGGCTTCATATAGCCCCAGAAGTGTAGAACTCACAATTATAAAGCATTAGAGAAAGACATGCTGAATCAAAAATGAACATGAGGATATAGTTGGAATAGGTGGATCGCCACCAATATCCACCAGGATCAAGAAGTCACCCACTTTTGAATATTTGGATCACGTGCATGGGCCCGTGTACCCTCTGAAAAGAGGAAATCATTAGATTTGTAGACTATTGCATGCATTTTCCGTGGGATATGCAGATGGTGTGAAGGGTTACGAGTTACTTGATCCCTCTATGAAAAATCTCATAATTGAGTGCAATGTTCAGTTTGAGGAGACTCCCTTGCATGCACCATTGGAGCCACATGCAGATACTCTTGTACCATTGCCTGCACTACACATCAGTGATGATGAGACTGCTCACTTAGAACATGGCTCATATCTAAGCTTGGAACCTGATTCGAAATATGATGAACATGTCAATGATGAGCATGTAGATGTTGAGCCACCACAGATGCCCAAGTGGGAAAATACCACCCTACAAAAAGTAAGATACCTTGTGGGGGATCCATCATATCATAGGAGTATGAGGTCTTAGTTTGAGAAACCTCCTCATGCACTCGCATCTACCGAACCAGTGATTCCCATGCATTTCTATATGGTTCTAACTTCATACCCGTAGACCTATGTAGAGACTACAGGGAATCCCTTCTGGAAAGCCACCATGAAAGAGTATAACTCTATCCTAGAGAACCAGAATTGGGATCTAGTTATGCTTCCTTCAGACAGGAAGCTTATCAGATGCAGATGGGTCTATAAGACCAAGAAGGAAACAGATGGACAAGTGATCAGGTATAAGGCCAGAATGGTTTCCAAAGGATTTCAACAGATCCATAGGATAGACTATGATGATACCTTTGCTCTTGTAGCAAATATGGAATCCATCTTATTGGCCCTTGCTATTGTGGAAGAAATGGGGTGGGAAGTTCACCAGATGGATGTGAAGAATGATTTTATACACGGGGATATCTCAGAGGAAATTTACATGGAGAAGCCACAGGGGTTCATTCAGAACTCATCCTTAGTATGTCGACTGAAGAAGTCCCTCTATGGCCCCAAGTAGGAACCTAGAGCATGCAGGTGTCTGAATATGGATGCCTACTTGCTCTCTCATCACTTTGTCAGATGAAAATCAGATACAAATGTCTACATGTTGAGGACCTCAAAATACTTATTGATCTTAGTTATCTATGTTGATGACCTCCTGATCACAGGAAGTTCAGCCTCAACCATTGTCACACTCAAATACATTCTGCATGACAGGGTCTCTATGAAAAACATGGGTCCAATGCACTATTTCCTTGGTCTTAAGATCAGTCAGGATGCTTCAAGCATCAATCTATATTAGACTAAGTATACCAGGGATCTGTTGGTTAGATTGCACATGACCGACTGCAAGTCGAAAACCACACCCTTTTTGTTTGGGGTACATATTGAAGCCAGAGGCGGACAACACCTTGTATCGACAGCTTGTGGGGAGCCTTCTCTATATCACCCACACCCAGTCGGATCTCTCAGATGCAATAGGAGAAGTTTCCAGGTACATGCAGGAGCCACATGAGCTACACTGGAAGGCTACCAAGTGCATCCTTAGATATGTTCAGGGCACCACAACTTATGGGATCCACTATGAAATAGGTTGTGCATTGGATCTCATGGGATTCACTCATTATGATTGGGCTGGCAATAGCACAATTCTCAAGTCAACATTTGGGTATGTGCTTAGTTTGGGTTTTGAACCCATCTATTGGTCAAGCAAAAATCAATCAGTGATTGCTCTATCGTAAATAGAGGCCAAGTACAGACGAGCAATCAATGTCATTATTCGGGAACTTTGGCTCCATAACATATTCACTGAGCTTGGAATCTAGTTTCATCATCTAAATATCATTTGGTGTGACAATCAGAGTACTCTCAAGTTTTCCAGAGACCCAGTGCAGCGACAACGGACCAAACACATTGATATCCATGTGCATTGCAGCAGAGAGTTGGTATATGACAGGATCATTGATTTGTAGGACTTTCCATCCACCGAACAGACTGCAAACATATTCACCAAGACATTTATTGAGCAGAAGCTCCACTTCCTGTGAANAGAATTTGTCTTTCCTTTTTCATTTTTTGCATTGTACTTTGAGGGGGGGTTTCCCATGAGGTTTTCCCTCTTTCCTCTATTTTTTCAGTGTTTCATTCTTATATGCATTGTACAATGGGTACCTAAAATGGCCTTGGTTGTTGGGACCCATTCATCATGTACACCTTAGTAGTGTTCAGGGGGGGGTTTGGAGATATTACACACTCACCTAGGTAATTTTTTCCTAAGGTTGATAGTCCAATGTTGAGAACGCTTCCTTAGATGAGAATATTCTCTGTAGAGAATATTCTCCTACAAAATAGGGTGCTTCTATTCAGTTCAGATTCAGTTACACTCATTTATACTAGTGGAAGTCATTCATGCATGGCAACCTCGGTTTTATTACCATCAATTGCATGTGTTTCTCTCACTTCCACACATGTGACTCAGTTAACCAATGATTGCATGGATCAGTTAACTAGGACTAGGTGGCAATTTACCTCAGTTTTTATCAATGAGTGTCTAGATATCTCTAGGTCACTACTATGGCAAATTTGCTTAGCCATGTAGAGTATATCATGTGTATTTTACCATTTTACTCATTGTGAATACAATTCTTGATTATTTTCTCTCGTCTCTTCTCTCCTTCTCTCAATTTGCAAGATTTGTACGAATTGTTGTTAACTAGATTTTCTATGCAGTTTTTGTCATAATTCTACAGTACTATGAATGATTTAGCATTTTTTTATAAGTTACAAATCCAGTTAACAACAAGACTTGAAACCATTACAACAATATACTCGTTATGAGCTCAACATATCATTTGTATAAATTGAACATGAGTGGAGAGGATAACAATCAATCCTCCCAACCACCCAAACTAAACCCAATTGACAATAACAACTATACTTATACCTATTATAATAATTTGTATTATAATATTTTTTATTCATTTTATATTTCACCTTTCCAAAAAAATTATTAATATCTGGCATGAACATTAACTTCTAACCATTTTTACACAATAACAAGGGAATTAGTTGCAAAGCAGCTAGAACAACCAAAATAGATTGGTATTCTCGTTGGCCTCAACAGGCCTTCTTTATATGACACGGGATGTGAACAAAAAGGGCAGAAGCTAGCTAACATAGTGACCTTACAGACAAGATATCAAATCATTTAACAATTAATTGGTACGAAAGGTGGTGTTGAATTTGATAACGCATTTTCACTATAAGTAGATTCTGTGGTACCAAGCGCATAGCCATGGGAAAATCTGAACTTGCAGGTTCCTCCAACCACGGCATACTCACTATGCAGTTGATCGAACCTGGTAGTTCCGTTCATCTCCACAGTGTTGTCATTATATTCCTTACTCTGAAAGAGTAAGATGACCGTGAGAACCATTAAAAAATGAAGCCGAGAAACGGGGTTTGTATTCACGTACATTCCTTGCGCCAGGCCCACAATATTGTCAGATTCAGATTCGTTGATTTGTGGTCGTTCGTTTATGACATCACAGAAAACCACAAGGGTTCCAAATTTTCTCGGGTCTGAATAAGAGCCATTCAATCCTGCAACTGGGAAGGTCGTCTCGTCGTTTTTTCGAATCAAATTATCATGCATGTAAAACACCATATTTATCTCACCTTCTCCAGCAGTCGCCATGACAAGGGTGGCCATGCCCATGGCCAAGGTCGAAAGTCATCTCATTGTATTATGTCGAAAGGCGTACACCTATTGATTATGGGTACATTGAATAGGTGTTTAGTGCTTAATCAGTTTTGTATGGACAAGATTAAATATTGATGGAATATTCTTAGTAGTCCCAATAAATCAATGGTTGTGATTTTAACCACTAACTTCCTCACTATTATAAATGGAGTTTTTTTGACGTGTATAGATTTATCTCTTGTATGCTAAAAATGATTTGCATGTTTCTTTGGATTGTCATAACATTGAGCAGGACAATTGCAAAAGTAACACTATCATGCTCTCTGCATATGCCAATCTTGAAGCGNACATCTCTCTTTGAGTGTTCATTTCCACATGGAGTTGTTTTGACGTGTATAGATTTATCTCTTGTATGCTAAAAATGATTTGCATGTTTCTTTGGATTGTCATAACATTGAGCAAGACAATTGCAAAAGTAACACTATCATTCTCTCCGCATATGCCAATCTTGAAGCACTGGATCAGGGAAGACAATTCCATGCTCACGTAATTACAACTGGATTTGAGTCGAATGCAATAGTTGGAAGTGCCCTAGTTGATATGTATTCTAAATCTGGTAGCAGAGCTAATAACCGCCGGGTTTTTGACAAATTTCCTGAGCGAGATGCAGTTGTATGGAATACCATGATATCAGGGTATTCTCAGAATGATTACTATGACGAAGCTCTGAAGTTGTTTTCTCAAATGTTGCGTGGAGGCATGAAGCTAGATGAATGTAGTTTTGTTTGTGTGCTAAGTGCATGTGGTGGCCTTGCAGCCCGTGACCAGGGGAAGCAAATCTACACTGTCATCATCAGATCTGAGTTTGCATCATATGTCTCTATTGGCAATGCTCTAGTTACATTGCATGCCAAATGTGGAAGCATAGAGGATGCATGCCACATGTTTAACAAAATGCCTAAATAAGATTTGGTGACTTGCAATGCCATGATTGCAGGTTATGCCCATCATGGATGTGGCATGGAGGCTCTTCGTCTCTTTGAATAAATGGGATTCTCGATGGGATACATATATTCTCATCAGACAAGCAGCGATTCCAGAACAAGAAACACCACAAGCTCAAACCAATTTGATATGAACCATACACCATCGCCTAAACCATTGGTTCAAACACCTTCCATTTGGACTTACTGACCTTGCCCTTTGGAGGTTCTCGTTACTCACCATTAAGATACT
>SNQJ01S0001749.1:280852-292574 GCA_010110895.2 Picea sitchensis
ATTGCATATTCAAGTTCTATTTGTTGCCTAGACTCCATAGCCCAAGCACAAGACACCAGGTCTTGCTTGGATTCTCACATCTTGAATCAAGGAGTATTGAATCAATATATACCAAGTCTTATAAGAGAAGTTGAAATTGTCATTAAGTGTATAACAACATTACATTCACAGATATATACAAGCCATAGAAATATCCTTGTGTATATTATCAGATGAAAAAGTACCCATAATGTCAATGTATTATATGCATCATTACATGTTCAACTATATAATGTACATCTAATTGTCTTATAAAATTATTACATGACATCATGGATTTCTTTTAGTCTTATTTTGTGCTTTCTAGGTCTTAAGTAATTCATCCATCTCCATGTCTTCATTTACTGGGTGCTCTTCAGCAGTTGATGTTGTTTCAGTCCTTTCACGTCGAGTACGTTTGGTCTCGTACCCATGGCGTGGATGCTGCCGTGAGGGGCCATCACCTACCAAAATCAAAAATATTAAATTTATATGGCCAATTTTTAAATATCATTGAAATAGTTCATTAATATTAAAAAAAAAAACTCTGCAATGTAATTATTTACCTAGTCCTCTAGTCGACATCGTTTGAATAGTTGTCGGCCTATTCACTTGATCTTCAGGTCAAGGAGGATCAACTATGACATTTTGTGGCATTGAAACATCAAAATTTATAAATACAAAATTTATAAGTACAAAATTATTAAGTATATGATTAATATATAGACATTTTATCGTCGTGGGCCTTAGTCACAGGAACATCTTGGGGTTTCACCTCACTGGGATGGGGATGTTGGGGAGCACCATGATATTTTGGTTGCGTTGTACTATCAACGCTCTGTTTTCCAGTACGAATGGTTTCATTGATAGTGTTTCTCCCCTAATTAAAACAAAGTAAGACATTAAATTATGGACGATATCAAACATTTACGTATTTTATAAGTAATGAAAGGTTAATGTGGACTGATTTTTATTTACCTTATCCCGCAAACTAGATCTTGGGGTCTACCCCATGCTTTTCCTACGATCAACCATGGCTTTATAACCATACTTGTAACCAAGTTGGAGGTCTTCCTCCGTGGTTTCAGTTCCAAAGTCGTTGCCCTGCATTGCATAAGGGTATGGTTTTTTAATGTTTTTGGCTGCAATTACCTGAAAGTTGTAAGGTGATACAAATAATATTATTAATATGTTTGGGTACTTACGATTCGTGATTGTAACCTCGAGTAGCCTCCCTGGCCTAGCTTGTGTTGGCCATGTTTGGAAATCCTTGCTTTGGTTTCCTTCGAAGTGTCAGGCAACCTATCATCAAAATTTTCATGCATGTTATATATAACCACGCTTTTATTTAGATCTAAAGAAAAAATAAAGTTGGTATTGAAATCAAAATATTGTAATTTACCTTGGTGTACCAATTATTTGTTCTCCTAATTTTTTCAAAATATTCTCTTTTGCATCATCAACGATCGCCTTCCACTCCCTCTCTGGAATTGAGGGAGGACGCTCATACCTAGGATTTCCTGCCAAGCTTCGTCTATAAACATCCCACGTATATTTTAAATATTTGTCCACTGCAGAGGTGACCTCTTTTTTATTGAACGTGTCTACTCCAAAGAGGCCTTCAATATGATCCATAAGTTCCTTTTTGAGGTTGGAATTATGGAAATTCCACCTCATGCGTAAGGTTGCCCTAAAAATCAACAAGGCCTTGCTCTCTAGGTTCCTATAAAAATGGTCGTTTCCTACACACAAAAAGATATGATCATTAATTTAAAATTAATAATCTATATGATTTCTGTATGAGAAGGACAACATTAAACAATTAAAATATGAATTAAAACTACCTGGGAGTCTTGATTGTTTTAATGGAAGTCCATTATCGTCAACCAAAAATGTGCATGGAAGGGTCCTTGTGCTTGTCACACGTCTATCTCAAGGAAATGCAACCATGTCAACCACATCACCATGATACTCATCGTTGCCACCATCTCTAGACTCTGACCGATGTGTGGATGTCTGGCGATGCATGTCATCGCTCCTATCTAAATTAGGTGTGGAATATGGAGAAGTAAATAATACTCTAGAAGTTGTATGACCGCCCACATCAGGACTCTGTAGCATCTCTGTAGTACCACTACTACCAACACCGGGCTGAACATGCTCCAAAAATGTCTTTATAAAAAATAAAATGTTTTTTTTCGTGAGATAATGTAAAAGTTAAAGAACAAAGTATCATAATTGAACATATGAGTACATTAAAAAAAAACACTTTAAATTATGGTTATTACCTTATATGTGTTAATTTGTGACATAAGGATCTTGATCTTTGCTAGGATGTCGGGAGTTTGATCTGGACGATCAAAGAAGCTAGCAAGTTCCTTGTTCGCTTTAATGATCTTTTTTTTTATTAAGACCACCGGATCAGGGGATGAATAAAACCCCTCCTCATCGGTGGAATCATGATCAACATGGACTGTGGACTACATATAATTTCAACAAAAACAATGTTATTTCAATAAAATTATATAAGCAAATAATAAAAATAACGTAAAATGAAAGTGGAAATTGATAATCATTTACATGTTCTGTGGCTGGCCCTTTTCCAAGATCATCCTACCACATTATAATATCATTAGAACCCCCAAATATTTAAAAAATTGTTAACGATAACAAAAAAACAATGTTAAAGATAATATTTACAACAATGTTAAAGATAATAAAAAAATATAGTGCAATAAGTAGAGGTTTCTTAAAGAGGTGTTGAATAAGTACCTGCACACTATTAGTCAATGTTTCTATTCGATTCAAATGGTAATCCACTAATAACTCTTCCCCGGGAGCTATCTATTTTATTGTGCACAGGACTACCCGATTCTATTCATGTCACTCATATATGCAATCCGGTTGTTTGTTTGTTGTCCTGGGTCATGTGTTGTATATAAACCCTGCGATATTGTCGGAAGCTTTAGGCATTCCATCAATATAGATAGTCGCTCCCTTATTTTTATCCTTGTTTATTAGTTGTATATAATTTGTGGCAAGTGCATATCTCCACATACTTCGCATGTACCGGACCAGCCGCATCCAATCGTTATAATTGTAACACGGTCCGACATAGTCCATCAATTTAGTTATTCCATTGTATTTTACAATTATTCCATCCATGGAAAATATCCCCAAGCCATGCAGGGAGGATGGTGTAATGTGATATGTCCTATTGTTGACAACGAAGTCAACATCTATAGGAGGTAGTTCCTTAGGTACCCATTGATTCACCAGATGCTTATACCTGAGTGGCACCTCTATGTCTCCTATCCTCTCGTCATCATAAGAGCATCATCCTCCTTTGGCAAGAAAACATTTCATGCGTCTACAAAATTTTCTTCTGACTTTTTCACCTCTAGTCCTTGTTTGTTTATCATATCTACTAGATGCAGTCACATTTCCCTTTATTTGTCCTAAGATTTCCTCACTCGACGAAGAAATATCTGGCAGGTACCTATTTGGTTGTACCTTCAGTTGCATGTGCACATGTTGTTAGTGAGTAGTCCATCATCATCCTAGTTCCAATTTATGAACTTTTTTTTCTATATTCAAAGTTATAAATAAAAAATTTATATCTTTAGTTTTGGATGCACAATTAGACTAGGGTGAAATTACCAATATTAGTGTTCAACCACCTCATTTAATGTGATATCCCTCTTGATTTTGGACATATTAATGTGATAACACTAAGGACATGATAAGTTTATCATATGGATCTAAGAAAACAATAGTAGTAAGGTTGTTGTTTGTTGGATTTGTGCAAATTAGAATTATTATAAGAAATGTCCATTGAAGATGAGGGTCAATGCTATGGAGTAAGAAATCCAACCATCAATTGGTGTGTTGCAAATATTGGGTGCTTTAGTTGGCAATATGTCTAAGGAAAGCCAAGAGTAGAACTATACAAATATTAGTTTTGTTCAAGACAAGAGTAGAACTATACAAATATTAGTTTTGTTCAACCCAAGAGTAGAACTATACAAATATTAGTTTTGTTCAATCCAAGTTGAAGAATAAGTTAGTTATGGTGATGGTTAACAATAGTGCAACCCACATTTTTATGTAGGAAGTAGTGGTTCTTAAAATCAATGTGTAGTTGAAATTGGTGCAGTCTTTTTTCAAGGCAGTAAGATATAGTAGTTAGTTGACAGAGACATGTAGAATTTAGTTAGTTTTTATGCCCTCGGGAGCAATTGTCCAAGAGTCCCCGAAATGGTTTGGGATGCGACTTGCAACTGGGCATAAAATGAATATAGAGACTTGGATTGAGGAACTATCGAATCTGATGGATTACTAGGATAGGATTTCAGCTAGAGCACCCTCACTCTCGGGTGCCATGCCTCGGAAGTTTCTTTACTCATTGATTTCGACAACTAGTGTTTTGCTCAGTTTGAAGCAATGCAACATTTGGATTAAGCGGTCCAATTTACGAAACCATGACTTGGGAGCAGATGGACAATTTAGTCACCTAGTCCATGCCTAAACAATCTTGCATCATCTCATGGAACTCAAAAATGTTGCTCTCTTAGTCTTTTATGGCCTGAGCGGGAATTGGCCAAGAGTCCCCGAAATGGTTTGGGATGTGACTTGCAACTGGGCATAAAATGAAAACCGAGACTTGGATTGAGGAACCGTCATCTCTGTTGGATTCCTGGCATAGGATTTTAGCTAGATCACCCCTCACTCCCGGTTCCAACCCCTCAGAAGTTGTTTTTTTCATCAATTTTGATCACTAGTGCTTTGCTCAGTAAGAAGCAATGCAACATTTGGATTTAAGGGTCTAATTTACGAAACCATGCCTTGAGAGCGAATGGAAAATGTAGTCACCTAGTCCATGCCTAAACAAGCATGCAGAATCTCATGGAGCTCAAAAATGTTGCTCCGTTAGGCTTTTATGCCCAAGGATGAATTGCCAAGAGTCCCCGAAATGGTTTGGGATGTGACTTGCAATTGGGCATAAAACGAAAACTGAGACTTGGATTGAGGAACCGTCGCCTCCCATGGATTTTTGGCATAGGATTTCAGCTAGAGCACCCCTCACTCCCAGTTCCAACCCCTCAGAAGTAGTTTTTTTCATCGATTTCGATAAATAGTGCTTTGCTCAGTAAGAAGCAATGAAACATTTGGATTTAGGGGCCAATTTACGAAACCATGCCATGGGAGAGGGTGGATAATTTTCTCACCTATTCCATGCCTAAACACGCTTGCATATTCTCACGGAACTCAAAAATGTTGCTCCATTAGTCTTTTATGCCCTGAGTGGGAATTGGCCAAGAGTCCCCGAAATGGTTTGGGATGTGACTTGCAACTAGGCATAAAATGAAAACCGAGACTCGGATTCAGGAATCTTCATCTTTGTTGGATTCCTGGCATAGGATTTTAGCTAGATCACCCCTCACTCCCAGTTCCAACCCCTCGGAAGTTGTTTTTTTCATCAATTTCAATAACTAGTGCTTTGCTCAGTAAGAAGCAATGCAACATTTGGATTTAGGGGTCCAATTTACAAAACCATGCCTTGGGAGCGGATGGACAATGTGGTCACCTAGTCCATGCCTAAACAAGCATGCAGAATCTCATGGAGCTCAAAAATCTTGCTCTGTTAGGCTTTTATGCCCCGAGGATGAATTGCCAAGAGTCCCCGAAATGGTTTGGGATGCGACTTGCAACTGGGCATAAAACAAAACCCGAGACTAGGATTGAGGAACCCTCGACTCCGATGGATTCCTGGGATAGGATTTCAACTAGAGAACCCCTCATTCCCATGTTCCATGCCATGGAAGTTGTTTTACTCATTGATTTCGAGAACTAGTGTTTTGCTCAGTTTGAAGCAAACCAACATTTGGATTAAGGGGTCCAATTTATGAAACCATTCCTCAGGAGTGAATGGAAAATACAGTCACCTAGTCCATGCCTAAACAATCTTCCAGCATCTAACGGAACTCAAAAATGTTTCTCCATTAGTTTTTTATGCCCTCGGGAGCAATTGGCCAAGAGTCCTCGAAATGGTTTGGGATGCGACTTGCAGCTGAGCATATAACGAATATTGAGACTCGGATTAAGGAATCGTTGACTCTGATGGATTACTGGGATATGATTTCATCTATAGAACCCCTCACTCATGAGTTTCATGCCTCAGAAGTTTCTTTAATCATTGATTTCGAGAACTAGTGTTTTTCTCAGTTTGAAGCAATGCAGCATTTGGATTTAGGGGCCAATTTACGAAACCATGCCTTGGGAGAGGATGGATAATTTGGTCACCTATTCCATGCCTAAACAATCTTGCAGCATCTCATGGAACTCAAAAATGTTGCTTTGTTCGTCTTTTATGCCCTGAGCGGGAATTGGCCAAGAGTCCCCGAAATGGTTTGGGATGCGACTTGCAACTGGGCATAAACTGAAACCCGAGACTCAGATTGAGGAGCCATCATCTCTGTTGGATTCCTATCATAGGATTTTAGCTAGATAACCCCTCACTCCCGGTTCCAACCCCTCGGAAGTTATTTTTTTCATCGATTTCGATAACTAGTGCTTTGCTCAATAAGAAGCAATGCAACATTTGGATTTAGGGGTCCAATTTACAAAACCATGCCTCGGGGGTGGATGGACAATGTGATCACCTATTCCATGCCTAAACAAGCATGCAGAATCTCATGGAGCTCAAAAATGTTGCTCCGTTGGTCTTTTATGCCCGGAGGAGGAATTGTCAAGAGTCCCCGAAATTGTTTGGGATGCGACTTGCAACTGGGCATAAAATGAAAATCGGGACTCGGATTGAGGAAACGTCGACTCCGATGGATTCCTCGGAAATGATTTTAGCTAGATCACCCCTCTCTCTCGGGTGCCATGCCTCGGAAGTTACTTTACTCATTGATTTCGAAAACTAGTGTTTTTCTCAGTTTGAAGCAAACCAACATTTGGATTAAGGGGTCCAATTTATGAAACCGTGCCTCGGGAGCGGATGGAAAATATAGTCACCTATTCCACACCTAAACAATCTTGTAGCATCTCACGTAAATCAAAAATGTTTCTGCATTAGGTTTTAGTGCCCTCGGGATCAATTGGCCAAGAGTCCCCGAAATGGTTTGGGATGCGACTTGCAACTAGGCATATAACGAATATCAAGACTCGGATTAAGGAACCGTCGATTATGATGGATTATTGGGATAGGATTTCATCTAGATCACCCCTTACTCATGGGTTCCATGCCTCAGAAGTTGCTTTAATCATGGATTTCGAGAACTAGTGTTTTGCTCAGTTTGAAGCAATGCAGCATTTGGATTTAGGGGCCAATTTACAAAACCATGCCTTGGGAGTGGATGGATAATTTGGTCACCTATTCCATGCCTAAACAATCTTGGAGCATCTCACGGAACTCAAAAATGTTTCTTTGTTAGTCTTTTATGCCCTGAGCAGGAATTGGCCAAGAGTCCCTAAAATGGTTTAGAATGGGACTTGCAACTGGGCATATAAAAACAATTGAGACTCAGATTGAGGAACCGTCGTCTCTGTTGGATTCCTGGCATAGGATTTTAGCTAAATCACCCGTCACTCTCAGTTCCAACCCCTCGAAAGTTGTTTTTTTCATCGATTTCGATAACTAGTGCTTTGCTCAGTAAGAAGCAATGCAACATTTGGATTAAGGGGTCCAATTTATGAAACCATGCCTCAGAAGTAGATGGACAATTTGTTCACCTAGTCCTTTCCTAAACAAGCATGCAGAATCTCATGGAGCTCAAAAATGATGCTCTGTTAGGCTTTTATGTCTGGAGGAGGAATTGCCAAGAGTCCTCGAAATGGTTTGGGATGCGACTTGCAATTGGGCATAAAATGAAAACCGAGACTCGGATTGAGGAACCGTCGACTCCGATGGATTCCTGAGATAGGATTTCAGCTAGAGCACCCCTCTCTCTCGGGTTCCATGCATTGGAAGTTGCTTTACTCATTGATTTCGAGAACTAGTTTTTTGCTCAGTTTGAAGCAAACCAACATTTGGATTAAGGGGTCCAATTTATGAAACCATGCCTCGGGAGCGGATGGAAAATTTAGTCACATATTCCATGCCTAAACAATCTTTCAGCATCTCACGGAACTCAAAAATGTTGCTCCGCTAGTCTTTTATGCCCTAAGAGGGAATTGGCCAAGAGTCCCCGAAATGGTTTGGGATGCGACTTGCAACTGGACATAAAATGAAACATCGAGACTCGGATTGAGGAACCATCATCTCTGTTGGATTCCTGGCATAGGATTTTAGCTAGAGAATCCCTCACTCCCGGTTCCAACCCCTCAGAAGTTGTTTTTATTATCGATTTCGATAACTAGTGCTTTGCTCAGTAAGAAGCAATGCAACATTTGGATTTAGGGGTCCAATTTACGAAACCATCCCTCGGGAGAAGATATACAATGTGGTCACCTGGACCATTCCTAAACAATCATGTATAATCTCATGGAGCTCAAAAATGTTGCTATGTTAGGCTTTTATGCCAGGAGAAGGAATTGCCAAGAGTCCCTGAAATGGTTTGGGATGCGACTTGAAAATGGGCATAAAACGAAAACTGAGAGTCAGATTGAGGAACCATCGAATCCGATGGATTCCTGGAATAGAATTTCAGCTAGAGAACCCCTTATTCCCAGGTTCCATGCCTCGGAAGTTGCTTTACTCATTGATTTTGAGAACTAGTGTTTTGCTTAGTTTGAAGCAAACCAACATTTGGATTAAGGGGTCCAATTTATGAAACTGTGCCTCAGGAGTGGATGGAAAATACATTCACCTATTCCACGCCTAAACAATCTTGCAGCATCTCACGAAGCTCAAAAATGTTGCTTCATTAGGTTTTTATGCCCTCAGTAGCAATTGGCCAAGAGTCCCCGAAATGGTTTGGGATGTGACTTGCAACTGGGCATATAATGAATATTGAGGCTCAGATTAAGGAACCATTGACTCTGATGGATTACTCAAATAGGATTTCATCTATATCATCCCTCACTCACAGGTGCCATGCCTCAGAAGTTGCTTTAATCATTGATTTCGAGAACTAGTGTTTTTCTAAGTTTAAAGCAATGTAACATTTGGATTTAGGGGGAAATTTATGAAACCATGCCTCGATAGAGGATGGATAATTTGGTCACCTATTCCATGCCTAAACAATCTTGCAACATCTCACAGAACTCAAAAATGTTTCTCTATTAGTCTTTTATGCCATGAGCGGGAATTGGTCAGGAGTCCCCGAAATGGTTTGGGATGCGACTTGCAACTGGGCATAAAATAAAAACCGACATTCGGATTGAGGAATCTTCGTCTATGTTGAATTCCTAGCATAGGATTTTAGCTAGAGCACCCCTCACTCACGGTTCCAACCCCTCGAAAGTTGTTTTTTTCATCGATTTCGATAACTAGTGCTTTCCTCAATAAGAAGCAATGCAACATTTGGATTTAGGGGTCCAATTTATGAAACCATGCCTTGGGAGCGGATGGAAAATGTGGTCACCTAGTCCATTCGTTAACAAGCATGCAGAATCTCATGGAGCTCAAAAATGTTTCTCCGTTAGGATTTTATGCCCGGAGGAGGAATTGCCAAGAGTCCCCGAAATGGTTTGGGATGCGACTTGCAACTGGGCATAAAGCGAAAACCGAGAGTCGGATTGAGGAACCGTCGACTCCGATGGATTCCTGGGATAGGATTTCAGCTAGAGAACCCCTCATTCCTGGGTGTCATGCCTCGAAAGTTGCTTTACTCATTGATCTAGAGAACTAGTGTTTTGCTCATTTTGAAGCAAACCAACATTTGGATTAAGGGGTCCAATATATGAAACCGTGTCTCGGGAGCAGATGGAAAATATAGTCACCTAGTCCACGCCTAAATAATCTTGCATCATCTCACGGAACTCAAAAATGTTGCTCTGTTAGGTTTTTATGCCCTCAGGAGCAATTGGCCAAGAGTCCCTGAAATGGTTTGGGATGCGACTTGCAACTGGGAATATAACGAATATCGAGACTCGGATTAAGGAACCATCGACTCCGATAGATTATTGGGATATGATTTCATATAGATCACCCCTCACTCATGGGTACCATGCCTCAGAAGTTGCTTTAATCATTGATTTCAAGAACTAGTGTTTTTCTCAGTTTGAAGCAATGCAGCATTTGGATTTAGGGGCCAATTTATGAAACCATGCCTCGGGAGCGGATAGATAATTTGGTCACATGTTCCATGCCTAAACAAGCTTGTAGCATCTCATGAAACTAAAAAATGTTTCTCCGTTAGTCTTTTATGCCATGAGCGGGAATTGGCCAAGAGTCCCCAAAATGGTTTGGGATGCGACATGCAACTGAGCATAAAGTGAAAACCGAGAATCGGATTGAGAAACCATCATCTCTGTTGGATTCATAGCATAGGATTTTAGCTAGATCACCCCTCACTCCCGGTTCCAACCCCTCGGAAGTTTTTGTTTTCATCGATTTCGATAACTAGTGCTTTGCTCAGTAAGAACCAATGAAACATTTAGATTTAGGGGTCCAATTTACGAAACCATGCCTCGGGAGAGGATGGACAATGTGGTCACCTATTCCATGCCTAAAAAATCATGTAGAATCTCATGGAGCTCAAGAATGTTGCTCTGTTAGGATTTTATGCCCGGAGGAGGAATTGACAAGAGTCCTCGAAATGGTTTGGGATGTGACTTTCAACTCGGCATAAAATGAAAACCGAGACTCAGATTGAGGAACCATCGACTCCGATGGATTCCTGGGATAGGACTTCAACTAGAGAACCCCTCTCTCATGGGTGCCATGCATCGGAAGTTGCTTACTCATTGATTTTGAGAACTAGTGTTTTTCTCAGTTTGAAGCAAACCAACATTTGGATTAAGGGGTCCAATTTATGAAATCGTGCCTCGGGAGAGAATGGAAAATATATTCACCTATTCCATGCCTAAACAATCTTGCATCATCTCAAGGAACTCAAAAATGTTTCTCTATTAGTCTTTTATGCCATGAGAGGGAATTGGCCAAGAGTCCCCGAAATGGTTTGGGATGCGACTTGCAACTGGTCATAAAACGAAAACCGACACTTAGATTGAGTAACTCTCATCTCTGTTGGATTCCTGGCATAATATTTTAGCTAAATCACCCCTCACTCTCGGTTCCAACCCCTCGGAAGTTGTTTTTTTCATCAATTTTGATAAATAGTGCTTTTCTCAGTAAGAAGCAATGCAACATTTGGATTTAGGGGTCCAATTTACGAAACCATGCCTCGGGAGCAGACGGAAAATGTGGCCACCTAGTCCATGCCTAAACAAGCATGTAGAATCTTATGGATTTCAAAATGTTTCTCTATTGGGATTTTATGCCCGGAGGAGGAATTGGCCAAGAGTCCCCGAAATGGTTTGGTATGCGACTTGCAACTGGGCATAAAACGAAAACCGAGACTCAGATTGAGGAATCGTCGACTCTGATGGATTCCTGGCATAGAATTTCATCTAGATCACCCCTCGGAAGTAGTTATTTTCATCGATTTCGATAACTAGTGCTTTGCTAAGTAAGAAGCAATGCAACATTTGGATTTATGGGCCAATTTACGAAACCATGCCTCGGGAGTGGATGGATAATTTGGTCACCTAGTCCATGTCTAAACTATGATGTCCCCATATAATCTTTGAGATC
>SNQJ01S0001750.1:40608-55347 GCA_010110895.2 Picea sitchensis
AACAAAAATGGGTAACCAAGATATTGGGTTATGATTTTGAAATCGTCTATAAAAAAGGGAAGCAAAATGTTGTGGCGGATGCACTCTCAAGGAAGGATGAAGATGTTGAGGCCTTTCTCTGTGTTATCTTGATCATCTAACCAGATTGGATAATAGAAGCAAGGAACGAATGGAAGAATGACGAAAAAGTGTGGACTCTCATTCAAAGGTTGCAGCAGGATTCCAGTACATCAAATGCATTTACATGGGAAAATGATTCATTATGGTACAAAGATCGCTTATATTTATGTAATAACTCCCAACTCAAACAAAAGGTACTATTGGAATTGTACACCTCTCTAGTAGGAGGGCACTCGGGATTTTTAAGAACCTACCATAGGGTCAAGAAGGAATTTTTTTGGGATGGCCTTAAAACTGATGTTCAAAGGTTTGTGGTAGAATGTTTGGTTTGCCAAAAAAATAAGGTGGAAACAATTAAGACCCCAGGTCTTTTACAACCATTATCCATCCCAAGTCAGCACTGGGAGGAGGTTTCCATGGATTTCATCACAAGGTTACTGAAGTCTGAAGGAAAGAGTGTCATCATGGTGATTGTTGATAGACTGACCAAGTACGCACACGTTTGTGAACTCTCTCATCCCTTCAAAGCTAGTACATTTTCCACTGCATTCATGGAGACAATTCAAAAGCTACATGGCAGCCCAAAGATTATTGTAAGTGACAGAGATCCCATCTTCATTGGACATTTTTGGATAGAATTATTTTATTGTTTGAGTACTCAATTGGCTAATAGTTCATCCTATCATCCTCAATCTAATGGAAAAACCGAGATAGTGAACAAATTTCTGGAAGGCTACCTTCGTTGCTTTGTTTCTGATAAAAAAACACAATGGTTCAAACGGTTACCCTCGGTTGAATGGTGGTATGACACTTCCTTTCATACTGCAACAAAAATGACACCATTTATGGCACTCTATGGATACCACCCTCCTTCCATAAATTCTTCTCTAAAATAAAAATCTAAGGTTGAAGAAGTGGAAGATCATATCAATCATCAACAACAAGTTCTCCAAATATTAAAGGAAAACCTGACCATGGCACAAAATCGCATGAAACAACAAACTGAGCAACACCATAGTGAAAGAAGTTTTGAAGTAGGGGATTGGGTGGTTTTAAGACTACAACCATACAAACAGATGTCCTTCAAGCAACCCAAGAAGGATAATAAATATCACCAAAGTTATATGGCCCTTATAAGGTGTTGCAAAATATTGGTACTATGGCATACAAATTGGAGTTGCCTGCATCTTCACGAGTACACCCAGTTTTCCATGTTTCATGCTTAAAGAAGTTTATAGGTGACAAGATCCCAGTTAAAACTATATTTCCAGAACTTGATGAGGAAGGNGATTGGTACTATGGGATACAAATTAGAGTTGCCTGCATCTTCACGAGTACACCCAGTTTTCCATGTTTCATGCTTAAAGAAGGTTATAGGTGACAAGATCCCAGTTCAAACTATATTTTCAGAACTTGATGAGGAAGGAAAAATAATATTGGAGCCCGAAGCCATCACTGACACAAGAATTTTCCAGCTGAGGAATAGATCCATTTCAGAGTATCTCATTAAATGGAGGAAACTATCGGTTGAAGATTCCACTTGGGAAGATGAGTGTTTTATACATAAGCATCCAAAGTTACTCAAGTGTTGCAGACAACACTTGTCTCAAGGGGAGGGGCATCTTAAGCCCTAAATATTGGCTCATTACCCCTTAATTGGGGCATATTATATTAGTAATGTTATTTTATTTATGTTGGATTTAGGCCATTAGTTGTATTCATACCTCCTAGTCTCCTATATATACCAAGGATACATTTTCATTTTGAATCATCTTGTAATTGTACATTTATGTGGGCATAAGGAGGTTTCCCCCTCGAAGAGGCTTATTATCTGAATTTATCTCTTTTTCAAGGCGTTGAGTACCTATTCTGAGGTTTTTCTATGCTATATTGATATGTGGTTCTTAACAAATCTTCTCCAGCCTTGAGAAATTTTATGAGAACTTTAGTCTATGAAGTTATTCTCGTGTACCATTACTCATCTGTCCTTGGTAGCATGATGAATTTTTCCAATGTTTCTTTCACAACTTATGTATGTTCCCCTGCGATCGTGGAGTGTTCAACTCTAGAATACAGGGAAAATTTGAGAGCTATCTCATCATTATATCCTTGGAGGAATTGGATGTAGTCCATCCATCTTGCTTGTTCTAGAATATATTTGATATTGTTATAGATTTTTAGTAGCAGTGTTTTAGTAGGATCTATATGTATCAGTGACCCTCCCATGGCTCCTTCCTTCTTCCAACTCTGAGTGTTTGTGCTTGCAGGGGCAATGCAATTTATCAGGTGGAGAATTTTGGAATTGTGGCAATAAGGGTGGTGGGTATGGAGATCATGAATATAGAAATGATGGTATGAGGTGGAATTTATGGAGGAACAATAATAGACACATGCCATTAAAACTTACTCATAGAAAATTATGATAGGAACTCATACCTATCGTGTCTTAGCTTGAGTGGTTGTATGAGTACGACATTGTTGGAATTGCGACAATGGATGATGGATTCACATCAACGGTCCTAGCCAGAATTGCATCATCGACATTGTTAATTCTGTCAACTGGAACTGGGTTGATTGTGGTGCTTTCAAAATGTAGGTTGCAAGATGAGTCGAAACAATAGAAGTTATGGCAATGAAAATGTATCACTGAGAGTTGCAACAACAAATGATGAAGCACGATGGTGGAGATGGGAATTGAAACATTGATGGTGTGGGTGAAAGGTATGGGTGGAAAGTGAAAAAATGAAATAAAGTTGCAGGAAGAGTTGCAGGGATGTGAGTTGCAGCAACAGAGTTGTAGAAAATCAAATGATAGGGTTCATATTTTGGGAATGAAGTGGTCTTGCGAGTGGATTTGCAATGGAGGGAATGAGAGAAGGGATATTTTCAAAATGAAGGAGGGTTGCAAGTGGAATCACAAGGAATGGAATGGGAGGGAAGAGGTTTGGGAAATGGAGTAGAGTTGCAAGGGAAGTTGTAGCAATGGGGATTTTTGTGGAAGAGGAAGTTGCAACAATAGGAATAATTGCGAAAAAGGAAGTTGCATCAATGGGAATTTCACCAATAGGAGTTGTGACAACATGAGTTGCAAGAATAAGAATTGCAACAACAGGGATTACAACAACAAAAATTGTGACAAAGCAAGTTGTAGCAATGGGATTTGCAACAAAGGGAGTTGCAACAATAGGAGTTGCAATAATGAAAAAATTGCAACAAATGGAAATGTTGTAACATGAGTTGCATCAATTTTTTTCTCCCATGCATATCCCGTGAAAAAAATTATTAGAAAAAACCAAGTCTTTATGAAAATTTATTGAGAAGGATCTTGACATAAACATCATAAAACCGTGAAGTGCCCTTCTTGTTTATTCAAGTTTTTTTTTTTGAATGCGCCATCTAGGATGGTTTTCACACTTTTTTATTTTTTTATTTTTGAAATAGAAGAGGAACATATATTATACAACCATGATTTTTTCATCCTAAACAAGTTCTAGATCACTATTGGGCCATCCATTTGCAATATTCCTCAAAAAGGCTTCCTTTGATAGGGGTTGATGATATAAGCGAAGTCTATATCCATTGGCCATTAGAGGAATTATGTCTTCATCTATGGTACATATTTTGATGGGCCCATTGACCTATACTGTCAACTGGAAATGGGATGATGGTGGTGCTTTCAAAATGTAGGTTGCAAGTTGAGTCGCAAAAATGGGAGTTGTAGTGATGAATCTGTAGCACTAATAATTGCAACAACTGGTGATGAGGAACAATGGTGGATATGGGAATTGTAGCATTGATGGTGTGGGTGAAAGGTATGGGTGGAAAGGTAAATAAAGTTGCAGGAAGAGTTGGAGGGACATGAGTTGCAACAATGGAGCTGCAAAAAATCAAATGAGAGGGTTGAGATTTTGGGAATGAAGTGGTCCTACTAGTGGAGTTGCAACCAAGGGAATGAGAGAAAGGATATTTGTGAAATTAAGGAGGGATGCAAGTGGAATCACAATGGAGGGAATGGGAGGGGATAGGTTTGGGAAATGGAGCAAAGTTACAAGGGAATTTGTAGCAATGGGGATTGTTGTGGAAAACAAAGTTGCAACAATAGTAATATTTGTGGAAAAGGAAGTTGCAGCAATGGGAATTGTAACAATAGGATTTACAACATTATGAGTTGCAACAACGAGAATTGCAGCATCAGGGATTGCAAAAACAAGAATTGTTACAAAGGAAGTTGTAGCAATGAAAATTGAAGCAAAGGGAGTTGCAAAAATAGGAATTGTTGTAACGAAAAATTGCAACAAATGGAAATGCAATAGCAAGAGTTGAGACAACATTTCTCTCCCATGCATATCCTATGAAAAAATTTATTAGAAAAAAACAAGTCTTTACGAAAATTTATTGAGAAGGATCCTGACATAACTATCACGAAATCGTGAAGTGCCCTTCTTGTTTATTAGAGTTTTTTCTTTTGAATGCACCAGCTAGGATGGTTTGCACACTTTTTCTTTTTTTTTTAAATAGGAGATTTAAAAATATTATACAACTAGGACTTTCTCATCATGAACAAGTTCCAGATCACTATTGGTCCATCCATTTGTAATCTTCGTGAAAAAGGATTCCTTTGATATGGGTTGGTGATATAAACAAAGTCTATGCCCATTGGAGATTAGAGGAATTTTGTATTCATCTATGGTACGCATTTTGATGGGTCCAATGTCATATATTGTATCAATATCATATGGACCGAGATATCTGGTGCAAAATTTTCCTCTAAAGTCTTTGAACCTAGAATCAAATAAAAATGCCTAGTCTCCATCATTGAACTTATTTTTATTGATAAACTTATCATGCCATCTATCCATTTGGTGTTGTATCACTATGGTTCTATGTAGGGCATCTTGTCATGGCTCGTCCAACTCATTAATTTGAAGCAGTCTTTGTTTCTGAGCGTCTGATAGGTCCAATCCAAGTTGTATTTCTTTCCTAAGTTTCTATATTTATGTCTCAATGGGAAATGGTACTCTTTTCCCATATACTAGCTCATAGGGTGTTCATCATGTAGTAGTTCTCCAATCTCAAAATGTTGAAGACTAATGCTATCAAAAATTAGGAAGCAAACAAAATAAACTGCAACTGCAAGTGTATTTGCAGCAATGAAGCTACAACACAAAAACATATCACAATGATGTGAGTTGCATAAATGCGATTTGAAGAAACGTAGACTACAAAAATCGAGTTGCGACGTGAAAATA
The DNA here is from genome assembly GCA_010110895.2 of Picea sitchensis. Lineage (NCBI taxonomy): Eukaryota > Viridiplantae > Streptophyta > Pinopsida > Pinales > Pinaceae > Picea > Picea sitchensis. The sequence goes on from SNQJ01S0001750.1 coordinate 45,978, forward strand.
GTAGTGAGGCAAATGTCAACAATTATGAGCTACAACACATTTGTGATTATGACTTAAAAACAATATAACCAATGAAGAATTGTAGCTTAAGAGTGATAATTCTTAACAAAAAGAAATTAAATATCAACCATACACAAATTATAGTAACTATTCCCCCAGATTTTAGAATTGCAACAGATTGAAAAATAAAGTAGCTATGAAATTAAATAAACAAAATTGAAAGGTTAAATCCTATGCTAATATATAGGTAGTACATGACTAAGGATAGGTCCCTATTCCCTTAGACAAGGAATTGAGCTACGGAATCAAAACCACAGAATCACCAACACATCAACACGCAAATGAAAGAAGGAAAATAAATTACATTACATAAGTTTGAAAGTAAAATAACATTTGAACGCTTATTGCTAGAATAAATTCCACCCCCTTAGCTATGGGGAAGTTGAGGTTTTTATACTACATCATTGATGTCTAAAATTATACAAATCGATGGATGGGAAGCCATGATAATTCGATTGTTCATCTGGTTACATTGATTTTGTCAAAGTTTAGTGAGAATTGGGCATATGTTGACTCAATAGGCAGACCGGTTTCTTCTTTTATTTGCCTACTTTCCTCCTGACGCTTTCCTCTATGAAGAAAATATCCCAACTGTTGGTTGTATTGCTAATTATTGTGATGATGAATTTGTGCTTGGAATTGCAACAATTATAGACTCAAATTCGTGACAACAAAAAATATTCTTGGAGTTGCAGCCATTTTCCGGAGTCGCAACAACAGAGAGTGTGCTCAAAGTTGCAATAGTTGACTAGAGTTGCGGAAAAAATGAATGCACTTGGAGTTGTGGTAGTAGGTTTTTGCCTGGTTACCTAAAGTTGTAGGATGAAGAGTGCACTTGGAGTTGCAGTAGTTGGATTATGCCTAGAGTTGCAACAACATAAAGTGTGCTTGGATTTGCAACAAAGAGGTATTGCAGCTCTTGTGAGGAGTTACAACTACTATATTACTCATGTGTAGCAGTATTAGTACAAGAAATTAGCAAGTTTATTTAAGAAATATGGAAGAATAGTGTAATAATGTCGTATGGGGAAAGATTTGTACCTTGATGATAAATGCAACAAAACAAGATAAGGAGAGTATGAAAAAGGAAGTGATAAATGGAAAATGGTAAGAAAAAAGGTATTAGATATGTGTTGAAAGTATGCCAATTTAGGAACCCATCAAGTATATCATCCATCAAAACAATACAAAACTTGTCCAAATACTCTCTAAACACACTATTCATCAAACACATGAAGACATCTAGTGCATTTGATAGCCCAAATGACACCACCACAAATTCATAATATCTATATCTTTTCTTGAATTATGTCTTGTTGATATCTTCCTCTTTGATTCTCACATGATGATATCCTAACATCAAGTCAATATTGGAAAAGATACTTTCACCTTTTAGCTGATCAAATAGATCATCAATCCTTGGAAAATGATATTTTTCTTTATGGTAATCTTATTTATCTATCTGAAATCGATGCATAGCCTTAAGGTTCCATCCTTCATATTCACAAATAGCACTGGGGAACCCCAATATGAGACACTCAGGTGTATATACCCCTTATTCAATAGTTCTTCAATATGAATCTACAATTGCTTCATCTCTGATATGCTCATCCTATAAGTTGTATTGGACATTAGGGTAGCTCCACGTACCAAATCAATGGAGAAATCAATATCTCTCTTTGGTGGAAATATTGGTATATCCACAAATACATCCTCATATTCTTTAAAGAATGGATGGTCTTCAATAATTGGCACTTAATCCTTGAATGCCTCTTCCATATATGTTGAATAAGTTTGACATCCTTTTCTAAAACTCTTTTTCAATTGCATGGTTGAAATTTCTCTGATGGATATAGGTCTTGGAAGACCCTGAACTTTTCTTTGCTTCTCTTCCTCATCAAAAAAAGTGAATTCCTTGTTGTATCAATTTAGGAAAGCATGATGCTTGTCCAACCAATCCGTACCAATTAAGTAGTCATATGAACCCAAAGGTATGATATTGAAATATACCTTTGTGTTGAATCCATTCATGTCCACTAGACAATCCTTAACCAACTCATTGATTCTTCTCTTAGCTCTAGTGGCTAGCCAGAACAACCAATATTTCACATGCTTTCTTATTTTCAAACGAAATATCTCAACAAGATTAGTATATATGTAACTATGGATACCTCCAGAATCAATTAAAATGACTATGGGATGATTATCAATATTACCTTCTACTTCAATCATATGAAATTGGTATTCTGCTTACCTGTTGTCCAAATATGCATAGATCCTTGGTGTTTTTTTTCCATGTCCTCAATTGTATTAGCCTCCTGAATATTGTGAACAATTCTCATCCTTTCTCCTTTGTGAGGGAAATCCATATGCAAGTTGTCTCCCTCACATCCCAAACATTTTATGGGTTGTTGTCTTGGTCTTTTCCCCAAAGACTTTGTCATCCTAGGCTCATTTTTTGTTGATTGTCCTTGAGAAATATTTTTGAAAAATGGTGGATTATACCCTTTCTTTCTTTTCTCCATATTTCCTTTCTTCTTGTCATCCCGAGACTTTTGGAAAGCTATCCTTCATTTATTTCATTCATAAATATGTGTTGCTTTCCTTATGGCTTATTCTAATGTCTTGGGCTCATCAAAATGTATCTTATCATTGTAGAAAGAAGGTACCCCAATTATAAATATTTTTATTTTAACCTTTTCATCCCTTATGAAGCCAACATACCTCAACAATTCAAGGAACCTCCTCTCATACTCATCCATTGTCATGCTTCCAAAATTGAGTTCGAATAACTCTTGCATCTTCTTATCATAATAATGCTTTGACAAATATTTATTTTGAAAATAATATTTCATTTTCTTCCATGAGATCCTCCTCTCATTGATGTTCTTAACATGCTTGATGTTGGGCCCGAGATATGATCATTTTCATGACATTATTTCCATATGTACATGTGCATTTTTCATCTGTCAAAGGAGCGTTTTGAAGAATTTTATGATAAAATGGTATAATCGGCATAAGGTACGTGTAATTCGTGTTTTATGATTAAATAAAGTTTAATTTATCATGTTTTTATGCTTCCAAGAGTTAATTTATGTTTTTCTTCTATTACAGGGCAAAATGCACCATGTTTCTTGATTCGACACTTGATCCGGCACTTGATCTGACACTCGTTCCGATACCCAATCCGACACTCGTTCCAACACCCAGTATTGCACAAAAATGCAAGGCGAGTTGGCAGTTATGGTATTGGCGGCTAGTGATGGACAAATCGAGCATGTGGGTTTTGTTGATCATCACCCCCTCCAGCTACTAAGCTCAAGACAACTCGATTTCAGTTGTCCAAAGAGGGTGGTTATTGTCTTCCTCCATTTTGTTAGTTATGGTTGCATTTATTGTATTTTGCCGAATTTTGATGTGGTTCGACCCTCCTGTGGTCAACCACTTGGTTTGTAAACCTATAAATACTACCAGGATGGTGATTAGATTGTTAAGCAAGTAGAAGAGCCATCAGATTGGAGATAAACTCGTTGTACTTTGTTTTTTATTTTTTGCAGTGCCAGAACTACGTTTTTAACTTTCATGGTGAATTCAACCTGTTGAAGTTCGTGGTGTTCTTGTAGAAGGTAGTCACGACTTGCTGGGGGGCCCATCAATATTTTGGTGATTGTTCTTATGTTTATTTATGCATTTCATAATATAAATTGCTCTTTCTTATTTCCTGTATGTACATGTTCTTTTTTAATTAATTAGTTTGTTGTAGCTCACTGTTTTACTTCTCTTTTGCAGGTTAGATGATGATATGTGATGGTATGTGCTGATTTGATAGACTAGGAATAGGCTTTCAAGTCTCTTTACTAATTCCGTGTGCAATTAAAAAGTCTCTCTCTCTTTACTAACCCTCATATGCAATTAAATGTAAAATCTTGCTTTCTTTTACAATTTTACAGTCAAGTTTAGAATAGATTTTTAATTAGAATAAAACATAGTTTTAATTTGGGTTTTCTTTGATAGGGATGTTGATGGATGGATAGATTTAATTCTCGTTCTTAGTTATAGTTTTCTTACATCAGTTTTAGATATGTTTCATTTTCTTCGTTATTGGTTAATCTAATTGTCAATTTACTTCTTGATATCATAGTTTAATTTATGTTTTTAATTCATCATAGCTTGAATGATTATAATAGACATAGCATAGTTTTCCTTTATGCAATTTCCTTTCATAGATTAAAATGCAATTAAATTTCTTAATTAAATAATGATAATCTCATTATGTTGTTGATGGTTTATACATGAATATGTAGGGTATTTAACATTACTTTTATCATGGCTAAGTTTTCATTGGATTGTTTACTTCACACCTTTCATTTTTCCATTAAAATTAGTATTGATCTTATACCATTAGAACTATCCTTTGTTGTCAAGTGTCATCGAGATATCATCTGTCACCACTGAAGGCATTCAGACAACCACCAACATTACATTTGAGTGTTTCATAGATTAAAGATAGTTTCTTGCTTTCATAGATTAGAAGAGATAGTTTCTTGCTTTCATAGATTAGAAGAGATAGTTTCTTGTTTTCATAAGTTTATTTTGTAGTCTTTCTTGCTTTCAATAGAATAGATTTCCTTTCATGCATTGCATCGAGCATTTAAATTTCCTTTCATGCATTAGAAATAGTTTTTCATTAGGCATTTAGTTCACTTGCCTCTTAGGCTAGATAGTTGTTCAATGAGAAGTCTTTGCTTACCTGTCCCTTTGCTTTAATAGGATAGATAGTTGTCTTTGCTTACTTGTCTTTTGCTTTAGTAGGTTAGTTAGGTGTCTTTGCTTACTTTTCTATTTGCTTTAATAGGTTATATAGGTGTTTTTTCTTACTTGCTTATTTATTTTCTTTCATAGGGTAGTTGCTCATTGAATGTAGGTTGGGAAGTTAAAGAAGTTTTCTTTTGTCATTTGTTTATTATGCTTAGTAGTTTTCTTTTGCTTATCGTTAAACTAGTTTGTTTTACAGAGGGTTTTACTTGCTTTCTTAGGAACTACCCATCGATCCTTGGCTCAAAAGTACTTAGGCTACCTAGTTTCAAGTTGCTTAGTAGGGTTTGCTCATTAGATAGGTTTGCTTGAGTATATTAGCCTTATATATCTGCTTTCCTTAGTTAGACTATACTCCTACCAACCTTTTACCTTTGGCATATATTTTGCTACAACTCTAAGTTTACTTACCGTGGGTTGACAATTTAATTAAGGGTAGTTTAGTGTATTTTTTAGTACATATAAATCACCTAACATTTTGGCACCATTGTCGGGGAGTTGTCTTAAGGTAAGAAGTAATTAGGAATTAGATCATCCTTATACCTTATCATTAGTTTGGTGGTGGGGGAACTTTAATACGAAAGGTAAGAACCTGCGCATCTGCTATAACAGGTTCCCCCAAACCCAATAGTAGTTTTTCTTTTTGTTTTCTTTTATGAATAGACCTAGGAATCAAATGGTATCTTTTTCTTTTTGTTTTTTCCTTCTTTCATGAATAGGCCTAGAGACCCACAAGGTAGATAAATTAAATCAAAATCAGAACTTTCAACCAAGGTTCCTTCCAATCTCTTTGGGGGAAGGAAAGTTCCACGTATAAAATCCGTAGACTGATGCCAAAAAATAGGAGCTAGCTCAACCCAAAGAGCTAAAATAGTCTGTGAAGGGACTAAAACAGGGAGAACTATAGAAAAATAAATTGAAGCATCAATCATACTAGGACAGGAGGCAAGACCACTCGAGTCTTCCATAGAACCAAACAATACAGCCTTTTTTTTTACACCACCACCAGGGAACCCTAATTTTAAGGATATCATAGACCCTGAATAGGTGAATCTTTTGTTTGGTAGCTCATCCGATGTAATTATCTCTCAAATTGACACAAAAAAATTGGCACCAATAGTCTCAACCAGCTCGAGTAGAGTCCCAGACATCCAACCAGTAAGAAGACCTTTCCATCAAAGGGAAGCCTTGTTTTCTTCAAAAGTAAAACCACCTAGGTATTCTCTTTTTGGAAATCAAGCCAATATGGATGATCAGGAGGACCATAAAAATGTAAGACATGGGGAGGAAGAAGAAACTGGAAACCAAACAGAAACTACCTTCATATTTCCGATTTTAGACACCACTCCAAATGTCAACATGAAGAATATTCCTCTCTCAACACTGCCTACCTTTTATGGTAAAAATAGTGAAGATCCAGACACCTTCCTATTTGAATTTGACATCTTGTGCAGGAGCTACAACTATGTGAAAGATGCCCAGAAATTAAAACTCTTTCCTACCACCCTGAAAGACTCTACATTAAGATGGTTCATGGGGTTGGGAGAATCCAGTATTAGGTCTTGGGAATCCATGAAAGACATCTTTCTTAAGAAGTAACAAGACTACTGCAAGACCAAAGAGTCTCGTAATGACATCTTTAAAGTCCAACAATTAGAAGACGAGACCCTTGAAGACTATATGGAAAGTTTTGGTTATATCTCCCAGAAGTCAAAATACCATGACCTCCCAGAGGATGCAGTTAGGGCTCTTTTCCTTAAGGGAATTTCAGAAGAATATTTAGAGATGCTTAACCTGATGGCATCAGGTGATATTTCTCATAAACGATTTTCTGAAATATGTGAAATGTGTAAAAGCTACTCAAGGACTAGAGACAAAACATGAAAGAATGTTCGATACCCTTACAATAGAATCTTAAAACCAATTATTTCAGGTGGTATTACAAGAGCAGAGATAGGGAACCTTCTAGAAAACTTTAAGACTGACATATTAAGAATAATAGGTTCTGATTTGGATACCCTTAAACTCAAAAAGAAACAGGAGGAGGAAAATGCAACAATGAGCATATATTTCCCAAGGTGTAGGAGGAAGCATTCCTCAAGGGAGTGCCCATTAGATAACATTTCAGTTTGTGGCTTCTGTACAAAAGACCATGTGTCTGAAAAATGTCCATCATTTCCCGTTTTATTAGCCATCTATAGGAGTGGAGATACCGAGGAGTCTTCTTATGCACCTAGGAGGCCATGGTAGCCTAGGAATTAGACCACATACCCAGATCTAAAATGCCAAGTTCCACCCTATTATCAACAACAACAAGAGTGGAACCCACCAGGTTGGAAAATATGGTCTACTCAATACCAACATTCTTGGCTACAAGGATGGAGAGGAGGACACAATATAGGAAACCCTCAAGCTCCACCTATTCCTATGTCCAACCATCCTTATCCTTGGTTCTGATCGAACACTCCACAACTTCTGCCAGGATTCGTTCCACCACCTTTACCTCCTATCCCACAAAAACAACCCCTACAATATCAAAATGCAAGCTCCTTGAGACAGACACTATTACTGGCACAACCATTGTTGAACCCCAATAGAATACCCCTCGACCTCTTAACAATGTTGAGATGCAGACCTTCCTGACATATGTCATTACTCTTGTTCCATTACAGGAAATTCAACTAAGATCGGGAAAATTTCTAGATAGGCAGAGACCTTCAGTAGTCATCCAAGAGGAAGAAGAAGAAGAAACCACCCAACAACCCACAGATGACACTAGGTGGGAATATGTTATTATCTCGAAGAATCAAGAACCCAAGATTCCCCAAAATGAACCTTCCCAAATTACGAAGGTCCCTCCTTATCCAGACCGATTGGTAATCGAGAAACCTACCACCTGATCAGAATTTGACATTTTGAATGAGTTGAAAAATATCTGTGTCAAGATTTCTCTTCTTGAAGCCATTAAAGACATTCCAATCTATAGTAAGGTAGTCAAAGAATTGTGTATTAAGAAGCCAGGTAGGAAGCAAAAGGACCCCCCTATAGTAAATTTGGTAGGAGGAATCTCTGAGTACATATCAGAGCAGCCAAAGATAGCAAAATATGGGAATCCATGAAACCCCATAGTGACTATAACCATTAATGAGGTCGCCATTGGAAACACTCTCATAGACCTAGGGGCAACCATCAATATTATGACTGCTACTACCTTGGAACAATTACAGTTACAACCTCTTCTTCATCCTACCCCAACCATTTTGGAATTAGAAGATAAGACTAGGGTTGTACCTGAAGGGATTTTAGATGATGTCATGGTTACTTTAGCCTCATTGGAGTACCCCGTAGATTTTCTTATCATTCATTCAAAGGATCATGCTCGAGGCCATCCTATTATTTTGGGAAGACCTTGGCTAGCCACAACTAATGCATTTATTTGTTGTAGAGAAGGAGAAATGACCATCTCAAATGGTCTCTCTATCCAAAAGCTCACCATTTACCCTCCAGCTCAACCTATTATGGAAAATCTATGGTGGATTGAATTTCCATACGAGAACGAAGACTGGGAAGAACCTGTATTGCTTAGTGACCATGCAAGGGAACTTCAGGAGCATACACCAAAAAATGTGCTAAACCAATTCATTTCTGTTATTACATGTGTGGATTTTCCACAGTCTTTTCCCCAATTTGAGTACATGTTTGGGGAAGAATTTCAAGAACAATTAGACCCATCCATTTTGTCTTCGACATCTTTTATTTTAGAAATAGATGAGTCTGCCATGTCTTATACTATGCCCTATGAGATTAGCCCAGGGGAATTTTTACATATAAACTTTGGGCTAGATACAGACCAACAGAAACAATTAGTAGATATCCTTAAAGAACAATCAGGAGCATTTGCCTAGGAATACACTGACATGAAGGGTATACACCCTGACACATGCATCCATCATATATACACCCAGGGGGAAGTGACACCTGTTAGGAAACCCTAGAGAAGGATGAACCCAACACTCAAAGACATAGTCAAGGAGGAAATCCAAAAGTTGTTAAATGTCATATTTATCTATCCCATCTCCGTCAGTAAGTGGGTATCCCTTCTTGTAGTGGTTCCAAAGAAAGTGACTGGCAAATGGAGAATTTGTGTTGATTTATGGGAACTCAATAAGTCCACTTTGAAATACTACTTTCCTCTTCCTTTCATTGACCAAGTTCTAAATACCTTGTCTGGAAAGAAGTATTTCTCCTTTCTAGATGGGTATAGTGGGTACAACCAGATTCTTATAGCACCCAAGGACCAGGACAAGACTACCTTTACCTATCCTTGGGGAACCTATGCCTATAGGGTCTTACCATTTGGATTGTGTAATGCTCTTGCCACATTTCAACGAGCAGTATTAGGGATATCTCTCGATCTTATTCATGATTGTGTGGAGGTCTACATGGATGACCTCACAGTTTATGGAAACACTTACCAGGAAGCATTATACAACTT
>SNQJ01S0001750.1:55357-94182 GCA_010110895.2 Picea sitchensis
GCTGAATTTGCCATTGTTTATTTCCCTGCATTATTGTGATTATCATTTAGTATCTCAGCAAAGAGTTTAAAAGAAGCATAATTGTTTAAGCACGGTAACAACTGATTCACCCCCCCCCTCTCAGTTGACCAACACCTTTATCGACTAACTCCCAAAGGTCATACTCCTTCAATGCCAAAGTCACTCTTTCTTTCCAAGATAAGAAGTTGGCTGCTACATCCAATCTTTCTTCAACTCTCAATGGTGTTGTTTCCATCCCTAAGACTTGATAAACTTCCCTAGAAATAATCTTCTACTTGAAAATTCCCCCTGTATTGATTTGTACAGTCTATACTTGACTTTTATCACTACAAAGCATGTATATACACACACTGTAAATCACATATTTACGTGATTCAACACACTACAAATAGTGTATATACGTGACTTGATCCCTCTACCTTAGTATGACTATTTCCTGAAAATTCATCCTTCTATTTCCTTCTGTTGGTTATGAATTTTTTATGGATCTAAGATATAGCTTCCCTTGAGAGCACGTGCTTTGATACCATGTTGAAATTTCTCCTACTCAACACCCAACAATTAGCTCAAAATAAAATCACTTTATCTACTAAATGCACAACTCAGTACTCAACTAAACATGTAGCAGAAACATAAATAAGGAAACCAAATCAAACACATACGAACACTAAAATTTTCGGGTATAATCCCCTCAAAAAACCTGAGAGCAAAAACCAGTGATGAGAATGATTTTATTATGCTAGAATCAAGGCTCTTGTAATAGGGATAATGGCCCAATGAGAGAAATACAATTGCACACTAACCTCGAAAGGTCTCACCTTCTTGTACGACCATTTTTGGCATGCTTTTTAAAGCATACCCGATTCACTTTCTTGTGAATACGTGATTCGCCTCATAGGGAAAATTTTTACTAAAAGTTCCATACGATCCAACATTGTAGCTTCCTTAGACTAAAACCAACCTGCGTAAGCCTATTCTCTCTCTTCTCCTTGAACTGATCTCTAGATGGAAGTCCTTCTCCTTCCATATCCAAGATCTCCTTGAATCTGTCAAGTGTCTTTCTCCTTTACCCTAGCCTTGCGTTTATAATTGTGAGTTATAATCTATTTCTAATATCCAAGGTGATCAATTGGTTGGTATTATGCTACCACTAACATCAACAAAGAATGTAGGTTCTTGCAACTTTCAAGCATTGACAATACATTGCTTACTTTCTTATAAGAGCTTCTACTCATTTCAACTCTTTATTTACTTTGAAATCCCTCATTCAAAATTCTAAGGTGGTGGTGCTTATTTTGAAAGTGTATGGGTCTTTAAATAAGAAAGGGAAGTTGTTATGATAATTTTACATTAAGTGTGGGAGATTTATTCCTTATTAACTCAAACATATCTCAATTATGATCAATCTTTTAATTCAAATGATCTAGAAATATATCACTTTTAAATCGAAAATTTGCATAATAGGATAACATAAATGCATTGTTTGAATGTTTGCATGATAGAAGTCCTTTGAGGGTTATAAGATTTTGAGATGAAGATCACGGGCCGTTGACAGATTGCACCAATTAAAAAGATTGATGACTAAGTTTATAAGTGGCTTAATGAACTACTGGGTTGATTCTAAAGTTGGTGCTATTAAAAATGAAGATATATCCTAATGGATCATCGAGCTTGTCTGAAATATTGATGTATGAATTTAAAGGTGAATCGTTGAACCATAAAGTTGTTTCACATGATGTTTAATGAATATCCTTGCAAGACACCTAATGGAATTCTATTCAGAGCCTTTAAAATAGCTTTGGTGAAGATGTCAAAGGCAACCCAATGAATTATTGAGTGCATTCAAAGATGTGATTGTTCGATGGGATTAACGGATCTCCATGAGCCATTGGGTGGTTTTGAAAGGTGCTCTATTTGAAAACGTCCTAAAATAACTAACGACAAACCAGAGCCATTTTACAGTTATCTCTTGAATGGACCTATCAAGCTAGTTTGGATTTTTTTCTTTTTTAAATAAAAGGTCACCTATGAGACTATAGAGTGATTCGGGAGAGAAAAAATCAAACATGAAAGCACGCGTAATGAAGTATCAAATATTTTCAAAAGATAAAACTTCCATATGAAAAAAATTATCAAAAAAATTATCCAATGAATTCCATTCGGTTCCTCTCGAAAGAGATGACTACCAAATGTTAAATTTGTTGGATGGATGAATGAAATTTGATTGGGGCAATTCAAAAGTTGAATGGTTTAATTTGGAAGGTGCCGAGTGGTTCATTGGGGGAATTTCGAAGAGGATTGACATAGAAATTTTGAAGGGTGGATGTTAAAAAGAGTCTCGATGAACTATCGGTAGATTTTTTAATGTTTTGTATAAGAAAATTTGAAAGAGGCTTGATAGTTATCCTGCCATAGTGAATTTAGAAGTCGGTATTAAAAAAATAAAAAACATGATGGCACTATTTCAAACAAAGAAAACAATTTCTCAAATCATGAGACATAGTGAATTTAGAAGTCAGTATTTAAAAAATAAAAATAAAAAGCATGATGACACAAAGAAAACAATTTCTCATTAAAACAAAAGGGAGTAGAGAAATTTTCTTTTGAGTCACCATTGTATCAACCTCTACACATTAAACTCCTTAGTGGGGGAGTGATTTTAAGAAACTACATGTATATATTCTTATGAATATTTAATTGGCGATTAAGTACACTGCTATAATTGGCTATGAATTGAGGTTAAAAGATCATTAATTGTGCCCATTGTTAATAGATGTAAGCCTTCCTTTAAAGGTAAATATAAAAGGCTACTAAATTAAACAAATATGTAATTTTTGTTTACATTTTGAATCTATTCGAAAACCCCGAAATTCTTTGAAATTTTGAATCGATTCAAAAACTCTAAACTCTAAAAATGTTATAACCCTGAGTACCATGGAAGGACCTGAGCTTTGCATATCGCTGGAAACCATGGCCAAAATAAGTGTTTGGATGAACTTTTACTCTACTGACAAGGATAATCGGTCAACACTCTTTTGAGCCTTTCAGGTGAAAATAATTGAAAGTTCAATCAGGGATTTTGACGGAATAGATCGCATATGAGTTTATAAATCGCATAATCAATAGTTGAATTTATTTATTCAAACAAATTTTACAATTTCCAACAGTTTAATAATCAATTACTAAATTTATTTATCCAAACAAATTTTACAGTTTTAAGCGATTTGATATAAATTTCAGAGAAAAATAAAATAGCCAAAATACAATGAAAACGGATAAACAAGTAAGTAAGCTAACTATGAAGCAATCTTTCCTCTTTTCAGTTAAATAAATGAGTTTGAATCCGATCAGATTTTCAGGATAGTTTGAGTTTGGCAGGGATGAAATCCATGTATTTCAAATTATTTCAATAGTTTTATTTCATTTTAAACCAATCCAGATGTTCAAAAAATTGATCAAACTTCTAAATCAACAAAAAATTCAAAACTACATCACCTAAAAACATACTCGGAAAAAGTAGAAAACAACTAGAAAAAAAAATTACTCCCAAATTAACCCACCCCATAAACAAGTTATTAACCCGTTTTCCTCCAACTCGTTAACCCGTTATCCTATGCCTATAATTAACATTTGGTGGTGACCGTTGAGATACCAGGTCTTCAAAGTTACAACGTATATACATGGTGACCGTTGAGATATCAGGTCTTAAATGTTACAACGTATATACATGGTGACCGTTGAGATACCGGGGCTTCAAACTTACAACGTATGTCAGAACCGTGGCGGGGAACAAGTAGTCGTTATAGAAGTCAGAAAAATAACAGGCTAGCAATAATTAGCAATAATCAGTCTGAGCAGCATTCAATGCTAGGGCACTTGTTATATGCACCATCAAATATATTTTGAGGTTTATATTAAGGTGATCATTAAATATATTTTGAGGTATATATTAAAGTGATCTGAGAGTGTATATATTAGTGATAGTAGTATTGAATGTTGAGCAATAGGTTGGTTATTGTTTGCCAAAATAACATGTTTGGTTATTAAGGATTTTCTAATGATCTAATGGTTTCATGATTGATTGTACTCTTATATCTAGTTACAACATAATGCAAATTACAACATAATGATAAACACAGATGCACCACCTCTAAAGAGTAATAAACAGCTTGCTACAGAGCATTCAACTCTACCAAAATGATATATACATTGTCGAATCATTTTGATATATATATCTAAATATATTCAACAATGTATATACCACCTACCAAAGCATTGACTGTATAACCCCACCCCAAACCCCAATCACTTTGATATATACATCTAGATATATTCAACGATATATATACCACCTACCAAAGCATTGACTGTATAACCCCACCCCAAGCCCCAGCAGCTGCGCAACAGGATGGGTAGATATTGGTAATTTGGCGACATTGCTGCCATGGCGCGCTGTATATTGCTCGCCCCAACCCCGGGTCCCCGCAGCTGCGTAGCAGAGTAGGTAGATATTGGTAATTTGGCCGCATTGGTGCAGAAGTAGTACAGCAAACGGTACAGTTGCTTCCCAAGTTCCCATGACTAAGCATGGCATTGAACGTCCTCAGCCGGTTTCGACAGATGTCCATGCGTAAGAAAAGGTACTTCTCCTTAACGTCATATTTTCGATTACTGTAGTACTGTATTACACCAGATTAGGTACATAGGAATGCAGAATATTATAATGCCGCCCCCTAAAGTGATGGACCTGCAGGCTGCACAGATAAAATAGTTATCCGTATCGAGGTGTGAAAAGAGGTTTCAGAACGTGAATAGACACAAATCTTGTACTTTGTGAATGATATGCGGTCTACGGTATTTTGTTGGTACTGGCAATGTTGCAGGAGTACGGTACGGTTTGTCTGTTGGAAATTTTAAATTTGAACGGACTATATTGCGCACTCGTGAGTCAGTGAGAATTTCAAGAGTCTTTTGGATGTGACAACGTATTATGTGCCTCGTGGATTAGTTTTCTTTTCTATTTGTGTTTTTGAGTGATAAAAAATATTCTGTTTATTATTTATTTTTTTGGAGTAGGTTAACTTGGAAGTAAACAGACAGGTTTATCGGTTTATCAAGCAAAAAAGTGAGTTTCAATTCGGTCAGATTAAGGAGTAGTTTGAATTTTGTATGGATCAAAGTTTCATGCATTTTAGAACTTTACTCAAGGATTTTGTCACATTTTAAACCAACCCAGATGTTCAGAAAATGGACCAGAATTCTGGATTGACTGGAAATTTAAAATAGAAGTAATTGAGGAAAGATTGCTCCAGAGTTAACCCACTTCTTATTTTTTTTATATTGATGCAAGTAATTATTATTGAATATGAGTCATTTAATTATGAGTGAAATTATATTTTTCATTATTTGAATTGCAGTTTTGAATACATAAATAAATTCAACATCTTAAAAAATCAATAATCCATTTAATGTATGCAATCTCAATAATTAAAAAACCAATAATTCATAATTTCTAAACAAAACTAACCAAAAAATACAACTAAAAAAATTAAAAATTTTAATATTTTAACTACAACTATAAAAATAATAATAGAACACACCCAAAACATTCATATTCACCTTTCCCAGAGGAATACCTTGTCCTCTCGGTCATGGACACGTTTTTTATATACAATTTTTGTTAAGAACGTTTTAAAAAATTATGACTTAGGGAAGAGATGTTTGTATTAATGCATTTTAACTTGGTCATTCTTTACATTTATATTTTGTCTTGGGTCAATATATTGCTGATCGACTGATGTACACTCGTTATAGTTATGAGGTGATTTTATATTTTATATTGGGGTGAATATATTAATTACTGATTAATGTACTTGTCAAGTGATTAAAGTTGAATTGCAATTTGAAAACAATGACTTTATTTGGAAATGTAAAATTAAGTTTTTGTTATAACTTTGAAAACATATAAGTATTGTATCGGTATTAATGCATGGCATTTACACTTTTACAAACAATATAGAATAGTTTTTAAAAAACAATTATCAATTTATGAAAGCTTGGGATCCATTTTCAGAACTTTCTTGACAACTATTGAACCCCGTTCATGGGTTCTCTTCTCTATTGTTCAATATGAAAAGGTGCATGCTGGCATACGTATGGTAAGGGTGTTTCCACAATGTGATAGAAGTAATTGTGCAAAGTTGTTTAGATGGATTTTGGGATGTTTTGTTTTTAGCTACATAATGTTTTTAAATATAATTCCAAAGTATCCACATACATGGTATTGTTGGAGGATAAATCCCGTGTAGCTTTATCTCTAGGCATTGTTTTGATTTGGTGTCTTAGTTAAAAATTGATATTTACATGTAAAAGGTTATGCGTTTTTTTTTCTGTTTTGTTTTAAATGCATCTATAAATATTGCCATGTCATGTGTATGGTAAGGGTGTTTTCATGATGTGTATGATATTGTTATAAATGCATCTTAACTTTGGTTTTATCATGCAATGAAAAGGATTAAATTTACTTTAATATGTCAACTTCATTTTAAATATGAAAAAAATTATAGATAGGATTAAATTTACTTTAATATGCCAACTTCATTTTAAATATGAAAAAAATTATAGGTCTTCCTCATATCAAGTAACACATCATTAAATTATTTTAACCATTTAAAAAATCTTTACTTTATATTAAATAATTATACAAAATTTGTATAAATAAATTCTTTACAAAATAACACATCTCCCATCGTATAAATATCACCACATATACAAATACACTATATACCAAACTATATAAATTATTTTGTTGAAAAATGTCACATCTCCCACCGTGATGCACTTAAAATGCTCTCACGAATGCATATATGTCTTACAAAAAGAGGATAATGAATCACCTCCATCCACATGAAACAAACTATTCACACATAAATTATGTATGCATAAGAATCAAACGGGTAGATAATAACCTTCAAATTTAACCCTCCAAGTTGAACTTAATTCATAAAATATTAAATTTAACTTTTCATCAAATTATATATATATATATATATATATATATATATATATAAAAAGATAAAAATTATGATTTTGAAATTTTAAAAAGGCTAAAAAAAAACTGTAGACTAAAGATTCTAAGAAATGAAGATTTTTTTCGAGGATATTTTCTTGAAATCTTGCAAAAAATTATTGGATTTGTAGATTTAAGTGATTATTTCTGTAAAATCTGAGTGTCATGGGGTTTTTTCAAGATGTTGAATCCATTTCTCCATTCAAAAATGGATTATGAATAACCAAAAACACAATTCTTGTAAATTTATATCGGATTCCTACGAAAATATCCATTTCATAGAATAGCTAGCCAACGCCAAAAAAAAAATTAAAATTAAAATAAATAACAAGAAAAAAAAACTTAAAATTGATGTTTTTTTTTGTATGTAAGTATTATATAAAAATCCTTTCAGAATCAGAAATTACAGCATTGATATGTCTATTCGAGGACTATAGTAACTGAATTGCCCCATGGGGAAGCCAATTCAGCCCACCTCCCAAGTCCAAAACTGTTGTTTCCGAAAACTGGTCATATAACATAATTAAGCAACTGGAGTGGAATCGTCCCATGGGGAAACCGATTCACCCAAGCTTCTAGACCCTCTAGGACTGATATAAGACAATCATAATAGGTTATAAGTGAAAAGACAAGTGAAAAAATATAAACAAAACAACCAACAAGCCATGCAATCTGACACCTATGCAACTCATGTTGTGGACATGTTGTGTGGCGTTGTATCCAAGGCGGGTACTTGGAGCACTGGAGCCAAGTCTGGTGTTGCGTCATCCACTGGAGACCTTTGTGTAGCTGGGACAAGTATCGTCTCTGAGCTCCCTGGTGCATTTGATGCCTCTTCTGATGGGTGGCAAGAACCGTGCAAAGAGGAGAGCATCTACAAGAATTGTGTCCCCTTTTTGTCGAGGACTTCCAGTCAAAAGCGTAGGTCATCCACCTCTTTGCGAATCTCGAACACCAGGTCTTGCAAAATTGCAAGGTCGTCTTGTAATTTTTCATAGGTAGCACAGTCTGAGTAGGAGTGGGGATGCTCTGGATGCTTCTGATGGTAGCCGAAGAAACCTTCACATGGAGATTGGACCAATGGTGATTGCACTGGCGAAGGCGTGAGAGTAGATTTCTCGTGGGAATTGGGAGGGACGATCAGGGCGGGCTGTGAAGAGGAGGCCAATTCTGGTATAGGCCCTATGTTGAAGCCCAATGAGTTTCCTAGGAGGTTGAACCATTCAAATCTATATGCATAGGGCGAGGAGAGAGGCGAGAGACCACTGAGACTATGAAAAGACTACTCTGAAGAGGGTGGTGAGGAGGGTGATGAGCTATGCAAGGGTGTGGGGGTAGGCGGGGGTTGAATTTCCAGGCGCGATCGATTTTGGTGCCAAATCGAACCGTGTTTGGAATTTCCACGGAGTCTCAGAATGGCTGGAGTAGAGAAAAGGTAAGGAGGCACAAGGAAATGGCAAGAATGGTCAGTGAGCACCAGAGGAGGGCACAGACCATGGGATGGCTCTAGAAAGACATTATAAAGATCGAAGAGATGCTAGTAAGACTCATGGTATGAATACCAGTGAGGGGAGGATGCACACGCGCAAAGGTGACCACAGTAATGGCAGATCCATCTATCAATTGGGAGGCTAGAGAAGAGCGCACTAGGAGCATTAATGGCACTCTAGTAGCAATGAATTAGATTTAAGTTCATGGTGTGGGAGGTGGGGAGGGGCATGCACCAGTCACGTAGTTATTTTCGTGTTGGCAGTCTCCATTCCCATCCTCGCAACACCTCTCCATTCCCATCCTCGCAACACCTGTCCTGCACTAACACCCCATCTAGGGGCCTTAAAATTGATGTTAATCCCAACTAACTAGTGTGTTATGTCTCATATTTGTAAATCATCTCAGTTTTTAAATGGATTATAATAATAATAATAATCTATTTTTAAGGTCATGGCCAAGTGAGACACCAAATTGGTGTATGCGACTTGTAAATTTTACGGAGATATATATACCCTATCCCCTCTGAATTTGAACTTAGTCATCAAAGAAAACCTTATGGTACTTTAATCATGTTGAATGGTAATATATATATATTTCTCAGAATATATATATATATATATTCTGAGAAGATTCCTCTCTTTTCCTTCCTTTACTGGTGCCCATGAGCGGATTTTGTCGACGATCTCCCTCGCTCTGAAGCCAACTTCTACATGGCACTTCTTCCTTAATGCAGAGTATTTTTTTCAAGGTTTCCTATGGGGAGGTTTCCTATCTTCTCGACCTTGGATCTTCGTGTTTGAATCAGGATACTCTTTGGATGGTGGCCGTGGTTCGTCGTTTGCTAGTGCAGTTTTTCTTGGAGATGCAGTGTTCATGCCCCGGATCTCTCACTTTGCCCAAATCGAGATTTTTCGCTCGGATCTTTCCTTCCATTCTTTTGCTTAGATCTCTCGCATGGATCTTTCCTTTCCATGCGGTTCCGATGATGCAACCTCCTTTCTTTTTTGCCCTCTTTTTTTAAATTATGGCCTCTTTCAGTATCAAATGGTTTTCTTTAGTCATTGACACTCGGATCTGTCAGATGCGTTTTGTTTGGAGTGGGTTTTCTAATAACATATATGTTTTTGTATGAGTTCCTTGTTGGTATCTTTCGTCGGCAGGGTTTGCACTTTTGTTGCAGCTACTAGTGCTCGCGAGTTTAGTATGGACCCATTTAGGTGGTTGGCACCTTTGGAGCAGATATTTTTTTCTCTCACACTTCAAGGATGATCTGTTTGGTACTAGGTTCCTGGTGAGGATCATTTTTTATGAAGATGGAAGCAAGGTCTTTGGGTGCTCGCATGGGGATGTTACCCGATGTCTTTTTCCTGAAGGTAAATCTCATATCTGTGTCTATTTGGCACTTGATTCGTGGTTTGCGGGTGGCTAGTTTTTTCTTAGCCTTTAGTATGTGTTTCAGAAGTTTTATGTGGGGTTGGAACCTACCAATCCATCCCAGTTGGTATGTTCAGGGCTTGATGTAATGTCAGTCTTTTCTAAGTGATCTTGGTGGCTGGGGATCCCTACACCCCTTCGGTTTTGTTTCTTGGAGTGGAAGCGGGGGTTTCTGATCCAGATTGTGTTTCAAAACTTTGAGGTCCTTCATTCAAGCATGCAGTGTTGATTTTTGAACTCGGGTCAACATTTTGAGGTCCATTTAGGACGTGCAGTTTCTGGCTTCTCCATGGATATTGGTTCCCCTATTGTCCCCCTGGATCTGTATTTTGAGGGGGTTTCTTTGCCATTCTGGCCTGGTTCATCCACGTTCTCTTCTGTTTCTGTTATTGCAATTTACTTGGCTGAAATATGGTGGTTATTCTCCTTGTAGACCTCATCCATTGAGATTTTTTTTATTGTGTTTCTCTTCCTCTTGAGGTTGGAAAAATTGTTAGACTAAATGCATGCTCTTTGTATGCATTATATGATTTTTTAGATTTTTTTCTGACCCATTAAGAATTTTCCATCCTTTCTCCAAAAATGAGTCATGCTAAATGCACCTGTATAGTGTAATTTGGTTCTCTATAGATGAATAAAATTACGTTTTTTTTCTAAGGAAAAAAATATAGAATTATATTAAAAAATAAATAATGTCATTAAAATATAGATATTTTTTAATAAAATTTTTTGAAAGTTTATATATTTTTAACATAGTCTATTTTTATCACACTTTGATATGTTGAATGGTAATTATATAGAGAGAAAAAATAGAATTGAAATATAGATATTTTTTAATAAAAAAATTTAAAAGTTTATATATTTTTAACCTAGTTTATTTTCATAGTGATATGTTGAATAGTAATTATATATAAAAAAAAAAAATAGTTAATAAAAAATATTTAGAGTTATATTAAAAAATAAATAATATGATATTGAAATATAGATATATTTTAATAATAATAATAATAATCTAATTTTAAGGTTGATTTGAATTTGTGATTTTTTAGGAGAAAACACATGTTCTTAACCATTAGGTTCACTCATGTTGTATAATAATAATTTACTTTTAAGGGTATGAGACTCCCTTATTTGTGGAAGAAGGGTGTATGAGATCCCCTTGTTTGTGGGACAAGAAACCCTCTATTAAGGTATACATACCCTTCCCCTTCTGAATTTAAACTTGTGCCCATAGGTTCAAACTAAACTATATTTTTAAGTGTAAAATTTTTGATAAATTTTATTATTATAAATCTTTATGAATGATTTTGTAAAAATAAACAAATTTACAAAAAATTATATACTTTATATAAATTTAACCATTTTTAAAATAAATTAAAAAATAATTTTGTTATTTTAGAATAAAAAATAATAATAATAATAATAAATATTTATTTTGAAAACTCAAAATTTATAAATATATGTGATATAAATATATATTTTGTATTTATTAAATGCTATTATGGTTATTTTTAATGGTAAATCTAAAATGGAGGAATGAAGCACCAAGTAGCACTAGAGTATTGTCTAAACTCGCCAATAAATTAATCACTTCATTATCTTTTATTTGGTTTGTGTAATCTATTTTTAAAATACGGATTGTTGTTTTACTTCAACAAAAAAAAATTCTAAACTATATCTATCCTAAAAGTATAAAGCTACAATGATTCTTTAAATGTATTATTAAGGTTTGATATGAAAAAGGTAGCTTGTGTTAATTTTTACGAATTTTAATTACGACATGAGGTTAAGTTTTAATAAGAAGCATTTATCTCCCATTTATATAAAACTTTGATGAAATGTAACTAGTGATTTGAACTAGAGAATACAAGTCTTAGTTTTAAACTTATTGACAATGTGTGGTGGTGGTGGTGGTGATGATGATGATGATGATGATGATGATGATGATGATGATGATGATGATGATGATGATGATGATGATGANGATGATGATGATGATGATGATGATGATGATGATGATGATGATGATGATGATGATGATGATGATGATGATGATGATGATGATGATGATGACGATGACGACGACGACGACGACGACGAATTTTTAGTAAAATCAATTGGTCTATGAGACCTTAAGAATGTAAGAGATTACTTGGATTTCTTTAAAATTGTATTTCTATGCTCAAAAAGCATTGAGAGAAGCATTCCAAGATCACCATAGTTTTGATTACTCAGGAGGCTAGGAAGGTTTGTATTGTGGAAAGGGTGACTACACGAAATTGGTGGTCGAAAAAGTGGCAAGGGGGTCATCAGGAACGTGCACTCGCAGGAACACATGCACGTTCTTAGGAATGTGCATGCGTTCCTAATGCTATAGGTTTGGAAAATCCCGAACCTCCACTTAGCTTGCCACATAGGTTCGTTGGTAGGAATGCATGCACATTCCTCTGATATAACATTTTTGATTGGCCATGGACACGATTTGTGCCCATTTGCACAAATCACACTTTCGTTTTTACCCTCATTGAGAAAATAAGAGGAGGAGCTCCATCAAGATCTTTCCACCGTGTCTCAGTCAAGCCATGTATGCTTGATTTCTCTTCTTTTCCTCCCAATTTAGTAATTTTTACTTTTATTCAATTAATTTAATATATTCTAAAAGAATCTAAATGATATAAATTTGTAATCTTATAGAGAAATCTCATTTATAAAATTTAGAGAGTGACCTCTTACATTACCTAACATTTCCCCTTTAAAAATAAGTGTAGAGAATTTACAAGAAATGTGATTATTTTATGATTTTTTTTATTTATTAAAATATGTATTGATGTTTTTTGTATTTACATGTCATGCCTTATTAAATTGTAGCATATATTATAAAATGGAACCTGAAAACAATGTAAACCACCAACCAATAGACCAAGGTGGAGAAAACCCCAACCCACCACAACCACCCAACATAAAATCCCAAATTGATGAGGGGTTTTCCACTTTAAGAACACTTGTAAATTAATTAAGGGGCACAAGAGAACCAAGTAGGGAGTTCTTGGCCACTTCATTGGATGTCATTGTAAGGTCCATTGCAAGTATCCAAGGGAAATTGACTCTTTTTTTTTTTAATATAGGGAAAGAATGTTTGAGAATTACAACATTGGATTGGATAGAAATCAAGTTGGAGACTTCGGTATATCAAAACAACAGCTAGTGTCTATTTTTATTGATCCTTGATCTCAACAACAACCACCCATGACCAAAAAATGCATTTTCATTGATTGGTGCATCCACCCAAAAATTAGTGAAAACTATATGGATAGGTGGTACATGGTATTTGATAAACCTCCCTGCAATAATAGGGAGGTTCCATTATATTTTTTGCGAAAATTATGGGCTGAATTTATTTTGGGTTACAATGTCAACTACTTCGACATCAGTGACTTCTAGGGGGTGGGTCAAGAGTCTGTACAAGACTCAGAGCATGCCATATGTGATCCCGTGTTAGGTCCTCATCCCCCCAGATGAAGGCTTGACCCCCCTGCACAACATCCTCTTATTGTAGAGAGCTTACAGCATGTACAAGTCGCCATATCATTATTGAATCAGATCCTAGTGAAACATGGCATATTTTTTACACTATCTTGGCAGGAGGTGCATGTCAGTGACATTGATAGAGGGGTTAGAGCTTCACCCCGTACAACAGGTTGGAGTGAGGAGAGGGCACTTGGAAATAAAAATCATCCTTGTGAACCTCACAGATGCTCGAGTTGTCAGTAGACCTGCTATGGGCCTATGGAGGCAAGTCGAAAATAGAGCTTCATGGAGGAGGTTAGTATTTTAACCATCTCTATGTTCTTCATTTTTATATATTTATATGGTATTCTAATTACTTATATCAATATTTTATTCTATTTTGTTTTACAATTGTTACATTCGTGTAACATACTCTCTACACCCATGGATGCACCAGTGAATGTATCCACCACTGATGTAGCAATAGAGACAGTTGCTCATTTGGCATACCCCATATACAGGTATGTGTCAGATTTGATAAATTCACCCTGGTCATTTCTTTATATTATGGAATCCTCAATTTTTTAATGTTCTTGTGTTTCTATAGGTTTTGGGACTAGACGATGTCGAGGAATGTCCATGTGGGATATAAAAGTCACCTGCATCATAGCTATCATGTGTAGAGTTAAATTTCTTTGAAATATCAAATTTGTTGTATTTATGTTGTTGAATTTTACTATTTGGTACTAATAGTTATTAATAACAATTCAATATTATTAATATGTATGCATGCTACTGACATATTCACTATTTATAGTACTAGTCCACTCCCTAGGCACCTGGCCTCTACTCATGGGTTACCTTACTCTAGACCAGCAAAGTTTCCATCACTTGTACCATATGTGGGGGTCCATTGCTGCCCACCCCTAACATCTTTCTTATTCGGTGCATCCTCAGTGGATGTTGTAACACACCCGACCCCTAAATACCCTTTCTAGTGATGGGGTATCAATTTTTCGTCCTTCCTAACTATCTCAAATCCTAACTACGGGATCTCCATTGGGTTGTTGTCACCACAAGCTTTATAACGATCATCACCACATTAAAATCCAAGCTTGGGTCTATAATTTATGGCCTCTTGAAGCTACTCGAGGAGTTATCAGTTGGAGTTTTCGACATTTGACGTTGAACATACCATTTTACTAATTTCCAAAGTCTTGAAATATCGCCACGTGGATTTATCCATTTGACGATCGACATTCAACATTTTATGTTGGACGTCCCTTTTTTTCGGTGTTCGGATATCGAAAATCGACATTTCGACGATCGACAATCGTCATTGGACGTTGGGCATTCGATGGTCAGTGATCTTCTTGAACATCCACTTTTTTCCATACTATGCCCAAAACTCTCGAACTCCCAAAATCTTTCCACGTGGCCTTGGCCACTCGACGTTTTACACTAGACATTCCTATATTGTACCACATCCCACATCTTTCGAACTCCCGAACTCCGGAAACGTGGCATGGGTCAAGTGGTGACACATTTACTCGATAGGTTGTGACACGTGTCATGCTCTAACAGGCATAAGGGGTATGTGAATCAGAAAAATATGGATGACACGGGGCACCTTAGTTGTGGGTCCATGTCACCCGAAATGACATAAGTGAGACACATCATCCCCCATCATATAGTTGAGATTTATCCATGTGGATCCATAGATCCATGGTCCTTGTTACTTCGCGACTCCGGTCTTCAGAGCTTACCGATTCCTCTTGACGTGAATTCCCCTAAAGATCCAAGTCCCCACACTCTCAGATCTTGTTCCACGTTTCCTCTTCGACCAACAATGGAGATTCACTTCGGCACTCGCGACTTCGAGAGTTTTCACACTTTTAAAAATATTGGATAAACTTCCCCGGAGTACTAAGTCTCTGGACTATGGGAGTTATTTCCATGTACCCACTCATCCAACGGTTCTGGTTCAATGAACAACACTTGATAGGGGACGAGTAGGGGCCACGTGTTGCTCCACGAAACATTCCCATTTAGCTCGGTAATCGAGGGTAGGTCCCTTAGATCGACGGTTGGGAAGGATCCTGAAGGATCTGAGGATCGATGGTCCACGTCACTTCGGTATTTCAACATTCAGGAGTTCAGTGTGTGTCTCCCTCCTTTCCCTCTAGACCATGCTAGATCTATTGCCACGTGTACATAGCAGCTGTGGCCAGGATTTACTCTGGCTTGTAGGGCTTCAGGGGAAACTCGCCCGTATCTAAATCTATGAATTCCCATACTCTCGGATAATCCTTGATTGGTGGACACGTGTCCCTCCATTATCAACAGTCTATATTAACTCTGCAACTCCAACATTCGACAGTTTTGGTGCTATACCACCCCTAATCCCCAAAGTAGCATTTTTCTGAAGTGCTTAACACTTCCCTTCCTACGTCCGATATAACGTCTGGTATAGATCTACATTGGATCCCCATATCAATGACCCTTTTCGATTCATGACTTTGTCCTTCAACCATTTTCAAGGATTATGGAGTCACATGTCCCTAAGTCCCAAAGCCGAAAGAGATATCTCCTTTCGGACTAGAGCAGGGTTCCTAGGTCCTGGTCACATGGGTACTTTGGGGAAATCTTATAGTCTAGGCACAAATCCTTTTACAACAAATGGGCTAGTGAAATGGTCATGAGCCCTTGGTTATATGGATGGTTATTCCGAAGGAAAAACACCCTTCTCCCACAGGACTTGAACTTGACATTCCCGCTAAGGTAAACTTCAAAGGGTTGGCAGGACTTAGACATTTCAATCAATCCTACCCCATCTCTCTTGTGGATTCATATCTCATAACTATCTAGCAACAAAATTGAGATAAATTGAAATCCATGAAATATAGTCGTTTATAGAAGAAAAAGATCCTATCTAATAATTGTTCAAATACTGCAAGACTTAACCATAAACACAGACACTCAATCATTGCATCCAATATATTACACACATAATGAAAATACTTATTAGGACTAGAAAATATGAAGCAACTACTGAAAGGGGTTCTTGTTTGATCCCAACCATAGGCACAACCACTCCTTATGCATTTACCACTGGCCACCCCCAAGATAGACCATGATTCTTTGAGAAATATTCTTTCTCTTTGCTCCACAATAGTTTGGGATGAAGTTTACTCTCCTCCTCCCACCAAATATGGAAATAGGTTTTCTCTCCTCCAAGCAAGTAGATATGCATGAGCACTTCCTCAGTCACTCTTCAACCTCATTTATCAGCTTGTAAAGAAACCCTTCCCCGGGCTTCTTACAGCCAAAACAATATTTCTTCTCATTTTTTCTCTCAACTCCAAAGTCGAAGTATCCTCACTACTCTTCTCGGGAAAGTGTTTTCTCTACTCTGCTATCTTGCAGATCTGTCTCTATCCCGAAATTCCCTCCTTTCTTTCCTTCCTCATCAAGGTTGCGTGGGTCTGAATCCCCATTCATGATCAGGCCTGGAAGCCTTACAGATGGGTACCCTACCCCATCTCCTCATTAACTCTTGAGGGTGGCCTTCCAACTACCATCCTGACTGGTAATTCATTTCTAGGTCAGAGGATTGTTAAGAAATTAAACCCAGTAGGTATTGGTCTAGTGAGGGTCATCTTTACCATTCTTGGTTTCCCCTCACCATCTCTCTCATAGCATACATGGTCTATCTTGGAAAAATTCCCCCCTTTTAGAAGTTGTTCCACACATATCAAATTTTTATTAAAAACAAAAAAAATCATACATTGACCCTTTTATACAAAGGTTCATCAAATAAAACATTCACACATATTTGGCCTTCCATATTCTCTTGTCCAGTTATAGTTATATTTACAAACTGGGGAAAACAGGGGTATTACAATCCCCTCCCCCTTAAAGGAACATTGTCCTCGATGTTCTATCTATTGATGTGATCTGTATGTACAAAGTAAACAAAAATGGATATGCTTGTCTCATGGAATCCTCCATTTCCCATGTAGCTTCATCTGGGCCAAAGTGTTTCCATTGCACCTTGACATGTGCAATGGTTATATTCTTGAGTGGGGTTTCCTTGTTGTCTATTATGCATTGAGGTTCTGGCAGGAATTATCCCTCGTGTTCCACCTTAATCACAGACCAGTCAATAATATGATTAGAATCATGTACATACTTCTTTAATAAGGAAACATGGAAAACATTATGTTCTTTCATTGTGGGAGTGAGTGATAGTCGATAGGATACTGGTCCCACTCTATAAAAAACTTCAAAGGTTCCACAATATCGAGGTGCCATCTTGGCACAAGCTCCCATCCTCAAGGAGCTCTTCCTGGGTCTAACTCATAGATACACATGATCCCTGCCTTGAACTCTCTAGGAGTCCTTTTCATGTCTACATAGCCCTTTTTTCTATCTTGGGATATCTTCAGATTTTGCTATATCTGAATCACTTCTTGTTACATTTCCTTCATCATATCTAGCCCGATTCTAACTCTATCTATTGGGCTATTCCATCTTATCATAATGTTTCTCTTCCTTCCACAGAGGGCTTCAAAAGGGCTCATTTTCAATGACTCTTGATAGCCATTGTTGTAAGAAAATTCTACTAGTGGTAGGTAGTCCTCCCACTTCTTGGGTTGATTCATTACATGCATCCTCAACATGTCTTCTTATATTTGGTTTATCCTCTCTGTCTTCCCATCAGTTTGAGGGTGATATGATGTACTAAAGAGTAATTTTGTTTCAAAACCAACAAATAAAAATTTCCAAAAGTTTCAAGTAAACTTTGTATCTCTGTCGGATATAATTTCCTTAGGCATGCCATGCAATCTGAATATCTCTTTCATGAAGATGATGGAAATATCTATTTCCTTACATGTTAACTTGATATGTATGAAGTGAGCATCTTTGCTCCATTTGTCCATAACTACCATGATGAATTCAATCTGTTTGGTTGATCTTGGTAATCTCGTGATGAAATCCATGGAGATGGTTTCCCATTTCCATTCAAGAATTGGTAGGGGATGCAACTTCCTTGCTGGGTGTTGGTTTTCTGCCTTGACTTGCCGACATTCTAGAAACTTATCTAAGTAATCAACTATGTCATTTTTCAGTCCTGACCAATATAATAGTTTCCTAGTGGCTGTGATTATTTTTTGATAGCCACCATGACTAGTATATGGTATTTTGTGTAGTTCATCAATTATGAACCTCTTCAAGTCATCACAATTTGGAATGTATAATATTCCCTTGTAATTCAACAAGTCATCATTAAGCATCTAATAACCTTCATACTTCATCCCTGTAGGATCTTTCTTTAGGTATGATGTCACGGTCTTGAAAAATGCATTTTTTTCTTGTGTAGTTTTGACCCTCTCTTTGATGCCTGATTCACTAGTTCTTACAGCTTCCAAGTGAACTACTTTAATACTTCTACTAAGGGAATCAACCACCCTGTTCTCCTATCCTTTGATATTTTTCATTTCAAAATCAAAATCACTAAGGAGAGCCATCCACCTAGCTTGTCTCACATTGAGTTTTGGTTGGTCAAACAAATACCTCAACCCACTATGGTCTGTCATAAGTACAAAGATTCTACCTAAGAGGTAATTCCTCCACATTTTTAAAGCATGCACTATCATGGAATCCAATTCCATATCGTGGGTCACGTAATTGACTTCATGCTCATTCAATTTTATGGACTCGTAGCAAATCATATGTCCTTATTGCATAAGGACTCCTCTGAGCCCTTACTTGCAGGCATCTGTACACATAAGGAAGTCTTTGTTTGGATCTGCAATCTTTAGTACAAGCACATTGTTTATAAGGTATTTCATCTCTTGAAATATTTCTTCACATTCTGATGTCCAAATGAATTTAACCCCATTTTTCTAAAGGGAGGTGATTGAGCAACCAATCTTGGAGAATCCTTTTATGAATCTCCTATAGTATCCTGCCATACCCATAAAGGATATGATATCAGATACATCCTTTGGGGTAGGCCAATCCATGATGGCTTTAATCTTGTTAGGATCAACTGACACTCCTTCCTCAGAAATAACATGGCCTAAGTAATGGACCTTTTTTTTGAAAATGTTACACTTACTAAGCTTAGCATAGATTTGGTGTTCTCTTAGTACTTGGAGTACTAGATTGAGATGTTCTTCATGTTATTCCCTATTCTTGGAATAGATTAGGATATAATCAATGAAAACCAACACAAATCTATCCAATAACTTTATGAATACGTTATTCATTAAGCACATAAAAGTGGTTGGTGCATTGGTAAGCCCAAATGGTACCACCACAAATTCATAGTGGCCATATATTTTCCGAAAGGTTGTCTTGTGGATGTGTTCATCTTTAATTCGGCCCCAATGGTATCCAGACCATAAGTCAATCTTGGAGAATATTGTAGCACCCCTTAATTGGTAAAACAACTCATTGATTCTTGGCAAGGGATACTTATTCTTGATGGTCATCTTATTGAGTTGCCTATAATCTATGCATAATTTGAGTGTGCCATCTTTATTTTTCACAAACAAGGTTGGTGCTCCCCATGGAGACACACTAGGCATAATGTATAATTTGTCCCACATCTCCTTCAGCTGTAATTTGAGCTCAACTAGCTCTAGTGTACTCATCATATAGGGTTTTCTAGACATTGGCATCACTCCTGGTATAAATTCTATTGAGAAATCAATATCCCTTCTTGGAGGTAGACTTGGCACCTCTTCTGGGAATACATATTTATATTGTCTCAATATGGGATGGTCCTCTAGGTTGGGTTTGTCATTCTCAACAAATTTTAGTACTTTTATTGCATGCAAGGGACATCCCTTTTTGCAATACTTCTTCACTTGGAGGGATGATATTTGTCTCACTAACAAAAGCCTTTGAATCCCTTGTAGGGTTAGCCTTCTTCCTTTTTCATTTTCACACTCCAAATTTTTACTATAACAGACCAACTTGATTTTTTGGGAAGCCAACCAATCCATGCCAATCAGCAGGTCATAAGATCCTAGAGGATGTTTAAGTTTGCTTGGGTGGGAAACACACTCATAACAAATTGGCATGTTGTTATGACCTCTGTTACTTTTCTTTTCGTTCCATTGGCTAGTTGTACCATCCAAGATTTAACATGTTTAATTTGTTGCAATTTACATTTCTCAACAGTTTGAGGGGAAACATAATTCAAATGAGAACCAGGGTCAATTAAAATGGAAATAGGATTGTTGGCAATCATACCCTCCATCTCCACCACTGAAGCTTGGTGGTCAGATTGTCTATTATCTAAGGTTGCATAAATTTGTGGAAGGATCATAGCCACAACATTGATTGTGATAGGATATTGGATGTTGTATACCCTTCCATTGTTATGTTTCCTATGCAGACAGTCCCTCAGTAGATTTTCCTCTCCACAACCCCAACATTTTGAGGATTCTCTCTTCGTGTTATCAGTCTTACTTAGAGTTGCTCATAATGGTTTATTTCCACTCTGGGATGGAAAATTTTGTTGATACACACTTCTCAAAGGAAGGCTCATCCTAGAGCTCTTACCAGGATTTTTAAATTTCGAGGGTTTAAACCCCTTCGTCTTGAATCCTGAATTGTTTTTCTTCTTCCAACTTTCATGGGGCTCTTTATTACTCTTTAATTTCTCAAAGAAATACCTTGATTTTTTAATAGTATATTCTAAGTTCTTTGGCTCATCAAACTCAATTCTGTCCCAGTAGGATTGAGGTAAGCCAATAATAAACCATTTCATCTTTACCTTTTCATCCTTTATGTAGGGAACATACCTCATCAACTTGATAAATTTGTTGATATACTCATCTATGGTGAGTTTTCCTAGCTTGAGTTCATAGAAATCCTTGGTCTTTCCATCAAAGTACGTTTCTAACAGGTACTTCTTCTTGAATTATTTCTCAAATTGTTTCCATGAAAATTACTTCTCATGGACTCCTTTCACATTCCTAAGGTCCTTCCACCAAATGTAAGCTTTCCCATTTAGGTTGAAAATGGTTATCCGATCCTTTAAGTTCTCATAGTAGTCATGAACTCGAAAGTACTTATTCAGGACGAGTAGCTAAACTTCTTCTTCTTCCCCCTTCTTAATCTCTCCATTGAAGGTGGGTGGTTTGGCTTTCTTGAATTCTTTAGGGTCACAACTCTTGGAATGTTTCCTCTTCTTTCCTCTCATTTGAGAATGGGAACTAGTTTTTCCACTAGAAGACTCCTTGGAGTTGTTAGTAATCCTCACTAGAGGAATATTTCATTGAATGTCTCTTGACTCCACGTTGGGCCTTCTTTAAGGTGCTCCACCTGGTGTGGCCACTTTCAGGACCATGCTTTTGTATCTCAGGTGGAATTCGAGTTTTTTTATTATGATGTTTGTCCACATGAATGGAAGCTAGACCATGTTGTAGTTTCCTTTGTATATCTAATAGAATTTTCAGTAGTACTGCATTAATTTTTGTCTTATTTTCCTACTCCTTGATCAACCTTTCATTGTCAGCCTTATAACTCTGTAATTCTTCCATGAGGCTTCTTATAGTTTCAACCGAATTTTGAGGGGTTTCCACCACCCTCCTTTCATCATATTATTCCTCTCTATTGTGGGATATCTCCCCCAACTCCTAATGTGTCACCATTCTTTATGTTGTAGTTCTCCTGTTTTTCATTGACTGCTGATAAAAAAAAAATTGTTGGTTACTAATCTACCAATTCATGAACAACACATATCATTGCAAGGTGAATTCAGTTCTTTATTTGGAAACATTAGGAACCTATAATGCAAAATTCCAAAATATATATCAACAATAGAAAGGGGGTAAGGTAGGGTGTTACCCCATAAGTTCTCTAATAATATTTTTATGTGACTCGTGCATGAGCCCAAGTAGGCCAAGTGTTATTTCCATGCTCGGATACCAATTCGTAACACACTCGACCCCTAAATACCCTTTCTAGGGATGGGGCATCAATTTTTCGTCCTTCCTAACTATTTCAAATCCTAACTCCGAGATCTCCATTAGGTTCTTCTCGCCACGAGATTTCAAACAGTCGCCACCGCACTAAAATCCAAGCTTGGTTCTATAAGTTATGGCCTCTCAAAGATACCTGAGCCATTATCAGTTTGAGTCTTTGGCATTCTGTGTTGGACATACTATTTTACTAATGTCCTAAGTCCCTAAATATTTCCACGTGGCCTTAACCATTCAATGATTGACGTTCGATGTTTTACATTGGACACCCCTTTCTTTTGGCGTTCCATGGTTGACAATCGACATTTCGATGATCGACGATCGTCATTGGACATTTGACGTTCGACAATTGGAAATATTCATGAACATCCCCTTTTTTCCATACTATGCCCAAAACTCTCTAACTCCCGAAATTACACCACCTGGCCTTGTCCATTCGGCGATCGACATTTGGTGTTTTACGATGGACATTCCTATATTGTACCATGCCCCACATCTTCCAATCTATCGAAGTTATCCAAACTCCTGGATTCACAGACACGTCACCAACCATGTAGGCTAGGTGGGCACGAACCATAAGCTGACACATGACATGGGTCAAGGGGTGACACGTTTCCTCGATAGGGGGTGACATGTTCCATGCTCTAACAGGAATAAGGGGTATGTGAATCGACTAAATATGGGTGACATGTGGAACCTTAGTTGGGGGTTCACATCACCCAAGATGATGTCAGTGAGCCACGCCATCCCCCATCATATGTTTGATATTTATCAATGTGGATCCATAGATCCACAATCCTCGTTAATTCACAATTGTAGGCTTCAGAGCTTACCGATTACTCTCGATGTGAATTCCCCCAAAGAGCCAAGTCTTCGGAATCTTGAATCTGGTGCCACATGTCCTCATTGTCCAACAGTCGAGATTCACTTCAGCACTCGCGACTTCGAGAGTTTTCACACTTTGAAAAATCTTGGCTAAACTCTCCCAAAGAACTAAGTCTCCGAACTATGGGATCGCTTGCCACGTACCCACTCATCCAACGGTTCTAGTTCAATGAACAACACTTGACAAAGGAAAAGTAGGGGCCATGTTTTTCTCCACGATGCATTCCCAGTTAGTTGGGTAGTTGAGGGTGGGTTGGGTCCCTTAGATCGGCCGGGAAGGATCACGAAGAAGGATGATCGCGATCCATGTCGCCAGCCGATTCGTCATTCAAGAGTTACTATGTGTGTCTCACGGCTTTCCCTGCGGACCACACTAGATGTCACATTTCCACTATAACGCGCGTATTGAGGATTTTACTTTGGATTGAAAACTTTGGGGCCACCTATACTTAGCATCTATGACCAGGATTTACTTTGGATTGAAAAACTTTGGGGGAAACTCGTGTGTCTCTTAATCGTCGAATGCCTGGACTACCGAATAGTTGTTGATCGATGGACACGTATCCCTCCATTATCAATGGTCTAGATTAACTCTAGGACTCCTACATTCAGGAGTTTAGGTGCTAGACCACTCCTACTCCCCTAAAGTAGCACTTCGTCGAAGTGCTTAACACTTCTCTTTCTACGTTCGATCTAACAACTGGTAGAGATCTACATTGGATCCCCAAACCAACGACCCTCATCGATTCGTGACTTCAGCCTATGACTATTTTCGAGGATTGTGGAGTCACAAGTCCCTAAGTACCGAAGGCAAAAGAGCTAGCTCCTTTTGGACTAGCACAAGGTTCCTAGCTCCTGGTCACATGGGTCCTTTGGGGAAATCTTATAGGCTAGGAACAAATCCTTTTACAACAAATGGGCTAAGGACACATGCATGATCCCTTAGTCAGATGGATGGTTAGTCTGAAGGAAAAACACTGTTCTCCCATAGGATCTTGAACTTGACATTCCCACTATAGTAAACTTCAAAGGGTTGGCAGGAATTAGACGTTTCAGTCGATCCTACCCCATCTCTCCCGCAGATTCACATATCATAACTATCTCGCATAAAAAATGAGATAAACTGAAATCCATGAAATATAGCAGTTTACAGAACAAAAAGAAACTATCTAATAACTGTTCAAATATAGCAAGACTTAACTGTAAACATAGACACTCAATTATCACATCCAATATATTACACTTAGTATGAAAATACTTATCAAAAATGGAAAATGTGAACCAATTGTTGAAAGGGGTGCATGTTTCCTCCCAACCATAGGCATAGTTGCTCCTAACGGATTTACCATTGGTCGTCTCTGAGCTAGACCATGATTCTCTGAGAGAGATTTTTTCTCTTTGCTCCATGACAGTCCGCGACGAAGGTTACTCTCCTCCTCCCACCAAATCTTGGCAAACGATTTTCTCTACTCCAAGAAAGGAGATATGCATGAGCACTGCCTTAATCACTCATCATCCTTGTTTATCATCTTGTAGTGAAACCCTTCCCCAGGCTTTTTACAGCCAAAAACAATTGTCTTCTCATCTTTTCTCTCAACTCCAGAGTCAAAGTATCCTCATTGCTCTTTTCGGGAGAGTGTTTTCTCTACTCTTTTATCTTTCAGATATGTCTTTGTCCTTGAATTCCCTCCTTTGTTTCCTTCCTCATCAAGGTTGCATGGGCATGAATCCCCATTCATGGTCAAGCCTAGAATCCTTACAGATGGGTACCCTGCCCCATCTCCTCATTAACTCTTGAGGGTGGCGTTCCAACTACCACCCTGATTGGTAATTCATTTCTGGGTCAGAGGACTATTGAGAAATTACACCTAGTAGGTATTATTCTAGTGAGGGTTATCTCAACCATTCTCGGTTTTCCCTCACCATCTCTCTCATAGCATCCATGGTCTATCTTGGAAAATTTCCCCCCTTTCAAGAGTTGTTCCACACATATCAAATTTCTATTAAAAACAGAAAAATTCATACATTGACCCTTTTATACAAAGGTTCATCAAATCAAACATTCATACATATTTAGTCCGCCATAGTCTCTTGGCTAGTTATAGTTATATTTACAAACTGGGGAAAATAGGGGTATTACAGATGCACCCACAGGCCACCCATTTTCACCTCCTCTTCCATCACATAAATCCATAGAATATGCACCCTTATGCCACCCACCCCCACCACCATTTCCATCATCCCCATACATTGAGGCTACAACAACAGTGATTTCCTCAGAGCAAGTTGTTCAACTGAGTTATCCACCTACCAACCACTCTCCACTGAGGCCCCATATATTCATAGTGAGATAATGTGTTTATGATAATTTTTATGTATCATGAATTTGATTTTATGTATATTTGTTTAATTTTCATGATTTGATCCTTGTAACTGACGTAGGGTGGCATCATTGAGCGATCAGGGTCGTGGAGGAGGGTAACCTAGTTACAATTATCAGTCCCATATGTAGTGATTTGTATTATATTAAATTAAAAAGTATCATTTTATAATTCTTTTAATTCATTTTGGAAAAAAGACATAACAATGTTTTTTCTTTGTGCAGTCTCTGGAGTGACGAAGCACACACAGGCCCAAATCCACTCGAGATGTTTCTTCAAGAAAGAGAAGAAATATAGATTTCGAGGATGATCCTGAGGGTGGAGAGGGTGGAAGTGATCAATGATTGACCAATTACTGCCATTTTGTATCTAGGCCACCATATATATATATATTTCATGGCATGTTTTTTATGAATCTCATTATTTATGCATTTAATGTTGATGAATGTATGAATTTGAAAGTGTATGAATTTTATGTGTATGAAAGTATGATGTTTTTCTTTAAAGTGATTATAAATACTTCAGTTACACATTAACAAATCTCTTATGGTGGAAAATATTTCCAAGTGCTAAATCCATAAGCAATTAATGGTTCTCATTACATAAATTTGACAAAAGATTGAAGTCCCATGTCAGTTAAGACTCCAGGAACCAATAATAGCAATCATATAGGCTAACATAATCACAATATAAATAAGAGAGTTGAAAACTCACATTACTCTATTTGAAATGAAGCATGGTTCATTATAATTGCAATCATAACATGTTACAATGGTTTCTTAATACAAAATCAACACATAAAATATGAGTGCAGAATAAAGTCTCACGTCAAATGAAAATATACCTCAAATTCTCCATTAAGCTTGCCAAAATGTTCTACAATGTAGCCCAAGATGAGAGCTCCTGAATTCCCAAATTATCCACCCTTTACAATGAAGAGAGAGGATTCTTATTTATAGAATGAGTCTCTTCTCTTATACAATAAAATATTACTATTTGATAACTAACTCCATGACAAGTCAAATAAATATTATAATAATGAATTAGTTATATCTCTCCTCAATTCATGGTTGACCATGTTACAACATGTGGGCATTAGCCTCTCCAAATAAATTCACCCTCATTCAAAAATAGTTGTAGTATACACCAAATAATTCTCATGAAGGGGAGTCACCACAAAAAATAGGCATCTATCCAATTCAAATGCCAAGTGTCCACATGGAATGTTCCCTCCAAGAATGTGCATGCATACAACCACTCCACATGTGTGAATTCCAAGGTATCCAACTCCATGGATGAATGTGCAATATGCCAAGTGGATGAGGCGTCCAAAACAATGTATGTGATCAATTCTTATCCCTTCCTTTCCTTTTCTTTGCTTGTCTATCCTTTCCTTTCCTTTGCTTGCCTTGCTTGCCTAGCTTTTCCTTTCCTTTTCCTTTCCTTGTGTTCCCTTACCTTGACTTGCCTTGCCTTGTCTTACCTTGCCTTGAATTTCCATGCCATCCCATACCATGCCTTTCCTTGACTTTCCATGCCATGCCATTCATTTCCTTTCCTTTTCATTCATTTCCTTTCCTTCACTTGCCATGCTTTTCCATTCCATGTGTTGGCATGCAATGGGAAGACTTGGAGTTCAACATTAAATCACCAACAAAACCCTAAAGATATCGTCCCTTTTAGCATCACCCATAAGTAGGTGAAGTCTCTCTCGAGGTACCTGTGGGGAATATAGGAACTAGGTTTCCACAGTCATGAAGGGAAGGGAGGCATTCATTCTTACCATTCTACCTAACATTCATTCATTAGACCATTCATCATGTGTGCATAACCATCATATAACTTATTCATATGAATAATTCATTCACTAATTGTGCTCAATAAACATAAAAGTAAACAAACACATCACACAAAGACACCATAATTAATGTGGTTCACCCCAAAATGGGCTATGTCCACAATGACATGCTTCTTATATTATTATTTAGCATCAATTCTTACAAAAGGTGTGCAGTGTGCTCATACATGATATCTTAGTTCTACCCACTATTCCCTTTCTGTTCACTCATACAATGCACACTAAGCTCATAGCTTACTTATCCATAACATACTCTCCAATCAGTCTCTTATTCCTCAAAACTTCCAGCTTACTCTCTACCCAAAACCCCAAAACCCACACATATTTATACATTTACATTAGGGCTTAGCCAGTTACGAAATGGACCAAAATTTCTAACTAACTTCCTTCTTTCATGTGCACTGACCCTTGAGAATGCACTAACTTTCTTCATTTATTCCACACGTGCTACTCCTTAGAGGACTTGTCATGGTGTTTTCTCCTGCGCGATTCCCAGAAATGGTCCAAAAATGTCCTACTCCAATGGGCCCCGAACACTCACATGTGGCTCATCTTAAGGCACTTCAAGCCTTTTTCCATGCCTCCTTGAAATTTTGAAACATTTCCCTTGCAGTCATGACCTTTTCATTTACTTTGTTTCCTACTGCAAAATTTCCTATGTTGTCTCTACATTAATGCATGTCTTCATATTCTCTCCATTCTCTTGTGTTGCCTTCTTCGTTATACCTTACACAACTACAAGTTCCTCTGTTATCTGGAATGATTCCTCCTGCAATGTCTTGATCTTATGTGTGTGGGCCTGCTCTTTTGTTCTCATTTGGTTTACGTCTAAGTACAAATTCCTATTCTCCGCGATCACAACCATATTTTTTTTTGTTGTTAGAGTGCTCGTCATCTCTTTAAACTTTTGTGCCTCCTCTAGCGCGACCTCCAAATTATGTTTTATTCCTTGCAAATTTGCATCTTTTGTTAGTTGAGTCCATACTTGTGTTCTTTCTTCATACAATTTGGTACACTCTTTCTCCAAACTCTTGATACATTATACTATTTTCATCGATGTATTCTCTCTTTGCTCCCTTTCCTCAGGTGGAGTGTCTAGCATTGTGAATGCTTCTAATTCTACGATATTTACGTGGAATCCCTAAATGGCTTTGCTAATATTTGACACTTGTTATTTTAGTGGAGTATCAACTTCCATTGGGACCTTTGGGAAAATATTATATACTTCTTGCACTTCATTTTTCAACCTTCATATTTTGTGTTCAGCCTCATCCCGCTCCATTGTAACTTTGTTGTATTCTATATGCAATGTTGCCTTATCATTTGCCACTTTAGTCAATGTTGTTTCATTCGAATCTATGCGCAAATTTATCTCCTATGTAACACTTATTTTCAAACTCTTTAATACATCCATTGACAATTGCTTTCTCCTGCATATCTGTTGAGGGGAATTATAATGCTCCTACTAATAACTTCATTACTCTACAATCTACTAATAACTTCAGTACTCTGCACTCTCCTGATGCTTCTGATGAATGAGAGCTCATTGGTCTTGATTCTGTACTATTTGTTGTATTCTTTGTATGTTCTTCCTCTGTCCTTTTCTATGGTGTTATCTTGGATGCTTCCAAAAGTTGACACAATGAAGCTATCTTCTCTTGCACATATGTTTCTATCTCTTCTTGTTTTTGTGTTGCGCACATAAACGCTTTGTTTGTCACTTCCTTTACTTGATCGCCTATATTTTCTAATTCATCTTCTATCACGACTTGGGTGGCCATTTCCTTGAACGCTTTCCTCTTCCTCCATTGGTGTAGTTTTTCCCCCTTATCATGTTATTCACTCTTTTCTCCAAGGTGCAGTACTGTATTCTATGTTTCTCCTACACCATTTCCTTGTACTTACTATTCTTCTTCTTCTTCTGAATTTTTCTCTATTTCTGTCTCCTTCTCTAGTTCGGTCTCCTTTTTTGGTTGCTTTGTTTCCAACATTGGGGTTTTCCATTCTTCCTCGTAGTCTTCCACAATATTCCCAACCTCATATTTTTTCAACCTTTATCTGCTTGACAACCACTGTTGATCCGAGACCCTCTTGTCTTGAATATACATGTGGTGTCTTCCTTCTTTAAAATGTGCAATTCCCTTGTATGCTTCCACTACCTGTGGTAGTATGCATGATGTGTCTTGAATGATTTGTTGAATTACCTCTTTGTAAACATAGAAAGTAACGTTATTATCCAACTGTCTTTCCTTATGCATAGTATGCCATAAGTTCACATATCTCACTGTCAAACATGGTTTCTTCGCAGCTCCCAAAAATTGAGTGTCATTCATCTCTCTCCAAGACACTATTGTAATCAATATCAACAACCATGGATAATGTAATTCTATTCCATTATCTTGTACCTTCCTTCAATCCATAAAAAACTGGTTCAACAGGAACTTCACCAAATTCAATTGTACTCCTGCAATGCACTTCTTAACTACTTCTATTACACTTGTTGGTGCTTGATTTTTTCAGCATTTCCTCAACAAATTACAGGCCAACACCTACATCGTGAACCTGATTGTATCATCATTAATACTTGCAACATCCAAACTGCGTGCTCCTATGAATGTGTCATACTTATCCTTCATTATTTCTTCCAGTGCCTTCTCCTTCAAATTGTCTGTGAATAATGGAAGTGGGTCTTCCCCTACTGATAGTAAATCGATGATCCACGTGATGAGTTTAGTGTCTATTGACAACGACCTATCCAACCACAAAAATACTCCATGGACACAACTAAGAAACAACTTGACATAGATTTTTATCTCTACGCTCCTACCAAAATGAGAAATGTCTAACAAATTCAAAATGCTTGTTTTCTCCAACCCTGCTTCCCATTCCTATCGCTCTACTATTTCTTCATATAAAACCAGGGTGAGATTTACGGTCCTATACTTATCTGGTGCCAACTATGGAAAATTCATTATATATGTCAAGTCATGGTCTGCATACTTCAAATTCCCTACTATGCCTAACATATCATCTTCAACGATTAACCTCGGTGGGATCTTCGGTTCAACAAGTTCATACTTCGG
This sequence comes from Picea sitchensis, assembly GCA_010110895.2. NCBI lineage: Eukaryota > Viridiplantae > Streptophyta > Pinopsida > Pinales > Pinaceae > Picea > Picea sitchensis. The sequence continues at coordinate 86,089 of SNQJ01S0001750.1, forward strand.
TTCCTTTGGTAGCTTAATCTATTTCACTATCAACATTTTTGATGGCACATAATCCTTCATAAATTTGATTGGGTTTGTCCCTAACGCTGATACTCCTAGATTTTCCTTGAATACATGTATCAATGTCTTCCCGGTGTGTTGTTTCTTTTGTTGTGATGAAGCTTCTCCTATCTTCAATGGCGCCATTGTTCTCTACAACTAACTCATGTCTGTGTAACACACCCAATACCTTAAGTACCTTTTTAAGGGATGGGGCATCAAAATTTCTCTTTCCTCCATCATCTTGAATCCTCTTCCTGAGATCTCCATCACCTTCTTCTAGTCAAGATTTTTCCAATGACTGTTACCATGCTCCAATCTGAGCTCTAGATTGGAAGTTATGCCCTTTCGAATCTCTTTAGGAATCATTGATCAAAGGCCACGTGGCACCCACATGGGTTCACCTCGTTCATACCATTCCACCTGGCATGAAATTGACCATGTTTTTCATCCCTTAGAGATGACATGGCTGCTGGAAAGGTGGTTACAGGGGATGTTCCTCGTGCCTTCGTGATCACTGAGCCTTCAGACCTTCGTCCTTCCTATCCATGTATGAACCATTCCTGGAGTCCCAAATTCCCGGAATCCTACCACGTGGCTTTGGCCTTTGGTGAGGTTCCTCATTATGTTGTTATGAACATACCCGCAAAACTCCTGGACTCTCGATGTTTTGCCACATAGCTATGGCCTTCGGCCCTTTTGGAGCATACATTCTAACATCCTAAATCTCCTGGAGTTTCAAACTCTTGAAATCTCAGGGTCCTAATAGCCATTAGGTCCAACAACCATGCACCAGGGGGTGACATGTAGCAAAGGAAATACATGACACATGGCCCTATCAATGGGTGACACGTGCCATGTTCCAGTTGGCATATAAGACTTGTAAAAATCATGAATCAAGGTGACACATGGCATGAAAAACATGGGTCCATGTCACCTGGATGATGTGATCATGCCATATCACTCTAGACGGATAGCCTCTGGAGGACTCTAATCTTGACTACCTACGAAATCGCTCGAAGACTCGAAGTTCAGAGTCCTTCCAGCCACCTCCCACTACTTTTTATCCCACGGTCAAGATAGTCTCACGTAGATCCCTAGATCTATGAACTTTGTTGCTTTGCCACTTCAGAGTTAGGGGGTTTGGATGTGTAATCTCCTCTTTACTCCCATATTGGTCAATGTCCCTCTTAACACAGTCTAGATCCAACGGTCAATAGGAATCTTGATGCGTCCTTAGATCGACGATTCATGCTACATCGCAACTTCGACGTCCGAGGTTCTACTTGTTTAACACCCCCTTTCTTTAAGAGTGGTCAACGCCAAACTGACCATGACTTAGATCCAATGGCTANCCCACGGTCAAGATAGTCTCACGTAGATCCCTAGATCTATGAACTTTGTTGCTTTGCCACTTCAGAGTTAGGGGGTTTGGATGTGTAATCTCCTCTTTACTCCCATATTGGTCAATGTCCCTCTTAACACAGTCTAGATCCAATGGTCAATAGGAATCTTGATGCGTCCTTAGATCGACGATTCATGCTACATCGCAACTTCGACGTTCGAGGTTCTACTTGTTTAACACCCCCTTTCTTTAAGAGTGGTCAACGCCAAACTGACCATGACTTAGATCCAATGGCTAAGAAAGGTCCCAAAGAATCCTCAATATATGGCTCTCGTCACTTAGCAAGTTTGGCATTTGGGGGTTCTACCCACTTAACATTCCTTTTATCCTAGAGTAGGACTTCGTTGAATTTCCATATGCAAATCCTTCCACTAGTTGATCGGACAGTTGGGAGGGGTTCTCAATGGAATCCCCAGATCCATAGATCACATTAATTTGTAGCTCTGACATTCGATGGTTTTTGTGTTATGACACCTTTGTTCTCCCTAAGTGGTCAATGTCAGGCTAACAATGATGTGGAACCAACGTCCAGGGAAGATCTTGAGTATCCTTGGATCTACAGCTCATGTTACTTTGCAACTGGTAAGTGCGTCAGGGTTTATTTGGTGATATAGATGTCACTGTCATGATTAAGAGACCTCCATATGTTGGTCAACCTCGTGGGTAACCGAACTAGTAGGTTACCTTCGGTTGGTTTCGGAGGTGGTAAAGTCATAACATCCCGGAGCTCTAAACTCCCAGAGTTCTGAAGCCAAAATAGCTTAACTCATTTCAGATCTAGCGAAGGGTTCCAAGGTATCAGTCATATGGATTCTCTAACAAGCCCTAATGATGTATGCTCTACTCTTAGATATTATTTGGTTAAGCTCATGGAGATGAGCTCTCGATCACATGAATGGATGGTTTGAAGGAGGTTCCCTCCCTCCACAGAGCTCGCATTTAGTAATCATGTGAAGGTAAATTCGAGGGATCGATAGGACTGAAGTATTTCAGCTAAATCTACCCTGACTCTTGCATTCCAAAGTCAATATTTGGGAAAAATTCCCTTAAGGATTTTCCAACCAATACAGAGAGCATAAACGTATTCTTAGATTCATTTACAGACCCACGTCTAATGGTTCTCATGCTTCTCAATAGAGGAAAATATAAAACCATTCAAATGTAGGGGCTTACAGAGGAATGATAACCATTTCTAATATAAATCAAACCCTGCAAATGTTAGTCATAGACACATACATTCAAATCATGCATTTCAATTCCAGTGCATAGGGTAAACGAAAATACTTATCTATTATAGTCGATCACTGATCACTGATTGTGGGTGTTCACCTTTCCACCCAACCATAGTCTCAGAGGCATTAATTCTTAGCACTCTAGTCACCCCCATGCCAAGCCATGATATCACTAGGTAACTTTTTGCAATTTCTTAGAGGTTCTTTCTCTGTCACAACCTCTACAAGGTTTATCATATTCTCCCTCCACATCAAGCTCGTGACCTTCTACTCAAGTCCCGTTTCTGAAATTTCTCAGAGGTCGTTTCTCTTCTTCTCTCCAATAACCAAAACAACTTAATCTTCTAGTTCTTTTTCTTAGCTAGAGAGCCTCACGTGCTCTTTCTATTTCTCTCTACATATCCTCAATCGCACACCCCCCCTCTCGATGTGTCTCCTTCTTGTTTTCCTTCATGTGTATTGTTTCACACCTTTTTCCTCCCCAAGAAGGTTTTGGACCTATCTTGTTCCTTCTGTCAGAAGGAACTCGGGTCAGTCTGGGCTTGCAGGAAAACTGCACTCTCTGGTACTTTAGGATGATGGTATTTTGTCTCCTCAACCAGACTCTCCATGCTTCCATTCATGGGGGTAGTTGATAGTTCAACCACCAGTCCTTCTTTCATTAACGAATTGTTCCTTGGGATCAAGATGGGGCTTATTATTTCAGCAAGGAGAATTTGGGTCATTTTGATATAATGAACCCTCTCTATTGTTTCCTCACTCTTTCCTCTAGTGATATCATGCCCAATACTTCAAGGCTTCACCCCCACAATCAGTTATTGGAAATATAAACCATAATTCATTCACATTTTTCCAATGCCATAACATGGTGATCATAATTAATGATTAATTACAAGTTGGGGGAAACCTAGGTGTTACAGTCAATAAATTTCTTACTCGGCTCTAACAAACTTGCTTGTCTTGTTCTACCTCTCTGAAATGCTCAAACAACATTAACCTTTCCTTGTTGAACCTTCATCTTCTTTTATAGCATGTCGCCAATTGTTTCTATCATTCTTCGCACTGAAACTTGTAGTCTAATCCACTTGTATTTTCATTAAATAATTTCCCTAACTCTTCATTAACTTCATATCCTTCAGTGGATGATACGCTAGATTTTCCATCCTGTCAAAATCCTCTTGCCATTTTTCATTTATGATTACGCGGCTCCATTACCTCTTCGTCATGTTTACTCTTAAATTCTTATCCTATCATGTTTGTCCTTTAATTCATTTCCCACCTTCTACACAGATTTATGTCGCTAGTCCATCCTCCTTCCTGTGCACTATTTCTTCTTCTTTTCTACATCTCTGTGACATTTTATAATTTCTCTCTTTACTTGGTTTGAACAATACCTTGTGTATAACTTCAACCTTCCATCTCTTAACTAAAACACTTTTATTTATTTATTTATTTTCTTCTATAATACACTATAATACATATACTATGGTACACATACTGTGCGCTCATACCAGTGCACGGAAGAATGACCATCCCTACATAGTTTCAGTCGACTACCATTAACCAGACCTTCCAAAAATTCCCCGTTCAGTTTTTCCAGCTAGACAACACCTGCTTTTGTCACAAATATGATCACATATGGACCCAACCAACGCATATGAAACTTTCCAGGGTGCTACAAAAAAATTATGTCATAAAGAAAAACAAAGCCTCTTGTCTAGAACTTCTTTTATTTAATTTTTGGTCATGCCATGATTTATCACATGCTTTCTGAACTTTTTGATGAAATCCAACAACAAAACGGTCTTCTTCCATGTCTACTAGCTCTGATAGTCTCTTTTCTACTGCGCCAAAATTTGTAATCTCTCTCAACATGAAAATGTGTAGACTCGACACAATTACTTCTAGGAATACTTTCTTCATGTACATACACTAGTCTGAATTGTGTTTGTCCTTTCATCTTATTACTTGTAGTCCTATATGCCCATAACAATGTTGGGATACTCCAATATCTTTCATATCGACTTACATTACAAACCTTCGTCAGTGCATGCTCTAGGATATTATTGAATGCTTCCATTGTTCCATTTAATTTAGGATGTTGCAGTGTTCTCTTCTAATGATGAATCTGAAAATACTCTATCAAAGATGCAGTTGTCTTATTCAGAAAATGAGTTCCTTGATCACTCATAAGTATTATGGGGCATCCAAACCTTGTAACTATAGTTTTAAACAAAAATCACACAGTTGTCTCTATGCTGCAATCTTTGACTTGTTCTGTTTCATCCCATTTGGTAAAGTAATTTGTCGCACTAATGATGTATCTGGATCCTAACCTCTTTGTTGGTGGATTAATCGGTCCAAAAACATCATCGACCCATTTATCAAAATCTTGTAATGTGACTTGTGGTATTAACAACATCTCATATCTCTTGGAATGCTTCCCAAGTCTCTGATAGATATCAGAGGTCTGAGAGAATTATTTTTGCATCCTTATGAAGGGTAGGCCACCACAGTCTTGTGCATAAAATATTATGAGTTTTTTTTTCCTTGCATATTGGCCTCCTACAACCCCTTCATGTGCCTCTATAAATATCATATGTATTTCATACTCCAATACACATCGTCCCAGAATACCATCTGCTCCTAACTTGTAAAAATTTCCTGCTATCAGCTGATAGTTTGTTTCCTTCACTACTAATTTATTCTTCTATGCAATTGTAGTCTCAGGTGGGGATATCCTTGTGCTCAATAACTAGAATATGTATGAAAAATAATCATCAACCATTTTTACTGCAAATAAGTATGTGTCTGGTAGACTTCCATCCAAGTTTCTTGCATCTTCTCCTGATAGTATGCATGATAATTGATCAGGTCCTAAATTAAATTTCCCTAGCTTGACAATTACCTCAAAGTCATATTCCTGAAACAATAACATCCATATTCATATTCTCTCCCCAAACATTGTCTTATTAACTAGGTATCTCAATGCATAATGATCTGTATACATATTTAAGTGTGATCCCAACAAATAATTTCTAAATTTCTCCAATGCATACACCATTGCTAATCCTCCATGTTCTGTAGTTGAAAACTTCCTTCTTCCAGATGTGTTGGGATGACTTATATATCCTTCTCTCAGTTGAGCTATAATGGGGCCTAATGCTATATATGATGCATCTATGTGAACATGAAACTCCTTCTTCTAATATGGAAATATAAAAATTGAAGCGGTAACCAATTTCTTCTTCAAAGTATTTTTGACATTCCTCATTCCATCGAAACTTGTTCTCCTTCTTTAGTAATATTTCCATCGGAGTTGAGATTTGCACATATCCCCTAATGAACTTCATGTAATACCTTGTATGACCCGACGTTCCTTGTAACTATCACACTGAAGTCGATGGTGGTAAATCAACAATCACAACAATCTTCGTAGGATCCACCAATAATCCTTGCTTACAAACTACATGGAGCAGTAATATACCAAATGGTGCACATAAAATAAACTCCTTCAAATTAAAAGATATATGAAACCTCCTACACCTATCGAACATCAAGTGCAAAGTCTCAACATGATCTTTCAACAAGTTAAAAATCGTCCAATAATCTAATTATGCATCTAAGAACTTATGAATGAATTATTTAAATGATGTTGCAACCACTCTGGAGAATATTGTTGGTGCATTCTTCAATCCAAATATATTCATTTTGTACTGGTCACATCCCCATTTTGTCGCAAATTTAGTCTTATATCGATGTTCCTACGCAATATTGATCTGATGATACCCTGGAAATCCATTAGTGAATGAATACGCTTTCTGTCCTCCTACATTCTCCAACACTTCATCTATAAACCAAGTCGGAAACATATCATGTAAGAAAGCATAATTTAATTTCCTTATATCAACACAAATTATGATCCCTCATGTCTTCTTATCCTGAACCACCATTGGACTAATCCACTCTGATTCTGGAATAGGTTCAATAATTCCAACTTCCAACATCCTATCTATCTCTGTTTCCACCTTTTTCTTATACACTGATTTCAATCTGTATGGTCTAAGCTTCATTGGCTTAGAATATGGTTTCAAGGGGATCTTCTTCTCTCCCAACTCTAAAAATGTGGTTGGAAATAGGTCCTGATATTCATGCAGTAAATCAACTATCTTCTCAATAGTTTTGTCTTTCCAATAGTCTCCCATGTCAAACATTTGGGCTTGTCTTCGGTACTGATATTTACCTTGTGCATTCTCAATGGATTTACATATATGACTAATTAAATTTCTCTACCTTCTACTCTGTGTTCCACTTCGGTTTTAGGTATTTGCACATTTCTTGGATCTTCCTCTTCTTGGTCTTCTTCAACAACATTATAACAGTGAAAAATTTATTCAACTGTCATAGTAAATATATACGTGCTACATATCGAGTCTTCTAATGTTAAAATCTTGTCCTTGATACCCTCCAAGGATAAGTCACTCAAAGGAGCATCATCTTCAAAAATAAAAGTTACCTTGAAGTTCTGAGTTAATTTTTCCCAATTTGTTGTTCCTCTGCACACATCCAATTCTAAATACCAATTCTTTGGGATTGTGTCCAAGGTGTGTACAAACAAGTGTGTCCATTATTACCTAGATATTTTACTCCATGTCATAATGCACTATGTAACATGCTCCATCGCCAATCACATAGCTCAATATTGTATACTTCTGCATAACATATTCATTCTTTATCCCAAACCTGACCTATAATAGCCTTCTACATTGCTTCCAATCTCGTATTTCATCCTTATGTGCAACTGACCATCTTGTCGGGGACGCATTCAGCGCAATGTCTAAAGCTATTAGTCTTTGTTGGTCTGACATTTTCATTTCAAATTCTCGTATTAGTCTATCATACCTCGAAGAATCACATACCTTAGTTCCAATCCATCACAACGCGTTGGTAAACCGAGCACATTTCCTTGTAGAGACTTCATGAAAACTCTACCGCCAATTCTCCAAAGCTTCTTCTGAATCTAGCGTGCATGAACTAATACTTCTCCAACTAAGTATACCATCATCTATAGGATTCACATAATCATTCATCCATGCAATCATATTATATAGGTTATCAAGTTTTTTTCCCTTTAATGGTTCTACATATTTTTTTCCTTCAGTAGGATCTAATGGCACAGTAACCTTCAAGTCTTGTACTTCAAATATCATATGTCTCTTCTTCATATCAATGATAGTATAGTTTTCAAAGTCCCAATCAAGTCCAATTAGTGTTGGGTAAGGGGTGATACCATCCACTATCTCGATCACTTCAAAATTGGCTAAGCTATGCACTCCATCAATACTAACACTTATCCATGTGATCCTTCCAATTGGAACAATCTTATGCTGATTTTCTAACCTCAACTGAATGGGCGAG
>SNQJ01S0001750.1:103761-130096 GCA_010110895.2 Picea sitchensis
CGTGAACTAACACCTTTCTGGGCTAGGGAAAGAGGTATACCAAGATCCTTCCTGGCTTGCAATTTTTCAGAATCAATCTTTCCCTGGGTCGTGGAATAAAATGCCACCATCTACTACCAACCCAGTCACTTTCATTCATACTGGTTCTCCATCACCAACCTCTTCCAGTCATGTCGGAGATGGGTCGACTTCTTCTACAAACTATGTCGATAGCTTGCCCCCAACCTCTACCAATTATGTTGGGCACGCCATTATTTTTTCCCCGAATCATAGCCATGTCATGTCTCCTGCTTCTATTCATAATATAGCAGACAAATCTCTTTCCCCTGCTAGTTACATCGAGAAGCCTAGACGCCTCATATGTAAGCCTAAATTCTTTTGCAGGACTTGTGAAGGAAGTCACCTTACTCATTTGTGTCCGATTACTACCAAGATACTAGAAGCATGGGGCTCACCCAAGAGCCCTTCATATTCTGAGGCATCTGTGATTTCTCTTCACACCACTTCTCCCTTGATCGTCTCGATGGTTCCACCGACACAATATTCTCCCAACCTCACCCCCTTTGTTAAGGGTGAAGCGTCTCTTTCCCCCATTACTATGCATCCTCTTCAGCCTATAATTGAAGAAGTGGCCATGCCAATGCAATCTCTGGTCAACCCTACTCTCCCTTAAGAGAATGACGCACCTTTCAGTCATGTCATCAACATTTCAAATCCTCCCCCTTTTGAACGAGAGAGATTTATTCTTCCCTCGAATGTTGTCCCTCCAAGTCCTGACGAGGTTCCTTTCGATTGGGACAACTTGATGGGACATCCCATTCCCCCACATATGTCTTTTCCATTAAGAGACATTATTTGAACCATCATAGAGACTGTATCCTCCATTAAAACCTTATCCTCCTTGACTTGGAAAGCCTTGGGTTTTCCCAAGCTCTTGTTAGTTATTCGCAAGATATTGATTTCCGACAGAAGGCCGAGACGGGAGCCTTGGCTTCCCCCTTTACATGTTGATTAGACTCCCAATAATGAGTTTTAGTTAAGGTCTTTTTTGACTCGTCTAAAAATTGAAAAGATGGCCGAGTGATTTGTCCCTTTCACACTTGTTAAAATCGTATTTGAAAGATCATGAGTCCTAGTTAAGCTCTTTTCTGACTCGTTATCAAAAATAGAAAATATTTCCAAGTGAACTTGTGTTTTTCACACTCGTAAATTGGATTTGAAAAGATGTCTATTTGGCACAAGTTTACCCCCTTTTCACACCAAGCAGCCTAAAAGATATAAAAAATGACATTTTTTGACGTTAAGTTGTGATTGCATCTCATGCCCTCGCTTGTTGTATTGAACCTTTAGCTGGTTCTTGCTTTGCATTATAAATCATTGCCTAAGCAGTTTGCATCCTCAACCAAGGAGAGCCTTTTTTTTATCCTTCGCAATTTGACACCCTATACCTTGGAGGGAACATCACCCCGAGTGTCCATCTCCCGCATGCATTTCCTTGCATTGAGCATAGGTATGTTCCATTGTTGGAACTAGTTTTTCTTACTTGGGACACTCGTTCCCTCCTCTGTATCATAGCATTCATTTGTTATGAAAAAACAAAAAAAGACGGGCAGGAAGGGAATACTATATTGTAATTGGAAACAATCGTGTCGCCTTTGAATAGAGCACAAAGTTATTGAGACCTTGTGTCATCATAATTTTAGGTGTAGCATGGCCTTAGGAAGTTGATCTCGCTACAGAGTTTTCTCTATCGTCTGGTTACTCTTCCAATCCCTATAGAGAAAGTTATTGATGCCTTCTGCATCTAATTGTCACATCATTGAGTCCATGCTACCGGAGTCCACCATATGTCTCATGCTCTTGTTCAAAGGAATTATATCAACCTGTGTCGGCCACTCCTCAGAAATCTTGACTTTGCATGTCGGCCATACCCTCAGTTTGTCTCAGAATCACATGATTCTTTGGTCTTATCATGCACCCTGGCCCTACTTTCATCATTGGTAGGTCACCTTGAACCCAACAATCGACATTTCATCATTGGTATTTGACTAGGTGGTTTCCCTTATGTTCGACGACAAGACATCTATTCACACTTTGGAATTCGTGCAGTGTCTTGGATTCCATTAGCCTTATTGGTGGTTTCCTCGCCTTTGTCAACAGTTTTTCATCATTGGATGCTATCCAGAGGGTCCTTTTCATGTACCGCTTACATTTGTCACACGCGAAAGACACATAGGGTTGTTGGTTTGTGAACATGTTCTTCATCCGATCTCCACCAAATCATGAAGCTCCTTCTTTGTTCCTCGTGCTAACTGATGAGAGATGCCTCAATGCTCTCCTTTCAACGGGTCTCTTTCCATCAACTTCAACTCATTTATTTTGGATATGGGACCTAGAGTGTTATGAGTACCTTGAGGCTTGCAGTAATTAGTGGCAGGCTCTCTCAACATTGACAGATGGGAATACATCAATGTTTCCTGATCAATGGATCTCTCAAACGTTCGACACCAACTCCTTTATTCACATTTGTAGAGATGTACTCGATGCCTTGATACCTACTTTCATTATCAGTAGGTTGTCTCGCATTTGTTAATGGTATACTTCAATGACCAATAATCAAACGATGTCTCATCGTGTTCGACCTCAACTCATTTATTCACATGATGTAGACTTGCACCATTGGCGGATAGTGTAGAAGACTTGAATACATCACTATGTGGCCACAACTTTCCTGAGTTGTTGCTTCCATTTCATTGAACCAGTACCTGTTTGACTCCAGTGATCATGGGAGATCAGATTGTACTCCATGGTATACATATATCTTCAGATTGATTTTTGATACTGGTTTCACTGGGCCTTGTTCGTGACTATGACAACTTTTGGCATATAACCACATTTGTATTTGCCTATTCATGGCCATGAACACTTGTTTGGTATATTTTCCACAGGGATCTGCATTGTATTCTTGGCAGCCATGCATGCAAAGTTAGTACATAATGTAATGAGAAATTGAGTTCATCCAGACAGTTCTCTACCACTCCACTTATGGGTTATTTATAATGTATTTCGTCCATCACAGATACTCCTTTGATCTCACACATTAGGGGGAATTTGTTATAGCAATATTTTCCTCACCATTTCTATCTTGCATAGAGGGACTTTTTCCATTTCCCTATGCAGACTTATCATCTCTTTTTTGATGAATCCAGAGCTAAAACGTACATTTTTCCACATATACGCTCCCTATGATTAGTTATACAAGATGCGTATACGCTTGTTGCTCCACTGCAACTCATGTATATCGGGATTTGTGCCAAAAAATACAAAATGAGGTCAGGTTTCCATGTCATGACAGGAGATCTCTGATCCTTGGCCTTCCATATAATGGAAACGTTCTGAATTGGCCCTTCAATTGCATTCTGAAGGCTATCAGAGAACAATTTTGAGCTATGGAAAAGGAGAGAGAAAACATTCAACTTTGAGAGAAAAGTTAATCTGGAGAAATTACTTCATATTGAGTCTGCATCCCTTTGTACCTCAAGTTTGAACACAATGTTCAACCCTGAAGCTCTTCCCTTATTGTTGAGAGGACCTATTTTCCTCTTTCTCATGAGCTTGCCTTTGGTGGAGGATTGAAGTGGTCGAGACCCAGTTGGAAGGAACTTGGTTTCTTGGTTTCGAACCATGCCGACATGAAAGTCTGTAATGTTGACGCTTCTACTGATCAATTATTAATAGAAATACTCCTTTCTCGTCCTATTGGTATCTCACAAATATATGATTATTATCCATGGGTGTGTTTGCAATGTCTGTTAATGGATTATGCTATTTGATGTGCTAACCCCTTTTATATCATCACTATATACTTGCTTCGCTTGTTTTTTGAGAACTTCTTCTAGGCATAAAGATTTGGGTCAAAGTGCTCAACAGTGGAACATCATCAAACATTGGATCGAGGTAGACATCTTTCTTGTATTTCACGTTAGTCCATATAGCATATGTTGGAATTGAGTTGATTTCTGCAGTCACATCTGTCTGTTGTGGTTTACCCTTGGCCATAGAGATTTTTTCCCTTGTAACACATTTCCTTTCCATTACATTTCCTTTCATTGTCTTGCCATGCCTTCCCATTCCATGCCTTTCCTTTTCATGCCATTCCATGCCATGCCTTGCATTTCCTTCATTTCCCATGCCATGACTTTCCTTTCCATATCATGCCATTCCATGCCTTGCCTTTCCATATCATTCCATGTCATGCCTTGCCTTTCATTTCCTTTCCACGCCATTCCATGCCATGACATGATATGACATGCCTTGCCTTACCATTCCTTTCCTTGTCTTTCCTATCCTTTCCATGCCATGCCATCCCATGCCTTTCATTTCATTCACTTTCCATTCAATGCCTTTCCATTCCATGCCTTGCCTTTCCATGCCATGTCATGTCATACCTTGCATTTTCTTTCCTTTCCGTGCCATGCCTTTCCATTCCATGCCATGCCTTTCCTTGCCTTGCATTTCCTTAACTTGACATGCCATGACTTTCCTTTCCATGCCATGACATGCCATACCTTTCCTTGCCTTTCCTTTTCATGCCATGCCTTTCCTTATCATGCCATGCCTTTCATTTATTTCACTTTCCATGTCATGCATTTCGTTATCGTGCCTTGCTTTTCCATGCCATGACATGCCTTGCATTTCCTTGTTGTTTTATGCAATGTCATTCCATGATATGCCATGACATGTCATTCCCTTCCTTTCCTTACCAATCCATTTCTTGCCTTGCCATGTGATGCCATTCCTTTCCTTCTCTTTCCATGGCTTTCCTTCCCATGCCATGGCTTGCCTTTCCATGTCATGGTATGCCTTTCATTTCCATGCCTTGCCTTTCCTTGCCTTTCCAAGCCATGCCTTTGTTAGAAAAAAAAGATCATAGAGCAATAAAATAAGACAAATGAAGAAATAAAACATAGAAGATACACAATACAATAGACACAAATATATGTGGTTCACCCAATGTGGGCTATGTCCACGAGAGAAATTTTCAAGTCCTTCCTTATTTCTCTCCAGCAAAATGAAGGGATACAACCTACAACACACCCATTGTAACTTCCTCTTCTTTCTCTCACATTCTCCTCTCTCAAGATATAATATTCATGATAATACATAACCGCAATACAATTCCCTCATAAAAGAGGGTTTCCTTGTAGGAAAAAACAAATCTAAAAATAACGCTACCATCAGATCTGTGACCTTATAATGAATGGTCGATATTGACTGAGAAATTACAATATTTTACAAGGTAATGTTTCCCAATATTTTTCTTTGGGGGTGCTGCCCCTAAGTCCCTTGCTAAGGAGGGGCTACAAAAATTGTTGCCACCCCCATGGACCCCCCTGGTGAAAGTTGTGGGGGGGAAATCCCCCCCACACCCCTCATTATGGAATGGGGTCCAAACACAACTGAAACAAACCAATGAATCAGGAAGATAATCAGGATCAACAACCAACAACCTTGCATTTATATGCCATGCCTTGCCTTTCCTTTCCATGCCATGGCATGCCTTACCTTTCCATTCCTTTCCTTGTCTTTCCTTTCTAAGCCATGCCTTCTGTTTTCATACCATGACATGACTTGTGATGTCTTTCCATGACTTTCCATGCCTTGTATTTCCTTGACATGCCATGCCATGCCATTGCATTGCCTTTCATTTCATTGCCATGCCTTTCCTTGGCTAACCACAATTCATCTAAAGTGTACTTTGATTATGATATTCATAAAACTAATTGTTTGTAAAAAAATAGTTATTTTCATTGTTAGGGATAATTTTTTATCCAGTTACTTTAATAAAAAACAAATGGCATTCATGTATCATACCTTTTTTTTTCCTAGAACAAATAATGCGTGTACTAAATGAACACGTTTAATACGTAAAAATTACAATCAATGGATTTATTACGCATGTAATTCTACAACTTGTTATCCCATCTATCTTAGATACAAATACTTGCATGAGAATTTCAATGTCATAACATAGGCTCTCTTTATTCATATATCTAAGGTATCTTCATGTCTACGTACCTATAACTTTCATTGTCTTTCCATGTCTATATTTTCTTATCCTTGTCACTTCTTTCCTTGTCTTGGCTTTCCTTTCCTTTCTTTTCCTTTCCTTCATTGCCATACCTAGACCTAGACCTATACCAAGACATTGGCTTATTGGGCCTTTCCTTGTCATGCCTTGTGTCGCCATGGTATGGGTCATGGTATAGGTCATGTTCTATGTCATGTTATATGTCATGGTAATGGTGTAGGTCTAGGTATTGGTCTAGGTATAAGTCTATGTCATGGTTTAGGTCTAGGTCTAGGTCTATGTCACGGTGATAGTTTAGGTCTAGTTCTATTGCCAACATGTCCCTAAATGGATTGAGGAGGCAAGTTGCAACTCATGATAAACTCAACTAGGGACTTGGATCGATGAACCATTGGTTGCATTAGATATGGGGCATCGGGTTTTATCTAGTGGGGCCCCTCGACTATCATTCCATTTCCCCAAAACAAATTGTTGAAGGATCTTTGGCACTAGGGTTTTTCTCAATGAGGCATAGTCCAATTCTAAACAAGAGGTCCATTTTCAAGAACACTGTGCCAGGAAATTGTGGGTAGCATGGTCTCGTGGGCCTTAGCCAAATATACATGTGGGAGATTATATAACTCAGTTATGCTACTTGGTTTGGATTTTATGCCCCAAAATAAATTGACAGCATGTCCCTGAATGGCTTGCGGAGGCAAGTTGCAACTCGTGATAAAAATCAAACCAAGACTCGGATGGATAAAACATTAGTTACATTGGATCTGGGTCACATGGTTTTAGCTAGTGGGTCCCCTCCACTATATTCTATTTCTCGTAAAACCATTTGTTGGAGGATCTCATGCACTAGGGTTTTTCTCAATGAGGCATAGTGCAATTTATGAACAAGAGATCAACTTTCAAGAACATTGTGCTAGGAAATTCTGGGTAGTGTGGTCATGTGGTCCTTGGCCAAAAAAACATGTGAGAGCTTACAAAACTTTGTCAACTCGATTTGGATTTTATGTCCCCAGACCAAATTGCCAATATGTCCTTGAATGGATTGAGGAGGCGAGTTGAAAATTGTGATATAACTCAAACTAGGACTTGGATGGATGAAATATTGGCTGCATTAGATCTGTGGCATGAGGTTTTAGCTAGTGGGGTCCCTCTATTGTCACTTCATTTCCCAAAAACGTGTTTGATGGAGGATCTTCAGAACTAGGGTCTTACTCAATGAGGCATAGTGAAATTTCTGAACAAGAGGTTGATTTTCAAGAACATTGTGTTGGGAAATTGTGGGTATCATGGTCGCGTGGGCCTTTGCCAAATAGATGTTTGGGAGATTACAAAACTACATTATGCTATTTGGTTTGGATTTTATACCCCGGGACCAAATTGCTAACATGTCCATGAATGGCTTGAGGAGGAAAGTTGCAACTTGTGATAACACTCAAACTGGTAATCAAATGGATGAATCGTTGGTTTCATTGGATCTAGGGTATCAAGTTTCCACTAGTGGGGCCCCTCTATTGTCATTCCATTTCCCGTAAAATTGTTTGATGGAGGATCTCCAAAACTAGGGTTTTTCTCAATGAGGCTAGTGCAATTTCTGAACAAGAGGTTGATTTTCAAGAACACTATGTTGGGACATTGTGGGTGTTGTGGTCGCATGGGCCTTGTCCAATAAAACATTTGGGAGCTTACGAAACTCCATTATGCTTCTCGGTTTTTATTTTTTGCCCCCAAACCAAATTGCCAACTTGTCCATGAATGGCTTGAGGAGGCGAGTTGCAACTCGCTATTAAAATCAAACTGGGACTCATATGGATGAACCGTGAGCTGCATTAGATCTAGGGCATCGGGTTTCATCTAGTGGGGCCCCTTTCCTATCATTTTGTTTCCCAGAAAATCATTTAATGGTGGACCTCTAGAACTAGGGTTTTTCTTAGTGCTTATTGCATATGTTTGACAATTTAACACCTTGTAAGTCTAGACATGGAAAGGCATGGCGTGACATGGAAAAAAATGGTATGGAAATGCATGGCATGGCAAGGTGAGAGATATTTGATTTATGATTTTGAAATAATTGGTAAGAGATATTTGATTTATGCTTTTTAAATAATTGGTAAGAGATATTTGATTTATGCTTTTGAAATAATAACATGTTTATAACATACTGACCAAATATATTTCCATATGAAGTTGGAGAGACCAACTTAGCATAAAACTTGTTTTTCAAAATTCATTGATTTATCAATAAGGGCATAGCATAAAGCCTCAGTTTTCATAACTTGTTGTTTTAACAACAAAAGAAACTATCAAATCGAAGTGTTCACTGGGATATAAGAACCATTACTACAAGAAGGAAAATATTGGCATGTTCAACAAGATTCCATTGAAGATGGGAAGGGTTGAGAGGGTAGCAACATCTCTAAAAAACTTAAACAATAATGTGTGGTAATAAAAACTTTGTAGATAACATGCCTATAATATAATTTAAAAGGTTAAAATTATTAAAAATATAGTATGCCATAGTTTCATAATAGTAAGGAATGCCATGGAAAGGAATCACATGGTATCACATGGAAAGACAAGGCAAGGCAAGGCATGGCCATGTAAGGCAAGGCATGTTGTGCCATGGAAAGGCAAGGCATGGAAAGGGAAGGCATGGTTTGGCAAGGCAAGGAAAGTCATGGCAAGGCAAGGAATTGCATGGCATGACATGGAAAGGCAAGGCATGACATGGAAAGGAAAGGCATGGAAAGGAAATGCATGGCAAGGCAAGGCAAGGATTGACATGACATGGAATGGTATTTCAATGAAATATATGGCATGTCAAGGCAAGGCATGGATTGGAAAGGAAAGGAAATGCAATAAATGGAAATGCAAGGCATGGAAAGGAAAGGCATGTCATCGCAAGGCATGGAATGACAAGGCATTGCATGACATGGCATGACAAGGAAAGACATGGCTTGGACAGGAAAGAAAAGGAAAGGCATGGAAAGGTAAGGCATGCCATGGAATTCCATGGAAAGGAAAGGCATGGCATGGAAAGGCATGGCATGGCATGGAATGGCATGTCAAAGCAAGGCAAGGCAAGGAAAGGAATGGCAAGGAAAGGAAAGGAATGGCATAGAAGGTGAAGGAAAGGAAAGGCATGCCATGGAAAGTTAAGGAAATGAAAGGCATGGCATGGCATGGCATGGAAATGCAAGGAATGACATGGAAAGGAATGTAATTGCATGGCATGGAAAGTGAAGGAAAGGAAAGGCATGGCATGACTTGGAATAACATGGGAAGGAAACACATGGCATGGAAATGCATGACATGGAATGGAAAGACATGGCATGGAATGGCATGGCATGGAAAGTGAAGGCAAGGAAATGCATGGCATGGAAAGGAAAATCATGTTGTGATAAGTGAAGGAAATGCAAGGTATGGCATGACAGGGTATGGAAAGAAAAGATGGCATAACATGGAAATGAATGACATGGCATGGAAAGGTAGGTGACAGAATGACATGGCATGGCAAGGAAAGGAATTTCATGGAAAGGAAAGGTAATGCAAGGCATAGCATGGCATGGCATGGAAAGACAAGGAAATGGATGGATTGTGAAGGCATGGAATGGCATGACATGGAAAGTGAAGGAAAGGCAAGGCACGACATGGAAAGGAAATGTATGGCATGGCATGGCATGGAAAGGAAAGGCATGGCATGGAAAGGAAAGGTAATGCAAGACATGAAAAGGCATGACATGGCATGGAAAGTCAAGGCAAGGCATGGAATGACATGTCATGGGAAGGAAAGGCATGGAAATTCATGGCATGGAAAGGAAATGAAAGGCATGGAAATACAATAATACCATAACAACCATAAAATTAAGACAAAATTTCAATAACTCATAAATCTGAATTATTTGTTCAATTATTACTTTTACATACCTATGGTCATTCAAGTAGACCATAGGGATCACTTATAATATTGATGGTCTCCATTAACGTCCCGTTCTGAGAGTAAGGTAAGAAGTATCATGTTAAGAAGCAAATATCAAAATAGCATAAAAACCTTAGAATAAGTACCCAATGCCTTGACAAAGAGAGAAATTCAGAGAATAAGCCTCTTCAAGGGGGAAACCTCCTTATACATCATATGAATCCACAATTACAAGATGAATCCAAATGAAAAGGTCTCCTTGGTATATATAGGAGACTAGAAGGTACAATTACAACTAATGGACCCAAGCCAACATAAATAAAATAACAATACTAATGTAATATCCCCCAATTAATGGGTAATGTGCCATGAATTAAGGCTTAACATGTCCCTCCCCTTCAGAAAAGTGTTGTCTTCAACACTTGAGTAGTTATGGATGCTTCTGTATAAAAGACTCATCTTCCCATGTAGAATCTTCAACATGTAGTTTCTTCCACTTAATGAGATACTCTAAAATTGATCTATTCCTCAAATGATGAATTCTTGTGTTAGTGATAGCTTTAGGCTCCAATGTGATTTTTACTTCCTCGTCAATTTATGGAAATATAGTTTGAACTGGGATCTTGTAACCTATAACCTTCTTTAAGCATGAAACATTGAAAACAATGTGTACTCGTGAAGATGCATGCAACTCCATTTTTTGTGCCATCGTACCAATATTTTGTAGCACCTTATAAGGGCCATAGTACTTTGGTGATAATTTATTATCCTTCATATATTTAGTGAGGGACATATGTTTGTATGGTTGTAGTATTAAAAATATTCAATCCCCCAATTCAAAACTTATTTCACTACGATGTTGATATGCTTGTTGTTTCATGTGATTTTTTGCCATGGTCAAGTTGTCCTTTAAGAGTTAGAGAAATTTTTGTTGATGCTCAATGTGATCTTCCACTGCTTGAACCTTATATTTTTCTCTTAGAGAATAATTGATGGATGGTGGGTGATATCCATAAAGCGCCATAAATGGTGTCATTTTTGTTGCAGTATGAAAGGAAGTGTTATACCACCATTCTACCAAGGGTAACCACTTGAACCATTGTGTTTCTTTATCATCGACAAAGAAACGAAGGTAGCCTTCCAGAAATTTGTTCATTATCTCAATTTGTCCATCAGATTAAGGACGATAAGATGAACTATGAGCCAATTGAGTACCCAAACAAGAAAATAATTATGTCCAAAAATGTCCAGTGAAGATGAGATCTCTATCACTTACAATAATCTTTGGGCTTCCATGTAGCTATTGAATTGTATCCATGAATGTGGTAGCAACTATACTAGATTTGAAAGGATGAGAGAGTGCACAAAAGTGTGTGTACTTGGTAAGTTTATCAACAATCAACATGATGACATTCTTTCCTTCATAATTTGGTAACCTTGTGATGAAATCCATGGAAACATCCTTCTAGCACTGACTTGGAATGACTAATGGTTCTAAGAGACCTAGGGTATTAACTGTTTCCACCTTATTTTGTTGGAAAACCAAACATTCTTCCAAAAACCTTTGAACATCAGTTTTAAGGCCATCCCAAAAGAATTCCCTCTTGACCCTATGATAGGTTTTCAAAAATATTAAGTTCCCTCCTACCAGAGAGGTGTGCAATTCCAAAAGAAACTTTTGTTTGAGTTGGGAGTTCTTACATAAATACAAGCGATATATGTACCATAGTGAATATTTTTTTCATGTAAATGTGTCAAATGCATTGGAATCATGTTGCAACCTTTGAATGAGAGTCCAAACTTCTTCATGATTATTCCATTCATCCCTTTCTTTTGTTATCCAATTAGGTTGGATGATAGAGATAGCACAAAGAAATGCCTCAACATATTCGTCCTTTCTTGAGAGTGCATCTGCCACCAAATTTTTCTTCCCCTTTTTGTAGATGATTTCAAAGTCATAACCCAACATCTTGGTCACCCATTTTTGTTTCTCTTCTAAAGATAGGCTTTGTTCCAAGAAGTATTTAAGACTGTCATGATATATTTTGACCTTGAAGTGCCTACCTATTAGGTAAGGGCACCATTGATTCAATGCATGTAGTAGTGCCATCATTTACTTCTAATGAATGGGTTTGTGTAGGTCCTTTCTATTGAGTGGATAACTTTCAAAAGCAAGGGTCCTTCCTTCTTGCATTAGAACAACACCAATGCCATTTCCCGAGGGATCGCATTCCATAATAAATGTTTTTTTGAAGTCGGGTGTGGTCAAGATAAGACATTTGCACATTTCCTCTTAAGTTGTTCAAAATATTGAGTTACCTCTGGAGTCCATGAAAATGCATCCTTCTTAGTTAATGTAGTTAAAGGTGTTTTTATTCTTCCATAGTTACGAACAAACTTGTGGTAGTAACCTGTCAAACCAAAAAATCCTCTAAGATTATTCAATGTTTTGGGAATCGTCCAGGCCATCATGGATTTAATCTTGTTAGGATCTACCTTGACACCTTCATGAGATACAATATGACCTAAATACTCTACCTCTGTCACCCCAAAGAAACATTTGGATGGTTTGGCATATAGTTGTTTCTCCTTTAGTAGTTGTAGCACCCTATCAACATGTCAAACATGATCTTCCCAAGACTTGTTATATATTAGTATATCAACAAAAAATACTAACACAAATTTTTGAAGGAAGGGATTGAAAATGGAATTCATCAACCTTTGGAATGTGGAAGGTGCATTCGTAAGGCCAAAAGGCATGACCAAAAATTCATAACAACCTTCATGATTTTTGAATGTTATTTTGGAATATCTTCTTCATTAATTCTAATTTGATGATACCTTGTATGGAGATATAAATTTGTGAATTACATTTATCCATGTAGTTCATATGAAAAGTCATCAATGAATGGAATGGGAATCTTATCTTTAATGGTGATTTTGTTGATCTCTCTATAATCTGGACACATACGCCATGATCCATATTTATTGAGTGCCATTACCACTGGTGTAGAGTAAGAACTTTGGATAGGTCTAATAATGCCAACCTCTAAAATTTCTTCAACCATACACTCAATTTCATAAGGGTATATGTATCGCCTGATGTTAGGAGAAGTACTCCCAGGAATTGAGTGAATAACATGATCATGATTGCGAGTGGGTGGAAGACTTATGGGAATATCTTGAAATACTTTGGAATGCTTATGAATGATCCCTTAGAGATATAGGGAAATATATGGCTTTGATGTTTGAACATCTAGTGAGCATAGTTGTACAATTACACCATGATGCCCCTTTTTCAATAATTTCATCATGCCATTAGAGCTTACCACCTTATTGGGTTTCCCTGTGATACACTTTAACCCAATTTCATGTCCTTCCAATGAAAATTTCTTCAAAATTAAAAGCCACGATTCCCAATGATTGTAACCATTGGACCCCTAGTATGAAATTGACACCACCCATGGGTATATAAATCATTGTACTATTCATTACATATTACCCCATAGTAATATTGATATTATGGAATTTTCCTAAGGAATTGATAGTTCCTTCATTTTGAATAATTACTTGAAACTATGGTGTTGGATATATAAAGAAATTGAGAGCTTTGGCTAATTTGCAGTGAATGAAATTATGAGTACTACCAAAATCAATTAGCACTATTACCTTTTTATTTTTGATATATCCTTAAATATTGAGGGTTTTATGAGTGTTAATTCCAACCAATGCATGACATGATATGGTGGGAGCTATCTCTTTAGAATAAATATCTTTTGCATCTTCATCTTGATATGGTTCTTGTTCTTGTTCTTGTTCTCCTTCCTCTTCACAATCTATGTAGAATAATTTATTCTTGCCACACTTATGTCCCTTACTATACTTTTTGTCACAATTAAAGAATAAACCTTTTGTTTTTCTTTCCTCCAATTGTTGAGGCTTTAACCTTGTAGGTTGAGGTCGTTTAGAAGAAGGAACATTATTCTTTTGATATATGTTAGGGGTGTTCCTTCTAGTATCCATAGCCAGATTTTTACTTTCAACATTACTCGCCACCCTAAATGCATTCTCCAATTATTTGGGTTCCCAAAGGTGAACATCATGTTGAATGTTATCCTTTAAATTTCCTATGAAGACATAAATAATGTCGTCATATGGAATATATGTTACATTTCTATTCAATCTTTGGAAGTTCTCAATGTTCTCCGCAACTGAACCCTTTTGCTTGAGATTTATCAATTGTCTAAAGAAGGTATTTCTCCTTCTATACTCATAGTGTGCTATCATTTCTTCCGTAAAATTTTTCCAAGTGACAACTGATTTGTGAGAACAAAGTCGGTGATTCCACATAAACTAATTAGGTTCTAAATATAAGGATGCAATTCCTACATTTTGTGTTCGAGGCACATCATGTAGATCAAAGAACTATTCCATCTAGAGTATCCATGTGATTGGATCCTTTCCATCAAAATTTCTCATATCGATGTTAGGAAAGTGGTTGGTGTTCAACCCAAAGATGGAGTTTCTCTAGTCTTGATTCATAGTCCTTGTGTCCTCATCATGAATTTCATGGGATACATTGTCACTTTCAGGTGGCCTCTCTATTATCAAAATTTTCAACCCTTCCATGATATCCTCTTTTAATCCATCCATCTTAGTATCCATCATCGCTTACAGCTTAGCCTGAGTTAAAACCATCATCCTTTCTAGTTCATCTTTTGTTAATTCCTTCTTTTTAAAATCATCTATGTCCTTGTGCATTTCTTCACCTTCATCAAGAGTCCAAGTAGGACTGTCTTAGGGATTATTTGGTGTAGAAGTTCTATTTTTTGTGGCATGTTGGCTAAGTATCACTGCAAAGTAGGAATTCCAAATTGGCTTAGGCAGAGATCCTCACAGACAAGGAAGTGTCGGGTGATATAGCTCTTTGATATACATACAAGGTCCAACAATAGTACTCGACGCAATATCTCAGGGAACTAACTAAGGAGGCTTGACCATTCCATTAGTTTTACTATCTGACTACCCAGGTACTAGAGAGTGATCTCCCTGAGTGTTTCTCTCGGTGTACTATAGAAACAAGATGGCCAAATGGTTTACTCGGTTGGTCTCTAGATTCTAGGGGGTCTCCCGATATACACTAGGTACGTGGGAGCTCAAATATGGAGTAATGTTGTCTAATGTGAAACCATTTGAAAGGGGCCTTCCAATATACTCTAGGTACTTGGAAGAACCACAGAGTCCCCAGGTTGTAGCGCTGACAAGTTATAAAAAATATTATGTTTAAAGGTGTAGGAATACGTATGTACCTAAAAAACCATAAGATTATACAAAATCTATGTGATACGCCTTTTATCCCAATTTATTCCACTTTTTGAATCACCCCAATTGGAACTTCTAGTCAAAAGATATGTAAACTTCCAAAAACAAATGCACCTTTTAAAACCTTGATTTGGAGATTGTTTTTCTATCTGACCATTCTTCTATTGTAGCTCTGCAATTTAGGCTCTTCTGAGTCTAGAATTTCTATATGAGGTAGCTTGATGTGTCTTCTTTCCAACCCCACATGTTGTACCAATATTATATTCTTCAATAGAATTTTATGATAACTTTCCCAAGATGTGGTGATTTGTTTCCCTTTCAAGAAAGAGAACTTTTACAGACTTCCACGTGTCATTGTCTTCACTTCATAACTTTAAATGTGTACCCTTACAGCTTCAATCTGTACCCTAACCAATGGAATATGTCTCACTCAATTTGGAGGCATGTAGCTTCATATATAATAGTTTTCCCAAGAACACCTATTTTAGACTAAAATATGGACAAGCCAAAAACCCTAATTTCCTTAGGGAATAAATTTCAGAGTATAATGAATAAAGGGATTAAATTTTTAAAAATGATACTTCATTATTCCTCCTTCATACTTTAAAAATTTTAGAACCTTAAACCATTCCAAACAAAATTGGGAGGGAAAATGCCAAGAAGACTTGTTTCATACTAGTTTCAGGATTAGTCAAAAACCCTAACTTGAAAAGAATGTATCTTAAAAAATATAACGAAAAAAGATCTTAAATTTGGACCCAAGTTATCTATATATGTCACCTCTTTACCATAGAAATTACAGATCCTGAAACCTTCTAGAAACAAAATTGTAGTGAAAATTCGAAGAAGACTTGTTTTGAAGAAGCCAGCCCCGAGGATTGTCTAGCTCTGATACCAAATGTTAAGAACCAAATATCAAAATAGCATTAAAACATCATAATAAGTACTCAATTCCTTGAAAAAGAGATAAATTCAGATAATAATCCTCTTTGAGGAGGAGACCTCCTTATACATCATATGAATTCACAATTATAAGATGATTCCAAATGAAAAGGTCTCATTGCTATATATAGGAGACCAAGAGGTACAATTACAACTAATGGACCCAAGCCGACATAAATAAAATAAAAATAATAATGTAATATGCCCTAATCAAGAGGTAATGTGACATGAATTAGGGCTTAACATATTGAACTTTTGATGAGTTCTTACTTGACATTGTTTGTAGCCAGAAGTTTGTAGCAACAACCAAGTTTCTAAAGTGGTAGACGAATTCACCTACTCTATAATATTGAAATACATAACCACCTTTCTTCTATGTTCTTCCATACCATGTCAGATATTCTCATTTAATAACCATCGATCCAATCATAAATTCAATTCTTTCAGAGTCTATTACTGATCGGACGAGGTTATGATTTCCCTCTAAGAAACGTGTCGACCAATAACCAGTGCCCCATTCATTACCTCTTGGGGTAACCAATGTGTATATGCTCCCTGCAAAAAATGGAGTGCCAACATGTGATTCCACTAAATGACCAAAGTATAAAACATTGATGCTAGTTATTCAAAATTTAATAGAAGGTTTCAACGAACTTGGTTGTATGAGATCTGAGACATGATCATAATCTACTAAAATTCTTTATTGGTCCTCCTCCAACTGGGATAATTCCATAGTTATACATTGACTAATGATGAGTGATACACGACCCCATCTATCAAATCATTATGTCAATTCACAATCATCCCATTCATTACTACTACATGGATCACATAAGCAATATATTTTTCTCGTCCATATTTAAACTATTGCATTGTCTGATGTTCGAAGTGAATGGAATCCATGAGTGCCCTGGATTTTTTTTTATTCATACCATTGTGATCAATCTATATCGACCAAATCCCAAAAATATCTATGTACATATCATTTCCTGTGTGATTGGTCTTCACAGGTTCATGTTCCCTCTCCCATTACTGAAGAACACCATTCAATAATAGATTTTTCATCTCGAATGAGGGAAGTAGTTGTGAAGTTCATTTATTTCCTACATAGCACTCTTTTTATGCATGTTCCTTCTCCATCATTCTCCCCTTTCCCATTCCCATACTTGAAACAATTCCAAATGTGTGGTACCTTGAGTTTTATGTGCAACATACACAACCATTGAAATAAAAAATAATTTTTGAACTGGCATGTGCAACCATCTGACTAAATCCAATGTTGATCCATCTGTATGTTGTTCCACCTAAGGTGATTTAAAAAAAAACTAAAAGCAATGTTTTATTTAGGCTAGGTCATGGTACCTATCATCTCTTATGTAGAAGTGATACTCCTTCAATATAACTCAATTGTATTCGTTACTATTTTGTCCATGCATGTATATGATATGGACCATTATGWTGACCTACTATAAGTGATAATATTTTCTTTGAATCTCATTTTGTGGTTGAAGGGTTTATTTCTCAGCAAAATCAACCACTGATAACATGATACCAACGGGAAATGTATATTTTCAAATTCTAAAATGCTCGTCCTTCCATCAAGCCACATGCACATGATGAACATTTGATCATGTCTTTTCGATGAATTCCTTCATGAAGTCACATACTCGTACCTAGGAAGTCACAAATTGTATCATTTTTATTTCCTTTCCTCCATCAATATCATGTGTGACATATTTAAGGCTTTGCAAAGAAACCTCCTTCCTCCCCAGTTCATACTCATCACTTACATGAATTCACATTCTCAGTAATTTCATTCCACCACACTTGGGGCATGTCCCATATAAAAACTATTTTTGATCAAATGTACAACCCTGTAGCCTTGTAAACGAGATGATGTGAATAAAGTCTCTAGATGATTACAACAACGATATAAATAATCATTCTAGCAAAAGCATGTTATGAAAAAAACTATGTGTGTGTGTGTGTGTGTGTGTGTGTGTGTGTGAGTCATAATAATAACCATACTCAATGTGATATCCATAATAACATTTGTTACAAATTGTGTTTATTCGAACATACCAAGGATTACATTTATGGAAAGATCTTTGGCCCAACTTAAGTGTACTATGTACTGTCCTAAATCTCTCATACAATTATATCTGTGCAATGTAAATAATTTTTTTAATATGGGGTTCACGGTCCCCAGATCCCCTTCTCTATTTTATTACATCTTTTTGGTTGGAAGAAGCTCTAGTGTTCTCATGCCAGAAATCCTTTACTAGTCCCTTAACTACTCCAATTAACTTCATGTTAGAACGAGGTAGCCTACCAGTGAAGGCCCACAAATATTTTGGGCCTCTTGTGTTGAGGCTATCTCATCTATGAGAATACCTTCTAAGGGTTTCGATATTGCATTTCATGAGATGAGAGGTTTGTTGTAGAAAACAATGTTTTCTTTTGATCTTGATAACAATTGATTGTGACAAGACACATTAGTTTGCATTGCGGTCTTTAGAACAACATTTCTTTCCAATTATTTGAAAATCATATACAATGTTTCTAATAATATGATGTCTTGTTTCTAAATTTTTGAATATTTTAATGTCTAAAATTCTCCTAACAACAATGAAACTTCTAGATTTTAACAAAGACAAAAAAAATTGACATTTAGTGGCATCGGATTTTGGTTCAAAATATCCTTTAATGATTTTATAAGAATGATAATGAATAGTACAATTAAGTAACTCACTTTCAAGTGATGCTAGACTATTTTCATCCACCTGAATGTGTTTAGGAGTTCTTCGTTGCACACTCACAATCTAGGTAGGGACGATGAACCCCTATTCTGGAACTCTTGACCTCTCTATTGTTGAGTTAACAATGTTGTAGTTATTTCCCCTTCAATCATTGATGGATCAAGTCTAGGAGGAGAGTGGACATGGGATTGACTAGTTTTTGGAACATCTAACTTTCCAACAAGAGGTTTCACCATAGGAACTTCTTCACTAAAATTGTATGCACCAGTTGCCTCTCTAATTTCATCCATTGTATTATTAGCTCCAATAAAATACTCCATCATCTGGTAATCCATAAAAAAAATTCTTGATGAGATACTGCATGGATTGGTCTCTACTAGACTCATGGGTTTTTCTTTTGGTGATGGAGGAGAAACAACAATGACATCTATTCTTCTAGAAATTGGATTTCCCTCTTCTAAAAGACTACGATTTGATATACATAAATTTTCCTTTCCTCTTTATTCTTCTTCCTTTTCTATGGGTTTATCTTTCCTCAAGGATTTTATTTCTCAAATCTGTCGGTTCCCCATGTTTAAAGAGAAAAATTGGCTTCCAAGCACCCCACCAAACATTTGTCTTGGTATTACACAAGAAGGAACAACTAGCAATTCCAATTCCAAGTGGACAAATTTGTCTTTGTATTGAAAAAGAAGACACAATTAATAATTCCAATTCCAATTGGAAAAAATTGTCTTGGTATTACACAAGAAGACACAACTAACAATTCCAATTCCAATTCCAATTGGAAAAAAATTTCTTGGTATTACACAACTAGCAATTCTGATTGGAAAAATTTATCTTGGTATTACACAAGAAGACACAACTAGAAATTCTAATTGGACAATTTTGTCTTCCAATTCTAAGAAGACACAAGAATACACAACCAACAATTCCAATTCAACTTGGAAAAAATTGTCTTCCAATTCTTCCCACAATTGTCTTGCAATAGCACAAAATTGTCTATGAATTTAACAACAAGACTAAAAAACCAAAAACTTGTATGTTCCTACTATTTTTGTGTGCATATGTTGGGATTGAGATAGATGAGTTAGAGGAGTGTTCTTGGAACATAAAAATTCTCAACATGAACATACACATGTTCCTAAAATGTGTGTGCACTAAAACATAGGTGCATTCTAGGAATGTGCATGCGTTCATGTTGGGCATGGATGAGAGAAAATCATAACTATTTCAAGTCACAAGAGCGTGTTCACACTCTTAATGCAATGGATATAAAATTTATTATAGAATAAGAATATTTATGAATAAATATGTATGGGGGTTTGGGGACAACCAAGACCTAAGGTATTAGGATTGAAAGTGTTTTGAAGCATAGATAAATGGTTAGAGAACCAAGATGTGTGTGATGTGGTTGCAAGGGTTGTGGGGCCTTTAACAAGAGGTATATGCATAGTGCACTTATGGCTCAAGTTTGGAGGGGGTTCAGGGTTGAGTATATTTTATGCCTAGGATTAGATGGATCTAGGGGATTCTAGGTCATGGTATAGGTCAAGCTCTAAGTCATGGTCTAGGTCATGATCATGGTATAGGTCTAGGTCATGGTCTAAGTCTATCTCTAGCCTTATTTCATGGTTGAGGTCATGGTCTAGGTCTAGATATAGTTATATATCATGGTCTATGTCATGGTATAGTTCATGGTATAGGTCTAGATATAGTTCTATGTCATGGTCATCGTATAGGTCTAGGTCATGGCATAGGTATTTCCATGTCTAGATATTGCTATGTCTAAGTCTAGGTCTAGGTCTCGAGATGTCTAGGTCAAGGAAATTTATTTCCTTGTGATGTAGAGAGGGGGGTGGAGAGAGAGGAACAAAGGGAGTGTGAGAGGGGTAGAGGGGAATTAAAAGAGTGTGTGTAAGAGTGAGTGACAGGGAGACAGAGAAGAGGGGTAGAGAGAGAGAGATATAGAGAGAGGAAGGGGGGGAGAGAGGGAAGGGGAGTTAGATAAAATAAATGATGGATACAGGGAGCAAGAGAGTGAGGGTTATATGCAATATGTAAAGAGAGAAGGGGGTAGATATGGATTGTTTGCAAGTGTGAGAGGGTGGGAGAGGAATACCAAGAGGGGGGGTTAGAGAAGGAGAGTTGGGAGATATATTGTAAATGTAGGAGAGAGAGGAGAGATAGTGAGAGGGAGGAAGGGGGTAGAGAGAGAGTGTGTGAGAGTACATATAGATAAGTGTTCCATCATACATAATCTAGGGAATGTCAAACACTGATTTTGAAAGAAGGATAAATATTCGATATAAAGAATATTGAATACATTAAAATATTATGCTTATATTAAAATAAAAAAAAGTAGAATCAACATACCATAATCATCATTAAACCACATGAAATAATTATTAAACGCTATGCCAGAGAAATCTTGTTGTTCTCTTTGCAGAACATACTGTAACATACATAACATCCAATTGAGCTATGCCACATAAATTTTTCGAACTGCATGAAATTAAAATACACACACAAAACTTTTGCAGAAGAATTATATATAAAATGTAAACATATAAATACATCTGTAAATACATGGATTCACACTGAAATAACAGTAAACATATACATGTAGCATATACAACAAACACCCATAAAAGTAAACATAGTTATAACTGCACATATGATAACCCTTAAAAATAAGCACGTAAATAACAATGCAGCATCTAAATTTGTCACACAATTGACACTTATCTTGGTAATAATATCACCAATTGCATGCATACCTTCCATGAACCTCCCAGCCTTAGATCACACTGGTCATCACTCTCAATAGTGAGTCACCCCTGAGCTGGGACTAAACTCCATCCGAGTAAAGGGATTCCTAACTAGGCTAAAGGCTCATAGACAACAGGAAAGACTCTGTCTCAGGTGAAAACTCAAATTAACAACCTATAGTCCCTCATTACCCACATGCTTGTCCCACCCGGGAAGTGTTCCCCTTCTCTACTCAATAGTCCTTCAGCTGCCCCACTTCCTTTCTGGGCTTCAACAATAGGCCAGATAGGAAGTCTCAGAGAACTGTAGTTGTAGTTCAACACCTTCAGGAAATCAATCCCCAACAATTATCTCACCTGGAGAATTTCTCACAGGCCTGACAACCCACCTCTTCAATATCTCATGGGCCTGATAACCCGCTTCTTCAGTCTAGATCCCAAGATAACCAGATACAATGACATAAAAATGGCTATGAATACGGGTTCAGGTACAATTACTAAAGATATCTCAATGGTGTGTGAATGCTCATGGAATAATGGATGGATGACTGAATGATGGAAGGAATGATGGGTGAATCCCCCAAAATGAACTAAGTCCCAAAAATATGTATGCATGTCCCCAACTTGACACTTGTCTTGTTGGGAGCTACTTTGGCCCACTTGTCCCCAACTTTGGAACTTAGGATAAAATAATTATCTATACTTTATGATTTAAAGAAATATTAGTACAATATTCCTTTTTTTCTTAAGCTCCCTAGCTTAGCCCTTTTCCTTAACTTTTAGGCCCCTCCCTTTCCCTAACCAGTGGAGTTTAGTCCCCCATATATTTTATCGTGGTTGGTCTATGTGCAACGATGTATTTTATATTAATTATGAGACATATACAAAAATAAGTGCACTAGCCTTTAACATCTAGGCTCTTCGGCCTAATCAAAACATAAGCATCCTAGCTTATAATAAC
Organism: Picea sitchensis; assembly: GCA_010110895.2. NCBI lineage: Eukaryota > Viridiplantae > Streptophyta > Pinopsida > Pinales > Pinaceae > Picea > Picea sitchensis. The sequence continues at coordinate 126,521 of SNQJ01S0001750.1, forward strand.
TGCCTCACCAACCTATAAAATGTAGCATATACACAAAAGGCTCCCTGGCCTCAAAATCACGTGCACTCAAGTTGTTGCACATGGTATGCCATGAAATGTGTGCACTCAAGTTGTTGTATGCACTATGCCATGAAATGTGCATACAAAATATGATATCAAAACAACTCACCAGCTTAAGTACATTTTCATTTACATTACAATTGGGTTCAGCCTAGGGATATTACCGAGGGGTTTAAGGGTAGAGTATAGGTTATGCCTAGGATTAGATGGAGATAGGGGGGTCTAGGTCATGGTATAGGTCTAGTTCATGGTCTAGGTCATGTTCAATTTCATATAAGTACTCACATAAGTACTCCATTGGAAGAAGAAGAAAAACTTAAAACTCACCTTACATGCAAGGATACATTTCTTTGTTGCACATATCCTTTATTCGTTGTGATCCATGCCTTGCCTTTAGAAGATTTTTTTATTTCTTCGACATCTACGAATTAAATAATAAAACAAAACTCACTCATATTTCTGGTAAAATATTTTTTCAAGAAATAAAACAAATTATGATACCTACCTACCTACAACACCTAGCAAAGCAACACTCTATTCTCCTCTCTTTCTCCCAAACCAAAGAACTAATGCTCTTATCTCCTCTCAGCTCTTTCGTTTTCTTTTGGATGTTATTCCCTATTTTATTTTAAGTCCTTATGTCACCCATTCATCAGAATTCAAATTAATTTAATTTTTATTTTAGGAACACAATTTTATGTCCCATGCTTTGATTCGCGTCCCTACCATTTTTAATTTTTAACAACACCGTTGGAATGCACCTTGATTTTTCATGCCTTTCCTTGCTTTTCCTTTCCCTATCATGCCATGCCATGCCTTGCCTTGCCTTGACTTTTCATTCCATGCCATGCCATGCCATGCCTTCCCTTTGAGATAAAAGAGGTTGAGGAGTGTTCTTGGCACATAAAATTGCTTAGGATTGAAATTGATTTAAAGCATGGACCAATTGTTAGAGCACCAAGATGTGGGTGAAATGGTTGTGGGGCCTTTAACAAGAGGTATATGAATAGTTCACTTAGGGCTCGAGTGTGGAGAGGGTTAGGGGTTGAATATAGGTTATTCCTAAGCTTATATGGCGATAGGGGGGTCTAGTTCATGGTCTAGGTCAAGCTCTATATCATGGTCTAGGTCATGGTCATGTACATGCTCATAGTATAGGTCTATATCATGGTCTAGGTCATGGTCTAGTTCTAACTCTAGGTCTATCTCATGGACTACGTCATGGTCATCATATAGATCTAGGTCATGGTATATGGTCTAGGTCATGGTCTATGCTCTAGGTGTAGGTCTAGGTCTTTCCATGCCTTTCCATGTCTAGGTATTTCTATGTCTAGGTCTAGGTCTAGGTCTTGACATGTCTATGTCAAGGCCATTTCTTGCCTTGTGATGTACCAAACTTGTTATAGTGTGTGATATTCTGAGAGGGAGAGAGAGAAATACATAGAGGGGGGTAGAGAGAGTGTGTATGAGAGTGTGATATTCTTATAGAGGAAGACAAAGAGGGCATGGTGGAGAGAGAGGAAGAGAGATAGTGTGAGGGTGGGAGAGAGGAATATAGAGAGGGTGGTGGGGGAGAGAGGAAGAAAAATAGAAAGTGTGTGTGTGTGAGAGAGAGAGAGAGAGGAACATGGGAGAGAGGGAAGGGGGGTAGATAGAGGAAAAGAGAGTAATGGGGGAGATTGGGAGAGAGAAAGGGAGGGGATATGATGAGCAAGAAAGGGAGGGTTAGAGGTAAGAGGTAAAGGGAGAAGGGGGTAGAGAAAAATAGAGGTTGAGAGTGATATGGAGAGAGAGAGGGAGGGGTAGAGAGAGAGGGAGGAGGAAGAGAAGGGGAGGATGGAGAGATAAAAAAATACTAAAAGAGGGGTCGAGAGTGACATGGACACAAAGAGAGGGAAGTAGAACTAGGGGAAAATAGAAGGAGGAAAGGAGGGAGAGATAAAGAGGGGAAGAGAGAGAGTGAGAGTAAGAATAACAATGAGGAGAGAAATAAAGAGGTGGTATATGTAGGAGAGAAAGAGAGGAGAGACAGTGGGAAGGAGGGGGAGAGAGAGAGGGAGGATGGTTTAGAGAGAGAATGTGTGAGTGTGAGAGGGGGGAGAGAAAGAAAGAGAGGGGGGATGGACATGGAGTGTTTAAATGTGTGAGGGAGGTAGAGGGATAAAAAGAGAGGGGGTAGAGAGATATAGAGTAATAGGAAGGGGGGAGACGAAGGGAATTGGGGTAGACATAGGTAAAGAGAGAAATGGGGGAAGATTGGGGGATAGAGAGGAAGTGGGACATAAAATGAAGGGGAGAGAGGGGTAGATGTATTAGAGAGAGAGAGGATAAATAGTGGGAGGGAGGGGGAGAGAGAGGAGGGATGAGTGGTTCTTTCTTCTTGATTACAAATGTGCAAGGGGGAGTGTTTCAAAAAGGCGGGGGGGGCGGTAAGTCCATATCATTATAAAATTTCTTCGAGATGACATAGATATTTTCCTACCTGAATCCATGAAATAAAATATGCTATCACCATTTCTTCTCCCCACCACTAGGGAATCCTCCACCTTCCTTTCCTTCTCTTATGCCTCTACTTTGTGCCTCATATTCTTCTGAGGCTGTGACACTCTGAAATATCCAAGGGGATTGGAATTTGTCTCTTGGTCCCATGGGAATAATACTAATACAACTACTATCCCCACTCGATACCCTACTCTCAACATCATGCCTCTTCATGGGACTATGTTCACCTGTGCTCCTCTCTGGCACAACACACTCTTCCACACTTCCTCTTGGTGAGGTCCCCTTTCTGTTTATCCCAGACCTGAATCCTTTTCATGTGTTGTTGTGAGAAATAATAGACCTGAATCCTTAGACGTGTTTTCTTTGGATAAGACATAATAGAGAAAGTGGACACTAACATCCCTTGCTTCTGTCTATTCATACATGAAAATGAGAAGAGGGAAAAGAAAATAAGAGTGCACTTTTTTAGAATTTTGTCCTCGTTGCTCCTTGTTTCTTGAATGTTGGATCTAGTCCTAGCTCAATCATGATGTCCCTGCACTTAGACAAAATGATCTTCCTCTTCTACTACTTGCACAAATTTAGATGAAACAAAATCTATCTAAATGAAACAAGCATAAACATTCATGTGTAAAGTAAATGAGACAAAATTATGGGAATAGGCCAAGCTTATATTCATGAGAAAAAATGGAAACTTACAACCATGTTGATGATATACAATATTCTTCTAATTCTCCTCCTAACCAACCCCTTTTTTGCATTGTCGAAATGCTACTAAACTATTTCTGAATGCCATAAGAATAGAGGCTTGATATTGTTCAGAACTCTCTCCTTTACCCTTGAGTGGCCTCCTTATATAGAAAATGAAGGCTCAACCACCATGGATTATTTTAAGAGTATGGTTGAGGATATGGATCAACTAATTAGGTTCTTCAGCCTAGGATCAAGTAGATAGATAGGACTCAAATACGTTTGATCCAAACAAACTCCAACATCCTGCTAGCGGAACCCCCC
>SNQJ01S0001750.1:130142-170908 GCA_010110895.2 Picea sitchensis
CAAGATGTATACAGAGTGAATAACCGTCTAAAAGATAATAAATTCTCTATACTAACCCAAAAATACCCAAACTAATATAAATAAAGAAAAGAGAGAAGAGATCAAGTAACTATACCTATAATCCCACGTCTAGTGATGATCTCCTCATGCTTGGAAGTTCCAGTGACTGCACGTCTCCTCCCAGGGATGACCTGCATCCAAAGATACGAAAAAAAAGAACTAAAATCATGCTATTATATACATAATTTAGGTTTAGATGTAAAATTAAAAGTATAAATCAATAAAAGTACTCAAGACACCACCATTTGAGACAAGAAAATGTGATTCTTTTATTCATAATACAAAGATTATACCTTACAATCTGAGTTGGCCACTATTTTGCAAACCTGGTTCAGGATCCTCTTTATGATGCTCCAAGTGCACCTTGAATGAACTTATTCTCTCAACCTTATGATCACTTATATGGAAGGGAATGGGTTAAATGGAGGAAGAAGGGGTTGATGAGGGAATGTTGAGGCAATGTCTCACAAAAGGTAGCAATATCTTGGGCAAGGAGGGGAAGTGAAATCGGGCAGAGTTTCATTGTTCTTATTATTAGCTTGGAAATGAGATCCCAACACATACTTTTATATTCCAAAAGGACGGTTATTCATTTGGGTGACGGGATATAGAAGGTGGATTAGTTGGGAAACCTCCAATAGCCCGTGAATTTCAACGAATTCCTTGCAAATTTTTATTTTTTTCAAAATTTGCAAGCATACGTGAGATGTAATGGTGAAACATGCATATGTACATGAGTTTTAATGGTTCATAAAGAATATTTATGTGGGATATAATGGTGCAAGGCGCGTACATATTCTAAATTTTTTTTTTTTAAGAAGAGCTTCTCAGCAGTGCTTTGGAAAAAAATGCAAGTAAGAGTGCGAAGGCCATGTATGCATGAATAGGGTATTTTAGGGATATAATATATGCCCCCTAATGTGTGATTTCATAAGAGCAACTCATGGTTAAATACATTACAATATTTTCACCAATGTACAAGATAAAGTGAGCCCAGGACCAGATTTGGAAGGTGCCACCTGCAAAACAACAATTGTCTCTCTGAGGAAGGCATACCCTAGCTCGGGATGAAATAAATCATGGTTTCCAATCAAATAAATTAAAGATACACATCATATAAATATATAAAGTGTCGTCGCGATAAATACACTGTGGATCTACATCTCAAAATCAGTTGAAGATATACAAGTAGAGTATCCATATTCAAGAAGCTAGTGGCACCCGATGGCTAGAGATGAGGCCTTCAGAGCTCGAGAAACAACTTCAAGATCTTCAAAACTTGGGTAGGAGTATAATAGGAGTGTATAACTCACTACCCTGAGGTTTTTGACGACTCGTCAGGAAAAGACATAAGGATCTTGATGATCAGGCAGAGAAATTCGTTGATTTTTAATCAGGACGTGACTGAACTCTCAGGATGGCCAACTCATGAGGTCAAGAGACAAACTGCAAAAATACCGACTCAGGTTAAGTGAAAATTCCCTTGGAAAAAATCATGAAAGATGATCAGACTCAGGCAACATGACATTGACATAATCTCATGATGCAGGAGGCAATGCAAACTCTCCATGTGTTTGGAAGAGTAACCAAATGGAGGAGGACAAAGCTCTATATAGAGAGAACAACTTCTTAAGGTCATACTAGGTCCCAATGCTTGACAAAAAAATGGAAGGATGTTCTTTGTCCAAGGGAGACTCTTTGTGCTGCTGAAAAAAGATTTCATATTTCTCGTCCCCTCTTTTTGGGATATTTGACTTTTTTGTCTTTTTCAATTTTTTAAAGAGATTGAAAAAGAATAATAGAATGCTACATTACAAAGGAGGAACCAGTTTCAAAAACAAGCATACTAGTTCCAAGCGCAAGGAACATACTAATTCTCAAAGCAAGGAAACATGTGCAGGAAAAGGACACTCGAGGAAAATTACTCCATGGGTCAAGGTGTCAAGTCGCAGAGGAAAAACGTGATACAAGGCTTGCAAATAAGGCATGCTTCAAAGGTTCAGTTGAGAGAAACATGGAGTCAGCATGAGGCCAAATATGTAGAGATGAAAATGTGATTAAGCAAGACACGATGAGACCCCTTCAATGTAATTTTTACAAGCCCAAAGAAGGTAATATCAATAGGTTTTTCACGTTTAGAGAGTCTGAAAAAACGCAAAAGAAGACTCCAGGGAGTACCTTTTTTAGAGATAGTCTAATTGGTTCGAAAAAGAGGTAAAATTGAATCGAAAAGACGTCTATTCAAAACCATTTTAATGAATGTGAAAAAGACAAGATCACTCGACAATATTTTCAATTTTAAGGAGTCTGAAAAGAGCTTAACTATGGACTCACAAGATTTTTCTAAGTTGAGTCTGCTTAGCCCGAAAAATTATAAAAGTTGCTGAGGAGAACTCTCCTGGAAAGACAAATCTCCAAAGGTGTACCTTTTTCCGCTATAATATATAGCCTAGAAAAAGGGTTAAACTCATGTGAGTAGATGTTCTTCTGGACCAATTTAATGAGTGTGAAGGAACGGGGTCACTAGACGATCTTTTCAATTTTAGGGAGTCTAAAAAGAGATTAACTATGGACTCCATGGGGTTCCTTTTTCGTAAGTAATCTCCAAGGCCTGAAAATAGTGATATACCAAAACCAAGGAGAATGTTCCTTTTTCAAAGATTTAGTCCCCCAGGCCCAAAAGAGGGTTAAACTTACACTTGAGAATACTCTTCTAGCGAACCGAAGTTCCTAGAGCATACCTTTATTCATGAAATTGACCGTCCGGACAGAAAAAGGGGTAAACTACCGCCTAACAGACGTGCCTTCAAATTTGAGTTTGGAGAGGGTGAAGGGAAACAAGATTGCTCGACAATATTTTCATGTTTAGAGAGTCTAAAAAGGGATTAAATAAGACTCCAGGGGGCTACTTTTCTCAGTTAATCTAGACAATATCAAAAAGACTAAATACAATTTCGTCTGATGTTTCTTTCGAATTGTAAAGAGAGCTTGAAAGACAACAAAGCATGCTCATTTGGGAGTTTCGAGGGTGAGGCAAAGAATGATGATACATCAGATGAATGAGGCTTAATATTGTAATCATGACAAAACTAACAAGGACTCCTAAGCCTATAGTCATTACTAACAACATGGATGCCAAAATGCAACAAGGATCTACCTAGGGAATCCATGTAAAGGTAGACTCTACCACCTAATTATGACACTTCTAGAGAAGCAATGAAGGTTCCGTGTCGCACTTCAGTGGGGTCGATCCTATGGAAAAGAGGAAAATACAATGAGATGTAGAAAGTGGAGATGAAATCCTAGCTTACATGCAAAAGTTGGAAAAAACAACTTTTACCAAAGGATACCAAAAAGTGACCCATCCCCTAAAAGTTACCAAAACAAAAGAAAAGGGGTACCATATAATCCAATAAGAAACTCGGAATCAGAAACAAGTGATCACCAAGTCARCGAAATTGAAAAAGGGTGTCAAAAAGTGGCAAAAAAGGCAAAAAAAATCTATAAATAGAAGCTGACAACTCATTTTTACCATTGCAGTTTGAAAATTAACCAAAAGGAAAAAAAAAAACCTTTGCTAAAGAATTTTATTCCYAGAGCTTCAATGGACAAAACAAACTTTTTCTTGGACCAAGTAAAACATCATCCCTCTTGCAATTCAATACTTCATTTATGCATTTAATTTGGTTTTTGAGGCGGTTCTCTCTCCTAAAAAGAGCATCCCTGCGTGTACGTGGGTTTTCCAAGGACACCCGRCATATGTACTCAGGAAGAAAACACTCTACCCATGTACATATGTGACTATGGCCAATACATCCCGTGTACACCCTCAAAATATTGGACAAAACTAAAAATCAAGAGCTAAATTCCTCTGATTTTCCATGGAACAGGATATATGTTCACTGGAGGGAGAGGGAACATGAGGATATATACATACTAGTTGAAGAGGACCCTGCATCCATCGTTGCACTGAAACAATGTGAGCTATGGAAGTTCTTCCAGTGTCCTTTCATGAGGGCACAATCCAAGTTACTTAACGCCCTTGTTGATTACTGGCACCTAGACGCAAAGGTATTCATGTTAGAGGGATAGTTGAATCTGAGGATTGAATATATCTACTTCCTAACTGGCCTCTCGAGGAGAGGGGAACCAGTCAATCTACAGACCTTTCCCCTTGGGCCTTTCAACATCGAGGACTACATCTGGATGTAATGTGAGTCTGGCACAGAGAAGGTAGGTTCTCACGCGCCTATTCATAAGAGCACCAAATTTACTCTTCGAGTGATATTGTTACTGATTGGGAGGATTAATGGATCTGCGGCCCTACACCAGGCCTCCCGGGCACACATGCACTATGATATTCAGTACCAAGAGGCACATATTTTTTACTGGAGCACGACCATGCTTACATGCATGCAGAGACAACTGACAGAGTTTCGAGAACGTAGAAAAAATAACTTTGGGGTTGGCACTATTCTGTGTTCCTTCTTCTTCAAGAGGGTTCCCAGTCTTTGTCCCAGAGAGACTGTATGGGGGTATGTGGCCTCCTTCTCAATGGTATGAAGATGGGTAGAATTGTTTCCACGATAGAGGGGAGGGAGTACCATAGAGGCCTTTGATGACACATGTTTTGACTGGTGGGAATGGAATATTCTGTCGATTGAGGACTACCCCTACTCCAGAATCAACTTTGCCAGGGACCCAGACATGCCCATGCCTCTCGGAGAGGAGCAAGGAGAGATAGGTAACATGATTTTAATGTTATTTAAGTTTAAATTGTTTTTATATATATCATTTTCATATGTGTATAGAGTACTGACTTTCGTGTATATTCTATGTTCAGATGTGGGACCCGTGCACCCAAAAGAATTTGTGAGGACTCAACAACGTCCTCTACCAGAGGCAGGACCAACAACAGTCAGTGGACTAGTATCCACAAAGGGACCTCCAGCCAGAGAGGCTGAGAGGGTTTTGAGATGAGTGGAGTGCAACCTCACTGCACTCACTCACACAGTACCCATGGTCGAGATTGAGGATCTCCCACCTTCCATGAAGCTTCATGTAGTGGAGGTGCCACATACGTGGGTCAACTTTTCCAGTGTTTATCCAACGTCATCGTTCATTATGGTAGGGCCAACGGGCCTCAAGCTTAGATGGGCTAGAGTTTATATGTGCCGAGGGCACCATTTGTACATGTTATCTTTTAGGGAATAAGCCCAACGATGTATATTGAACCTTATTTTTTCAGGCGTTCACACCCACCTATGTACTCGTGACATGTTTTTGATATATATATATATATATATATATACATCTTATTTGTCTTATGGATCACATTTTGTTTTACAAATGTATGTACATGTGCATGTGTGTGATTCTCTTTCTATGTATGTGCAACATGCCAATCTAATATGTGATTAACTAGAGTATATATCATGTGATTAAATCTCCTAGGAACATGGATATACATAATGTAATCGAAATAACGTTCTAAGAGACGTACCCTAAGGAAACATCAGTACAAAGTAGGATCATAAACAAAGTAAACTCCATTTAATTGGGACATAATCAGTTGAGCGTCTAGGTAGACCCGGAGGTGTGAAATTCCATGCGACAAAGCGTCACAAAGAAACTCTATCACTACACTGTACTTGGTGAAATTGTTTGTAGCGTGACCTAGAAAAATACCTCCGGAAGATAGAAACTGGCCTCCAGGTGTGAAAATCACCCAAGTTGCAGAAGCAAGCCTCCAAGTGTGTCGGCTAGTGCCTTCCGCGAACCCAAAATACACCTTTGATTAAATTGACATATGCCACAGTGAAAAATAAGACATAGATAACTGCACATCCAAAAAGAGAAAAAGAAAAAAACTATATAAGAACTATACATATGTACAAGAAGTCACCCATGTGACCAACCTAAGAGTAATACTTCTTGAGGTACAACCCATTTCTAGGATCTGCCAAGGTATCACCTTCAAATTCAATCATACGGTAAGCTCCCTTCTTCAAGACCTTTTTCACAATGAACGGTTTGAACCACATGGGTTTGAACTTGCTTGTCCCCAGGGGATCTTTGTCTTGATCATAGAGCAGGACAAGATCACCTTTGGAGAAACCAAGGATGAGCAAACTGATCATACTGACACATGACTCATTTCTTATGAGCCTCATTGGTCGAGGATACATCATGACACTTCTCATTGAGCTGCTCGAGATATAGTAGTCGTTCCTCAAGCGGTGAAGTGGCTGACAGTAATTCCACTGCCAAGTTTAGAGAAGGAATCTTACAGTCAATAGGTAAGACTGCTTCCAGTATGTAAATGAGTTGAAAAGGTAAGACATTGGTGGAAGTCTTCACAAACGTTCTGTAGGCCCACAACACTGAGTACAACATCAAATGCCAATTTGACTTGGAAAAATTGATCATCCGCTAAAGAATAGTCTTGAGAGACTTATTCACAACTTCAACTTGACCATTCTCTTGTGGGTAATAAGGTGACGAATGTTCTTCCCTCAACCCAATATTTGATGTTAACTCGGTCATCATTTTTTTTTGGAAGTGACTTCCAGAGTCAGTGACAATCTCATTTAGGATGTCAAACCTTGCTACTATCTGATTAAAAATGAAAAGAGTCGATGTTTCAGCATCATTGTTAAACATTTTCATAGCCTCGACCCACTCTGAAGTATTCTACTACTACGATGATGTAATGATGCCCCCTGTCTGAGGCCGGGTGACATGTAGTGAAATCAATCCCCCACTTGGTGAAAGGACCAACAACAATGACAGGAAACATAGGAGCAGGATGTTCCCGCATCTTCTGAGAGAAGATCTAAAATTGGTGGAACTTGTTGACCGCCTTAACACAATCTTTGATTAACGAGGGCCAGAAGTAACAAACACGTAGAATATTTTGGGTTGTTTCCAACCCAGAAAAATGACCACCACATGCTCCAGTGTGACAGTCATTCAAACAAGCGCTGCTTCTTCATGGATAAGGCACCGACAAAGAATGCAATCTATACCTTGAAGATACAAAGTGTCATCAAGTATGAGATAGTTTCGTGCCTGCTGGAGAATTCATCGACGCTCATCACAGGAAGAAGAAGAGGGGCATTTCAAAGTCTAGAGATATACTAGTATATATCCATACCAGGGGTTTRAAGATGTGATTAGAAAAATATCTCCTTTGATAGGCGATTCTTTGAGCATGATATCACTAGACTCAATCGAAAGTTCTTAAATAAGTTCAGCAAAGACCAACAAACTTTTAGATTTCACGGAAAGAAAATCMAAGTCAAATTCCTGGAGGATTACAATCCATCTATTGATATTTCCGCCAATGAATCATCATGTTAACACATATTGGAAAGGGTTCACAATGACAATGAAAATGGTCTTGCGAAGAAAAATGTAGTGAYGAAACCACTAGACATCATGCTCTACTGCCAAAGCAATATTCTCAACGTGAGAATAGTTKATTTCTGACCCAACCAGGCCTTGGCTAAGGTAATATATAACATTATCCTCGAGAAAATCATCCTAWTGAACCAATACCATGCCGATAGTTGTTTCTACAGCAACCAAATACAACAAGAAATCTCTGTTATAATCAGGATGCCAGAGTAGAGGAGGAGACATCAGGGTGYGTTTCAATGCTTCAAAGGAGTGTTGAGAGGMTAGGTCCCAATAGAATTGGACTCCCTTTTTCAAGAGACACATAAACCCTTTTGTGATCTCGACGTAATTCACGAAAAAATGTCGAATAAATTTCACTTTCCCCTGTAAGATTTGAAGTTGGAGTATCATGCAAGGGGGAGGAAACTGAACTATCACCTCAACCTTGAGAGGATAGAACATGATCCCTGTTTTCAAAATAATGAAACCTAAGAGACAACCTGACATCATGCAGAAACTACACTTGTTTGGATTCAAGCGAATCCGATAGTAGAGACATCGCTCAAAGATTAGTCTAAGATGAGCGGGATGATCATATATATTGCGAGAGCGTGATGCTATATCATCAAGATACGCCTCAATTATATGTCTAAGGTTGTGAAAATAAATGACATGTCCCGCTGAAAAGTGACTCCAACATGCTTCATGCCAAAAGGCATCTTATGATACGTGAACGTGCCTCAAGGACAAATAAAAGTTTTTTTATGTTGGTCTTTGGATTTGATCTGAATATGGTTATATCCTGAGAAACCATCCATGAATGAAAATATGTCACAACCAGTGCATTCATCGACAATCTGATCGATGAACGGGGTGGGAAAATTATTTTTCAGATAGGCCTTGTTCAAATCACGAAAGTCCATGCACACTCGAATCGTACCCTATTTCTTGTTAACCGAAATAGGGTATGACACCCATTTTGTCAACTACACGGGGTAGATAAAACCGGATTTAAGCAGTTTTTCTACTTTAGCCTTAATTGCTACCTCTTTTTGAGGATTCACCAGACGAAGATTCTATTGGACCAACTTGGCATCAGGATAAATTGTTATTTCATGGTCAACAATTCTTGCATCTATACCTGGAATTTCCTCGTAATACCAAGAGAAAACGTCGTGGAATTCCTTAAATAACTCAGTATAAGTTTGAATCTCTTTGGGGGAGTAGTCCGCTCTGATGAAAAAATTATCCACAATGCCAGGGTTTTTGGAGATATCTATGGGAATCGTTGTAGCGATACTCAACATATTACCCTCAGCATAAACTGTGTGCATAGCCAGAGAATTAATAAGACAAGACTTATCTCCTTTCATGGTTGAAACAAATTCTCTCGCCTATATTCTCCTTAACTATGGAAGAAAGTAAGATCTATGATAAAGATCATCCGAGGGTCTGTCGGGACCAGTCAATGCCTCAAGAATCACCTCGTCAGAGGGAAAGATCAGGTCTCAAGGATCTATAGTGGAAATATAACCTTGAGCCCAAATAGGCTCTAGAACTAGATATAATTCATGTGGGGGAGTCAGATTGGAAGTGGCTAAAATTTGTTGGAAAATTCTATATGCAAACTTAGTGGTGGACAAAGGAATGACCAAGCCAGGATGCCTTGTCCCTTCCATCGAAGATTATGGGGAAGGTAGATTCGATGGATCGTGAAAGTACGTAATTCAAAACAAAGACACTTGAAAACTTTCATCCCTAGGCTGGTTAGGAACAACCGATACAAGCTTGACATCACCAACGGGTGGTTGGTAGTCAAATGTTCCCATCAATGACAGACACAAAGAAACACCTAAGTTGACGATGTCGGGCTGTGAATTATAAATCATTGGGACTGTGGAAGTCCTCGATGAAGGGTCAGGATGGGAGAAGGAAAAATGGTTAATGGTCACAATATGGCCCTCATGCAGAAAACAAAAGACCCAAAAAATCGTAGCAACCACTGCATGCATCACATAAGTCCAACTCTTTCCTAACAACAGGTTGTTGTCGAGAGGTGCATCAACCAGTTCAACTTCGACACACACGGGATTTCCTCCCAACTGCATGGGGAAAGAAGGAATGATTCCATGTGGTCTGAATGACCGACCGCCAAACATCGTAAGAAACGTAGGCGACAGAGACAAACCGAGTTGTCCAATGGCCTTCCAACACGCCATTGACATCACGAAATTTGAGGCACCCTCATCAACCATTGTACAAAAGATGTTTTGAGTAAAATATTTCATGGTGTAGGCCACTACTATATGAATTGCAACATGGTAGGGCCGGCAGGGTTTCAAATTAGTTGGATCAAGAATGATCGCTCTCAAGTTACAAGTCTTTGTCGATCCCAAGGAGGATAACAAATATTTTCTCTATGAAGGGAAAATCTGGAGGACTTCCAAAGTAGACATCTCACAAGGGGTCTGTGCCAAATCCTGCACAATGGAGTAGTTATGGGCATACCTCACATTTTGATTATGAGAATCCTTTTTAAACACACTTTTGGGGATTTGAGTCATTGTTTTGCTCGTTGTATTCTCAATCTAGAGAGGAGTCGGTGGATTTGTAGCTTATTTTCCCTTTTCGACAGATTTTGGCATTCTGTAATATTGGGCCTTGGCCACTATATTAGCCTCGAATTTCATCATGTAAACATTTGCGGCTGGGTTATTACTCATAGTAGAGGGGGGTCCCTGACTTCCCTCTTCTGCGCTCGAGGATGTTGAATCTTGAGCCATGTATTTCCTATGTGGAAATGGGTTCGTTAGCATAACAAGATTTTGTTGGGCCAATGGCTTCTAAGCTTCTGCAATTTGAGGGAATAGATGAGTCGGGTGGCCTTCTGTCCAAAGGTTACATAGATACTTCGACTTCCTCTTCTTTGTTTTCCCGCCAACAACATTGTTAGTAGCCTTTTTGTCCCCTTTTCCCTTCTTGTTCCATTGTTTCTTATTTCCCTCAGGCTTCTGGTTGGCATTAGGGTTTGTTGACTACACATTGTGTACGTTTGATTCTTGGGTAGGGAGGAAAATTGAACTTGAGGTTTAGTTGGCCACAGTCTGGTGTCTAATAGATCACTAGATTTTCCTTGTGTTGAGCCCACAATACCATCATCAAGGGGTACATACTTTTTCTTGTCCTTATCGAGAATAGACTGTGACACATCTGGAAAAATCTCTTAGAGAATTCCAGACTGAGAGTAGATCAGTTCAAATTGTTGCGCTCTCATAATCGCCTCCTCCTCTGAAAACACACCAGACTTCGCTGTGTCCTTGGATATGCAAGTCACCAAAGATTTTAGGAACCACTCTAGCAAGAAATCTGGAGGGACCTGGACCTTAATCAATATCTTTCGACACCACCATTCTCAGATATGATCGAAGATATAGTCATCCTTGGTTTTCTCAAAGCTGGCCAACAATTATGTGCCAGCATCGTATCTCAAAGGAAACTGTAAATGGTTCAATAATACTATCACCAAGTCATTGAAGTAAGAATACCTTGAGCGATTGAGCTCAATATACCATTTCGCGACACCCCCTATGAGAGTGCATTGAAAAAGGTGCAACTGGATGGAGTCATCCCTCAGTGATTTTGATGAGCACCATAAGTGAAAGGTTGTCACATGATCACCTGGATCTTCACCAGGATTGCCTTCAAATTTTAGAATATATGAGGGAAACTTAGTCAGCATGGGGGGACAACGTGGATTATGACAAATTGGGTCATCGAGTAATCTCGACAAGTATGGAATATGTATCATTTCCAGAAACGATAGTTTAGGTTGAGTACTATGTACTGGAAAAGACGGTCCTAGATTTTGATTGGCACCAGGTTTCCAGGAAAAGTTGAATTGTTGGCCAGGTTTTTGGTATAAACCATGGCCTTGACCAACATACAGAAACTACATCTATTGGGGTATCATCGAATGAATCCCATAATTGGACGACATAGCTTGAGCGGGTATTTCTCCCTATATTGTGTTCCAAGGATTTTGGAATGGGATGCCCCGAGCCGATCCAACGGGCATGGGTACGAAGCTCTACTCGGGGTTCCATTGAGCATGGAATCGGCTTCTCCCTACCAGCATCCCTTGGAGGGAACTAATCCCTGCCAAGGTTTCCAAAGACCTTGAGTGGAGAAAACTCTAGTCGTCACTCCCTGTGAGGGAATAGTACCCTGCACAGGTTTCTATTTCTCAAAACCGAGGTTGCCCCCAGCCGAAACAATAGCCGAATAAAAAGGGTTGTTACCAAATGCATCGAAAAAAGAGAATGACATAGATCCCACTACTATTGTGTAAGATCAAGGTCCTAAACTGCCTGCTCCAAACAAGTTGTAATTAGCATTCGGTGTGATTGGTTGTTGGAAATCACTACCAAGCAAGGGGGGAGGAGGAGGTATGTGAACACCATCGTAATAGGTTGTGAGTGGGAAATCCCCCTACAGACTAGCACTTAGGGTTTTATCATGCATGCAGAAAAGACTTGAAGATTCCTACTTTTTACCATCATCCCAAACCTAATCCCCATTATTCTTAATAAAATACACAGTTAAGAAGATCAAGTGAACATACCTTATTTTTTATGTTTATTGTCGATCCCTCTTCACGCGTCGTGGCTCTTTGACTACAAATCTCCTCCCAAGGTTGATCTGCATTCACAAAAGACAATCAAAGAACTCCACATGCATTTGATCTATGGATTAATGGGTTAGAGATTCAATCAACATGTACGCAATAAACAATGAAAACCTCATATGGTGGGACGAGAAAAGTACTTCTTTATTATTAACTTCACTAAAGCAACTTACAATGATGAATTTGGCCACTGCTCCATGAATCTGGTCCTAGGCTCCTCTTTTACTATGCACCAACTGCTAACAAACTTGCTTCTCTTCTTTGTTGAAATCACAAAATGGTTGCAGAATCTTAGGCAAAGGGGAATACGAATTCGGGTAGAGTTTCTTTACTATGATTTTCATCCTCTCAAATGGGACCCTTACCCCTTCTTTTATAGGCTAGAAGGAGCTAGGTATTTGGTCGAATGACCGGCCATGCATGGCTAAAAGGTTTAGTTAACTTACCCAAAGTTGTGTGTTCTGTCAACAACATTCCTTTTTTCATGCTTCTGTAGGTCCATGTGGGTTGTAGTGGGTCAGCTAGCATGGACACTGTAGATACACATGAGCTATAGTAGAGCAGGGTGTGTGGGATTTTAAGAAAGGTATTTTTAAGAAGAGTTGTTCAGTAGTGTTTTGGAAAAGAAGGAATCTGAGATGGCCTGATGCCAGGTAAACATGTCTAGGGAAAATTAGGGTTATAACAGATGCCCCCTAATGTCTGAGGTGAGAAGAGCATCTGATGGCTGAAATACATTATCAATATTCACCAACTTACCAAAGAAGTGAGCCCAGGAACCAGAAATCGGGAGGTGCCATTTGAAAAATAGAAGTTGTCTCACCAAGGAGGGCATACCCATGCTCGGGATGAAATAAAAGCATGGCTACCAATCAAATACATTGTATATCCATGTCATATAACTATATAAAGTGTAGCCATGAGCAATGCATAGTGGAGCTACATATTGAAATAAAAAAAGAGATACATGTATAGTATCCATCTTCTAGAAGTTGATAAGGCCTGATGGCTGGAGATGAGGTCTTCAGATCTCGAGCAAGAACTTCAAAATCTTCAAAACTCGGGTAGCAGTGTAATATGAGTGTATGAATTCACTACCTAGAGGTCTTTGATGGCTCATCGAGCATGGAATAGAGAATCTTGATGATCAGATTGAAGTCTTCATTGATTTCAAACAAAGACTTGATTGGACTTTCGGGGTGGCCGAGCATGAGGGCAAGAGATAAACTATAGAGGGGCCGACTCAGGCTTGGTAAAAAATTCCCTTGGAAAATAGCATTGACATAAGTTCACGATGCAGTAGGCAACACAAACTCTCCATATGTTTGGAAGAATAACCAAATGGAGGAGGACACAACTCTATGTATCGAGAAAAACTTCCTAAGGTTATATTAAATCCCAGATCTTGACTAACAAACAGAAGGATGTGCTTTGTCTAGCAGTGACTCATTGTGCTGCCAAATAAAATAAAAAAACTTTTCCCTTCCTCTTTTTGGGGTATATTTGATTTTTTTGTCTTTTTCAATAATGTTGAAAAGCTTGAAAAAGAATAAAAGAATGCTACGTTACAAATGAGGATTGAGTGTCGCAAACATAGTATTTCCAAGTGCATGAAACACAAGGATTCTCAGGGCAAAGGGACATATGCAAGAAAAGGACGCTCGAAAAAAATCCTCCAGGGGCCAAAGGTGTCAAGACGCAAAGGCAAAGTGCTACAGGGCTTGCGTATAAGGCATGCTTCAGATGGTTCAGTTGAGAGTAACATGGAGCCAGCATTAGGCCAAAGATGCCGGTATGAAAATGCAATTAATAAAACACACAATGGTAATGTCCTTCGATGTATTTTAACGAGCCCAGAGAAGGTAAGTTCGACGGTTTTTCATATTTAGAGAGTCTGAAAAAATGTAAAAGGAGACTCTGATGGGGTACCTTTTTCGAAGGTAGTCTATTTGGTTCGAAAAATGGGTAAACTAGCACTGACACGATGTCTATTCAAAACCATTTTAACGAGTGTGATAAAGACAATATCACTCGACAACTTTTTCATTTTTAAGGAGTTTGAAAAAAAGCTTAACTTTGGACTCCGTCAGGAATGTTATTCTGGACCATTTTAACGAGTGTGAACGAATAAGGTCACTTGACGATCTTTTCAATTTTAGGGAGTCTGAAAAGAGATTAACTATGGAATCCATCAGGAATGTTCTTTTGGACCATTTTAACGAGTGTGAAAGAATAAGGTCAGTCGACGATATTTTAAATTTTAGGGAGTATGAAAAGAGCTTAACTATGGACTCTGTNGACTCTGTGGGGGTTCCTTTTTCATAAATTTAGTCCCTCAGGCCCGAAAAAGGGTTAAAATTATACCTGAGGGTATTGTTATAGAGATCCTAAGCCTCTAGAGTATACCTTTGTTCGTACAGTTGACCATCTGGACCGAAAAAGGGATAAACTACCACCGGATAGACGTGACTTCAAATTTCAGTTTAACGAGCGTGAAAGGAAACAAGATTGCTCGACAATATTTTCATGTTTAGAGGGTCTGAAAAGGGATTAAAAGAAGACCCGTGGGGGCTATGACTCATGTATGAAACTGGTTCAGGTAGAACCTGATGCTAGGCTCAGGCCAAGAGTCTCTTCGATAGTCAACTTGGGAAGTCTCCCAAAAGGGAAGAAAACACAAACCACGGTGTAAGTCTTCCTATGGTATAGAAACCGTAGTCATGGCTTCAAGGATAGACTCATCTGAAGGCAATTCAAAATATGAGAAATCATGCAAATGAGGGTCGACAGTCCCAAAGGGTGAAGTAAACTGACCATACTCCATATGACGATGGAGGTTCTGACGAAGACTGGCAGAGTCTATCAGCGAAGAATCACGATCACGAGGGATTGAGAATCTACTAACAATGGTATCAGACTCAGAAGGATACTCAAGCCCACTTGGACCAAGAGGGGGAAGCAAGGGCTCCCATGCCCCCATTGGATGCACCAATGGATCAATTACTGATTCCATGTCTCGAGAAGGAAAACATGATTGCATAGGTTCCTTCTCATAAGCAATTGAACACCGAGGATAAGATGCCACATAATTAACTCGTGGCGGGGTGGAGTCTACACAAACACTAGGAACATATAAAGGGGCAGCCTGAACTAACGCTTAATTAGGATGGTGATTATGATATGCCAGCTAGTCAATAGTGACAATGCTTCCATTGTGAGAGAAGTGCATCAGCCGAAGAGCGTAGATACCACAGTTTTCATAGCTATAAGAGGAGTGAGATTAGCCGATGACTGCATTGGCATGACCACTTTCACAACCCATGGATGAATAGGTTGCAAGACTACATGGTCTAAAGGCACCTCACCCCCCAAAAGAGGAGTGGGATCAGTCGATGACTGCATCAGCATGACCACTTTCTGAACCAATGGCTGAATAGGCTGATAGACTACAAGATCTAAAGGCACCTCACCCCCCAAAATAGGAGTGGAATTAGTTGATGACTGCATCGGCATGACCACTTTCTCAACCAATGGATGAATAGGATGAGAGACTACAAAGTCTAAAAGCACCTCACCCCCCAAATTAGAAGTGGGATCAACCGATGACTGCATCGGCATGACCACATTCGCAACCTATGGCTGAATAGGCTGTGAGAATACATGGTCTAAAGGCACCTCACCCCCCAAAAGAGGAGTGGGATCAACCAATGACTGCATCGACATGACCACTTTTTCAACTCATGGCTGAATAGGATGTGAGAATACATGGTCTAAAGGCACCTCACCCCCCAAAAGAGGAGCGGGATCATCCAATGACTACATCGGCATGACCACTTTTGCAACCCATGGCTGAATAGGCTACAAGACTACATGGTCTAAAGCAACCTCACCCCCCAAAAGAGGAGTGGGATCAGTCGATGACTACATCAGCATGACCACTTTCTCAACCAATGGTTGAATAGGCTGAGAGACTACAAGGTATAAAGGCACCTCACCCCCCAAAAGAGGAGTGGGATCAGCTGATGATTGCATCGACATGACCACTTTCGCAACCAATGGATGAATAGGCTGCAATACTACATGGTCTAAAGGCACCTCACCCCCCAAAAGAGGAGTGGGATCAACCAATGACTGCATCGCATGACCACTTTCTCAACCAATGGCTGAATAGGCTGAGAGAATACAAGGTCTAAAGGCACCTCACCCCCCAAACGAGGAGTGGGATCAACCGATGACTGCATCGACATGACCACTTTCTCAACCAATGGTTGAATACACTGAGAGACTACAAGGTCTAAAGTCACCTCACCCCCCAAAAGAGGAGTGGGATCAGTGGATGACTGTATCAACGTGACCACTATCTCAACCAATGGTTGAATAGACTATGAGGAAACCTCAAAAGACTCAGAAACATAAGAGATTGTATACAAGAACCACAATCTTTGTACCTCTGGAATGCCAAGGCACAAATGAGTAAGGTGATCTCCCTTACAAAGATTACAAGGGAACTTAGGCTTACATCCTATCCATCTAGGTTTCTCAATAGAATTAATGCCCCCAGTATGACTAGCATTGGTTGGTTGCACAAATCCAACATGACTTGCAAAGGTTAGTGATGGGTCGATAACATGAATTGCAGAGGCTACAGACCTATTACCAGTATGACTAGCAGTGACTAGACTTTTCCCCCCAGCATGACTTGCATAGGGTGGGTGTGTGCCCCCAGCATAACTTGTAGAGGTTGGGTGTTGGTCTTCAACATGACTTGTAGAGGTTGTCGACCTATCTCCAACATGACTCACAGAGGCTGGTGATTTATTCTTCCTATTCTTCCTCTTTCTATTTCATTTAGACTTCGGGTTACTAGTAACTGTACTTTCACCAAAGGTGGGAGAAGGAGGAGGAGAAGACTTTTCTGATGAAGAAACATCAACAGGGTGCCCATGACATAAAGTGATTAATTGAGAAGCGTCAAGAGCATTTGGGACATTTGGAATGGTACCTAACCAAACCGGTAATCCCACATTCAACCTAGGAATGTACAAGGTGGCCATCAAAGGGACACCAACGTTTTCGAAGAAAGGAAAAGCACAAGAATCCCCTTGCAAAGGGGTTCCTTGTTTGATATCATCGGGAAATTCAGCCATGAATATCTTATGCACAAGTTCTCCCTTTGTGGGGTCATTCAAGTCCGTAAAAGTCTCACACATTGACTCTGAAGAACCAGTGTTATCAAAACAACGCCTATAAAGAGGCGGCTCCACGTTTCTAAGAGGAAGACTGAAAAGTCCTCTCAACCAGCGGAGTGGGTGGTCTACCACCCTAGGTCAGAGACCCAAATCCACAACTGACTAACTCACTATGGAAAAATAGGGAGCACAAAGCACACACTAAAAGTTCATAAAGGAAAATCAAGCAAACGACTAACTAGTTGGAAGAACAGTTACACCAACCAACACTAGAGCAACTTACCAGTGCACGTGAAACTTGAATATGGAAGCACCGTCCAGGTATACTATGAAAAGCGTGGCCCGATGTCTACCCTAGTTACTATGGTATACCCCCATGGTCACCTGTGTAACTCCCTAAAATAAAGACAACTAGGTTGCCAGCGCATGAACAATCACCAGGTGGGTACAGTCAACAGTCGGGTGGACTGCAATGAGCAGGGTATGAAGCCCAAAACCTATCAATGGTATCGAAAGCAAGTGTTCTATAATATGACTGAGGACCTCGAACGAATTCGAGACCCACAAAGCTCCATGGAAAATGTGATCAACGAAATCTCAAGACAAGTCCTCTATATGCGTTCCCCACTACGCTTGGTCCGGCTTTGGAGGGGTTATCTCCACTACCTTTCTGCACGCGACCTTATGTTTAGCCCTTGTGTTAGAGGGGGTTCCTGGATAAGTTCCACGTTAATAGACTTCTACACTCCTTAGCACAGACTCATATGTTTGTTTTATAGCCTTGAAGAGTTTCCTCTCCAACCTAAATCAAAGCTCTAGCCTAATCTAGTTGATGGACCCTACAAACATAAAGTCTAGTAAATTTTAATTAGCATTCTTTTTACTGGCTTGATTTACTCAAAAGGGTACGGTAGTGCAACTGATGGTAGTAAGACTCTTGCGAAAAATGATGAAACTTATATGAACACTGGCAAAGAATGATTATATATATATTTGAAATGCTTTTAAGATGAGAAGAAAACACAACACTATGCTAATTTCTTTTTCCTTTTCAAATAACAGTGCAAAGAAAATGCCAGAAAAGAAAGAGATCTAACAAAATAAGGCTTTTTTTTAATATTTTCTTCCAATCAAGGCAGAAATAACAAAATATTCTAAAAGAAACTGATGAATGCACGATTCATGGCCCTTGGGATTTTTTTTTAAAATGAAACTCATTTTTCTTAAAATTTCAAGCTAAAAATAAGTTAAAAAAGCTAGGAAACACAAGAAATCTTTCAATGAAAAAACAAGCTATGATGGAATCCAACCTAGGCTAAAAATGCTATGACAGACACCAAGATTAAATTAAGGAAATTCCTGAGAGGTATAACTCTTGATAAGGAAGAGGATGATTGCCTCTCCTTAAACAAAAAAATTCTCAACAGGCATGCTGTTGACAATTCAACAACCAGTGCGTGCACGCGAGATTTGTAAGGTTAGAGCACATGTACACGCATGCAGGCCTTATACAAGCCGTGTGTACCTCTGCAATTCTTCAAAAAAAAAGAAAAACAAGCAATCAAACACTGGTAGAGACTACTGGTATTGAGAACCAGAGTCCCTTGAAGACTCAGAAGCTTACTTTGGTAGAAAAGAAAAAAAATTCAAGGAAAATTTCATAGAACAAAACCAATTTGAGGTGGTACCTAAGATACAAGATGCAAAAACGGAGACCAGAATGAGACCCAAAAAACCCCTGAGAAGGATCAATTATGACAGGGGAGAGGATGACTGCCTCTCTAAAAAAAAAAAAAAATTATGAACTCAGACACGCGACTGACACTTCATCATCTAGCATGCGCACACAGGCTATGAGAAGGTAGAACGTGGGACACACATGAAGGCCTTATATAGGCCGCGTGTACCTCTTTGACTTCTGTAAAATAAAAATCAACCAAGCAAAGAAAGTAGGGAATACTGGTATGGAAGACCAACATCCCTACTAGCTCAGACTTTTGCAGAAACCCAGAAAAAGGTAGTAAAACCAATTAAAAATACCCAACAAGTATCCCCAGAAAACCCGAGAGATCCCCAGTATTGTCGCCAATTATGTTGTGAGTGGGAAATCCCCCTACAGACTATCACTTAGGGTTTTATCATGCATGCAGAAAAGACCTAAAGATTCCTACTTTTTACCATCATCCCAGACTTAATCCCCATTATTCTTAAGCAAATATACAGTTAAGAAGATCAAGTGAACATACCTTATTTCTGACGTTTATTGTCTATCCCTCTTCATGCTTGGTCGCTCTTTGACTACAACTCTCCTCCCAAGGCTGACCTACATTCACAAAAGACAAACAAAGAACTCCACATGCATTTTATCTACGGATTAATGGGTTAGAGATTTAATCAACATGTACGCAATAAACAATGAAAACCTCATATGGTGGGATGGGAAAAGTACTTATTTATTATTAACTTCACTAAAAAAACTTACAATGATGAATCCGGCCACTGCTCCATGAATATGGTCCTGGGCTCCTCTTTTACTGTGCACCAACTGCTAAAACACTTGCTTCTCTTCTTCGTTGAAATCACAAAATGGTTGCAGAATCTTGGGCAAAGGGGAATACGAATTCGGGTAGAGTCTCTTTACTATGATTTTCCTCCTCTCAAATGGGACCCTTACTCCTTCTTTTATAGGTTAGAAGGAGCTAGGTATATGGTCGAATGACCGTCCATGCAGGACTGAAAGGTTTAGTTAACTTACCCAAAGCTGTGTGTTCCATCAACAACTTTCCTTTTTTCATGCTTTTGTAGGTCCATGCGGGCTATAGTGGGTCAGCCAACATGGACACTATAGATACATGCGGGCTGTAGTGGAGCAGGGTGCGTGGGCCTTTAAAAAATGTATTTTTAAGAAGATTTTTTTAGTAGTGTTTTGGCAAAGAAGGAATTTGAGATGGCCTGATGCCAGGTAAGCATGTCTGGTGCAAATTAGAGTTATAACAATAGCGTTGAAAGGGATCGAAGAACCCCCAACGGACCCTTGCACGAGATCGTTATAGCTCCCTTCCCCCATACCCATGGTATGTAAGGTGGAGTAGGTAAGAACCGAGTTCGAATCAAATACGAGCATCCCATATGAGAATGGAGGGCCCATCATACTCTGAGTAAATGAAGCAATGGCCACTGCGAACGACGATATCGGACCACTTCCCAAAGTAGAGGGATTCAAGACCACTATGGTCCGGACTAGCGAAGGTGGGAGAGGGGGTAATATGCCCCCTTTGGTGGTAGTTGAAACAGGAGTATGAGGACTCTCAGAAGAAGTAGTAGCATCTGCTTCCATTGCCTCTTTTAAAAATAACTGACGCTAGGAAGGTGTCACCTCAGGAGGGACAACCTGTATCAATATTGGTGCCAACAAGTCGGTGATCGGAGGGTTGGTTGGATTGAGAGCTTCTACCTCAAGGTCAGAAATCGTAGGTTCCTCTGGAGTTGAATAGTATCCTCACAGAGGAGTCTCAGACACAATTTCCTATGGCCTGTTCTCTTCAAACAACCCTTATTGGTCAATTCTTTGACGTAACGGTGGCGGAGGTGGTTCCAACAGAACCAACAAAAGGCCTTGAAGCCTTCGCGACCGACAGAGCTATTGATATTCCACCTTATGAAATTATCAACTGACACAGTAAGGATTAACTAGCATTTAAACACCAATAACACACTAAAATTTTCCTATAGACAAATCAAGCAGTCGATTATATAGTAGGAAGGACAGTTACACCAATAAACACTAGAGCAACTAACCAGTGTAAGTACAACTCGATCAAGGAATCACCCTCCAGTTATATTTTGTGAAGCGTGATATGATGTATGCCCCAGGTACCTTAGTATACGCCTGCAGTCACCTGTGTAAGTCCCTATAATATGGGAAACTAAGTTTCTAGATCATAGTTAGTCACCAGCTGAGTACAGTTGACAGTCAGGCGGATTGAAATGAGCACGATAGCAAGTCTCAAAACCTATCAAGGGTATCGAGAGAAAATGGTCTGAAAGACAATAGAGGATCTTGAATGGATTCGAGGTCCACGAAGCTTCGTAGGAAAATGCAGTCAGTCGTACTCCCAAGACAAATCCTCAATATATGTTCTTCACTACATCCAGTCTGGCTTTGGAGGGATTATCTCCGCTACCTTTCCTCATGCAGCCTTGTGCTTATCCCTTGTGTTAGAGGGGGCTCCTGGATAAATTTTACGACACTAAACATAAACACTCCCTAACTCACACTCCAATATTTAATTTAACGGCCTTGAGGAGGTTCCTCTCCAACCTAATTGAAATCCCTAACCCTAAACTAGTTGGTTGACCCTACAAACAAAAATTCTAGTGTATTTTAGATTAAGCGTTCTTTTTAAAGTCTTAATTTACTCACAGGGTATGGTGGTGAAACCAATGATGTTATAAAGAGACAAAAAAAAGGATAAAATTAAATCACTTGAAAGAGAAATTACTTCAAATTGAAAAGCAAATATTTATAACTAACTCTTTGTTACTCAACTTTTCTTAACTAACTTTTCAAGATCTTGTAAAGAAAACCTAAAACTACTTTTGCTTAACTACAAGCTACTTGTGCTTCAAGAAATCAAGAAATAAATTGAAAAACATAATCTTTTTCCTATTTTCAAATAACCAACTCTAACTACTTTACCAAACTGAAAAAGTTTTTTTTTTTTTTTTTAAATGCTTTAAAGAGAAAAATTGAAATAAATCTTTTTCTTTTTTATAAGCAAGTAAAAAGGATAAAAAGACTGAAACAAGTCTGGAAAAACCCTTTAGCCTACTACGTATCATAGGGATTCAATCAAGAAAACTAGAAGGCATATTTACAATTCATCAGCTTGCTTAAAACCTTTTTAAAAGTAAACACAAGAAAATCAAGAAAACAAGTAAACCAAACTCTATACCTAGGTTATGACTATAAACAAAAACCTGGAATGATCCAAGAAAACCCTGAGAAGTGTAAACTTCAATCAAGAAAGAGGAAAAATACCCGTTTTTCAAAACTTTTCTTGAAACAGAGACACAAGTTGTTGCATTAACAGTTTGTGTATGTACATGAGCTATTTACTAAGAAGAGCGCATATGTACACGGGATGACTCAAGACAAGGCACATACACCTCTATATATTTCCAAAAAAATAAAATATCAAGAATTCTTAGAGGGTAGGGAAAACTCATATTGCACTTGAAGGTGACCAAAATCCCTTGATAGACTTAGAAAAATTGAAATAAACTTGAAAGGAAAACAAACCAATAAAACAACCCAAAATCCCCTAACAAAGCCTAGAGGCTTTCCCAGTATGGTCTCCAGTTCTGCTAGTGAGAAACACACCCCTTTAAGTACTACATTGGGGTTCAATATGTAGATAGAGTGTATAACCATCTAAAATCTAATAAATTCTATATACTACCCCAAACATACCAAAACTAATATAAATAAAGAAAAGAGAGAAGAGATCGGGTAACTATACCTCTAATCCCACATCTAGTGATGATCTCCTCATGCTTGGAAGTTCCACTGACTGCACGTCTCCTTTCAGGGATGACCTGCATCCAAAGATAGGAAAACAAAGAACTACAAGCATGCTATTCTATATATAAGTTAGGGTTAGATGTAAAATGTCAAGTATAAATCAATAAAATTACTCAAGACACCATCATTTGGGACAAGAAAATGTGATTCCTTTATTCATAATACAAAGATTATACCTTACAATCTGAGTCGGCCACCATTCCACGAACCTTGTCTGGGATCCTCTTTACCATGTTCCAAGTGCACCTTGAATGAAATTCTCTCAACCTTCTGATCACTTCTATGGAAGGGAATGGGTTAAATGGAGGAAGAAGGGGCTAATGAGGGAATTTTGAGGCAATGTCTCATAAAAGGCAACAATATCGTGGGTAAGGAGGGGAAGTGAAATCGGGCAGAGTTTCATTGTTCTTATGATTATCTTGGAAATGAGACCCAAACACCTCCTTTTATATGAAAAAAGGATGGTTATTTGGTTGGGTGATGGGATATGGTAGGTGGATTAGTTGGTAAACCTCTAATAGCCAATGAATTTCAATGAATTCCTTGCAACTTTTTATTTTTTGCAACTTTTGCAAGCATACACGGGCTGTAATGGTGCAACATGCGTACGTACGCGAGATTTGATGGTGAAGAAAGTGTATGTACATGGGATGTAATGGTATAGGGCCCATACATATTCTAAAAAATGGTTTTTTAAGAAGATATTCTCAGTAGTGCTTTGGTAAAAAATTCAAGTAAGAGGGCCAAGTCCATGTATGCATGATTAGGGAATTTTACGGATATAACACATCCCAACACCTTTCCTCCAAAAAAGGTGGAATTGGTTGTAACCAAACTAACGCTCCCCAAAGGATTAGCACAAAGTGTCAATGAATCTCCCATACCATGGAATAGCCAGTGTCACCAAGGGACCTATGCTCCCTATGTATGGGAAGGGGCGAATTAGTCATAAAAAATGGTCAAAAACTCAAGGTAAAAATTGTTTGTTTGAACTTTAAATGATGATTTTTCTTCACTGGTTTTTCTGGGGAACATGATAGACACTTCCACATGATGATATAGTGTATTTATACCTCCATGTGATGGGTTTTCTCCCCCAATTTTTCTAGGTAACGTGACCAACACTTCCACATGATGGAGTTGCGATATTCAATTACGACACTTAGTAGAATATAAGTGTGACATTTAGGAACATGGAAAATCGACAACTACATAAGTGATACATAAGTGCAACACTTAGTAGAATGAGATATATAAGTGCTCCACTTAGTAGTGTGCAAATTTTGTATGTAATAGATGCCCCCTAAAGTGTGAGGTCAGAAGAGAAAATGATGTCTAAAACTCTTTACAAAATGATATGCGCCAAGGGGTGTTGGAATATGAGAACGGTATGGAAGTTACAAACAAACATAAAAAAACATATATAAAATCATCCCGAGGTAGGAATTCACATGCTCGATACAAAATGGACTTAAAGCATGGTCGTCGACCAATACACTACGGATCCATAACAATAACGACTAAGGATATGGCCACTAAACATACAACGTGGATCCATACCTCAATGACTTGATCAAGTTGTAGCCATGAGATTTTACATAATGGAGCTATGATATGACAACAACATAGCCACAGACCAATACAATGTGTATATATGTGGAAGTGTACATCAGTAAGATTGTACTCCATCGCAACTTAGGTTAGGCACATAACACTAGTAGGTGCCAAAAACAATTTCTATAGTATTCATCCTAATCTTGAACCAGTATGATTCTAACCATGTGAATACATGTGTTGATGTCGAACATGGTAGAAACCACTTGATTACTGGTCATTAATCTATATTGTTAACAAGTGCGAGGAAAATCACTATTAACGAAAATGACTCCCAAGGTACCTTATTACAATCCAAAAAATGTGAATCAATGAGTTGAAGTTGAACATTCGACAGAATCTTTCGATCATAGGTAAATGATGTAAACCTACTGTTGAAAGCGAGGAAACCTGCCATTGAGGCATGCAAGCTCCAAGGAAATAATTGGTCTCTAAGTCTGACTCTTGGATATTGTGTTGAATTTGACAGGAACATATTTGTTGAAGGAGGTTCATGATGTATCCCCCATCATTGGCATGAAATTGATTAGGATAGTGATTTGAGATGATAGAGAAAATGTGGAAAAACTGACATAGGTATGGAAATGGATAGTATTGAAAAGGTTGATTGAAGTTGATACTTCCCTTGAACATTGCACAGCATGACAAGTGACTTGGAATAATTGACTTGAAGAGGCATGGATCCAAACATAATGTGACAACAACCAAAGGTTCTCTTTGAAGGAGTCCAAAGAGTATGATGACACATAATTGGTGTGACTTAGAGACAAGCGGATTACCCAACTTTAAGAAGAATGAAAACAGGTTCCTTGTTGAAGGGTGACTAAGAACGATTGTTGTAGTGTTTCAAAATATTGACCCAATTCCCAAATTTCCCCCCCATCCAGATAGATGAGTACCTCTTTGTTTTTTAACGATCTTGAGTAGGATAACAAATGCTCGGTATAACTCAACTTCAGTAAGTTCCTCTTCACATGTTTAACGAACCTGAAGAAGTAAAGTTTCGATCCTAATTAATGGGTCCTTCAATGCATGTTTACGATCCCAAAGAAGGAAATATTGATGGTCTTTTCATGTTTAGAGAGTCTGAAAATATATTAAAGGAGAATCTAAGGGTAAATTTTTCATAAATTTAGTCTCCCAAGCCCGAAAAGGTGTAAAATAATATAAGGGAGAACTCTTCTAGACATGATTGACTAGAGTATTCATTTTTCATAATTAATGTTATGAGGACAAAATTTTGGGTATGTGTTATATTCTTTGCATGTGTGTGTGTGGGAACATCAGATTCGACAACTACGTCTGAGGATCCCAACTTCCTTATCTTTTTGTGTCGTTTGTGTCGGGATCTTCCTAGGGGATTCCCAGGGGGGGCAGGTATGCCCCCCCTGGTTACGCGCAACGCCCCAAATTGTTTGTTTTGGGCGGTTTTTGCTATTTTAGCGGATTTTGCTATTTTTAGCGGTTTTCTAAATTAATCCTAGATTAATGGATTAGGGTTTTGGTATCTACGGAATACCTAAAAACATTGTATATATTGCATGGTGAATGGTGAAATTAATGCAATGAAGAGTTGAAAGGTTTTCTCCCGGTTAAGGGTTTCCATTGTAAATCTCTGTGTACTATGTGTATGAGCCATTGATTAATTTATGATTTTCTTAGGAATCTATATGCATTGCTTTACTTCACATGTTTAAAACTTACACAAAAAGGAGATAAAATACCACTCGAAATATTCCCTTTCAAATCCTTTAACGAGTGTGAAAGGAGACAAGATCACTCGACAATATTTTCATGTTTAGAGAGTCTGAAAAGAGCTTAAAGGAGAGTCCAAAGAGTTCATTTTTTGTAAAGATTTTATGAGTTTTAAAAAGTGATAAAATTATACTCGGTGATATATTCTCATGTATTTGCGAGCACGAGAAATAAAAAAGACTAATCTTGGTAAACTATTATCATGTATTTACAAGCACAAGAAAGAACAAAGACTAAGATCAAGGTTGGTTTCATTTTTACCCAATCTTGAAACCAAAAATAAACTAT
This sequence comes from Picea sitchensis, assembly GCA_010110895.2. NCBI lineage: Eukaryota > Viridiplantae > Streptophyta > Pinopsida > Pinales > Pinaceae > Picea > Picea sitchensis. Next base: position 156,718 of record SNQJ01S0001750.1, read on the forward strand.
GCTCATTTTGAAACCCGATTAACGGGTTCCTTCCCAACAAAAATTCCAAAGGTTTCAGGTGATATCCATGGGTGGTTGGTACTTTGACCCCAGCTTGAAACATTGGTGATTTAACTCAAGAATGATGTATAGAGGATAGAGACATGCCCTCCAAGATTTGTTTTGTCTTCCAACTCTTATGTTGTTGCCAATTTATGTACCCGATTATACTCCTGGTTACTAATAGGTAAATTTTCACCAGAGGAAGAAAGAGTATAAACTGACATAGGTAGATGAAATGAAGGTTTGGTTACGATATCTAGTGAAATATTCAACTTAAATTTTACAAGATAAAGTGAAAGACTCAACTCAATGTTTTTGAGATCTAGTGAAATACTCAACTCAACATTTACGAGATGTAGCGAAGGAATCAACTCAATCGAAGGGGGATCTATTTGATTTTTTAACGATCTTGAAACAGAAACAAGAACTATGCTTGTTACCCTATGTTTCATTTTTTTAGTGATCTTGACATAGAAACAAGAACTATGCTCGTAGCTGGTTTCATTTTTTAATGAGATTGAAACCAGAAAATAAACCATGCTCATGGATGGTTTCATTTTTTAACGATATTGAAACTAGAAAATAAGCTATGCTCATTACTCTCTACCATGGCTTCCAAGAGATCTTCATCATATGGAAGAACAATACTCTAGAAGGAATACATGGTAAGGGACTTACTTGGATTAACAGGAGGAAGAGAATACTCCAAGGTCTCTAACAAGTGGTTTACCATGTCAACTGTCGAATTTAAATCCAAATAATATGAGCATACAGTGAGAGGCTCCTTCTCATTGGTAGTTGAAAGCATGGGACATGTTGCCACATAATTAACCTATGGCATGGTGGATATTTCTTTCATATAAGGAATGTTCATGGAATTCATATGGTTGGCGATCATATGAGGGCTAACAAATGAAATCTATTCAATGGTCACAATGTTTTCGTTATGAGGGAAACAAATCCTTTGAAAGAGTGTGGACACACAAATTTCATAGCATAAACATAGTCCCTCTTGAGGAAAAAATTAAAATCCAAGGAGCCTTTGACTACCATCACATCAATATGGACAATTTTCCCTCCTAAGGTAATAGGTAACCGAGGAAGGATCCTTAAATATTCACTGGCTCTTCTATTAAAATCCAACAAATTTTGAGTATTGGACACAAGTTGAGGTAAACCTACAGATTACCAATCATTTCAGGATACAAGGCTAACAAAATAACCTTTGTCTATAATAGAGTGACATATATTTATATCATAAACTTCCGCAATGATTTGGAAAATCAATTAGGAAGGAAAATGAGGTGTCATCAGTCTATTCCAATCAAAGGAAATTACCTTATTACTTGGACAGGGTTCCATTGGAATGGGTGGAATGCCCCCTTGTCTGAAATAATTAGTAGTAACAATAAAGACCTTAGAGGTATATACTTCACTCTTCAAGGGAAGAGTGGGATTGATCGATGATGGAATCAGGTCAACCACTTGAACTTCACTCTCCAAGGGAAGAGTGGGGTCGAATACCGATTATGGAATTGGTTTGACCACTTGAAATTCACTATCCAAGTGGGAAAGAGTAGGATCGACCGATGATCGAATCATATCAATCACTATATCAACCAATGGTTGTTCAATAGAAATCTTACAGTAACTAGTTGGAAGTTGTTTTTGGGAAACAACGACCTCTTCCAACAAATGTGAAGCCTCATCCATATGAGGGAAAAGGTAATTTTAAAGACTTCGTTCACATAACCTACAAGGAAACTTCACTCTTCCTTTCTTACTTCCAACCTTACTATTACTATTTTACGGGTTGTCACCAGCATGATTGAAGGAATCTAACTACACAGGTTGTTGGGAACCCGTAGACCACACTTCTAAGATCTTGGGAAGACCAAGGAAATCCTTAAGAAGGTGATCACCCTTAAAAATCTTGCAAGGGAATTTGGGCTTGTGATTTGTCTTGGTAGGTTTTTTAGAGTGCTCAACACACCCTAAAAGCCTTATGAAATTTTATCACTTTTTGGGTACCACTTATTTTCTTTTACTTTCTAAATTGATTTCATTAGGGGGAATGATTTATATTTGTTTTTTGCTTTCATGACTCTTATCAATCAATTCAGGTCTGTTTGAACTTATGAAAACTCATGTCTAAAATAACTTGACATCCAAACTAAGAATTTTCATCTAACATTGCACCTAACATGCTTATGTTCAACATCGAAAAAATTCAAGCAAGTAAGGTGGCCACACAGTTACAATAGTCATCAAGCGTCGATGCACCATTGACTTCGACAGAATGTGTATTTGGTTTGCATAAGTGATTCACCACAAATTTTCAAGAGATAGTCGATCCCCATCGACAGTGGCACAATATGGAAAGGATAGACATGAACAAAGGCCATAAATAAATCACCGATAGCCGACGACCGATGCGCTTTATCGAGGTTGGGGAAATCCACAAAGGTTAAAACAATCATTTCTATCTGCGAAAAACATATCTCCAATCATCGATCCCTGATACACTTTCGACATCGATACTTTTTCGAGAGAGTCTATCTAAGAGCACTTAGGTAGGTTTATCATTGATCGTTGATCCTTGATACTTTTCGACGTCGAAAAGATAGGAGCAGGTTTTAGAACGTATAGCTTAAAGAAATTCCCTATTCTGATTAACACGAGTAAATGAGGACACCAGTCTCAAGTGCCATGTATCTTTATCACATAAGGGTGTCATATGACCTAGTATATTCCCAAGTCATATTAAGGCTCCATGGGTCCTGTTCACCTCCTAGTCATCTTTTCCACGTCATCTATGTACGACACACTCGATCGATGTCAGATCTTTTGCAAGAAGATATCAATGAGAAGTGTTTAAAGAAGAATCTCGACCCCTGACTCACTAACTAGAATAGTGAGACGATGGGATGTTTTCAGCATAAGATACAATCAGATTCTAACATTTAATAAACCAGTTAATGCTTCATCCTGCATGTGTTTCTACCTTGTGTGTTGATTGAACAACAACAATTTTAAATATCCGATAATCCACATTACAACCCATGCCCATGCCATCAACACATGATCCAATTTAATTTTAAACGTCTTTGATGACTTGGAGGTATATTTAATAAAACTACACTCATAACCGGAATTGAATGGATGATGCGACAATGTAAGTTCAACCTTGTTTAATTCTCTAGAATGCTTTTGAACAATTTCATTATTCGCACAATTTTGAATTCCAGAGCATCCGAAAAAGTAGAGAAAGTGTCTCGAGATTGTGTTGATCCTTAGATCATCAAAACTAGGTTAAACAAGCTACAGAGGTATGTGTTCAAGTTTGTCAAATCAGGGGTTGTGATTTATATATGCATTTGATTTCTTACACGGTCTCTAAACTATGTTCTAACTGCAGGTAAAATTTCATCGAGAAAGCCAACCACTAGATGCTCACCAAGATCACCCAAGATAAAGAAAGATGAGACAGGTGAAGTCTCTTCTCCTGGTGCAGTGAGGCATCTAGAATACACTCCATGGGTAGAGTCGGTCATCAAAACCTCAACGAAGAAATATTTTCTCCAGCCTCCGGTCTTCGTTGATACAAAAGCAGGAACTGGATCCAAAGTAATGCTCCCACAGTGGGGGCACCTTTCAAAAAAATCATCCAAGAGGAGTACCAATAGTATATCCCACACAATGACCTGCATGTAAGGGCGCTTGATGACCAGGTGTTCCCAAACATACAACAACCATATTTTCACATGGTGTCTAACAGAACCCCAATTTTCCCTTGCATAGAGATTTTGAAGTGGCTAATCGACCATACATACACACATAAATGTTTAATCAACGATGAGAATGGTGAGTGTGTTGGATTTTTCCTCCCAGTAGAAGTCCATAAATACTATAAGCTCAGAGACCTAGAAGAGAAACTAAACACAAATTTCGTTGTGAAGTTCTACGAATTCCACGACACCAGCCAGCTAATGGCCTCATGGTGGAAGGAGGAAAAGAAGTTTACTGAACATAGCAATGGTTGGTATGGGATGGTTAACTTGAGGGAACCATACATCTATTTGATGGCTCTCATATGCCGATTATATGGAGAGAAGGACTGCTCCAAGTTCTCGAAAGCATGGATACCCTTGGCCTACACAGTGGTAATCTTCAGAAGAAGCTTCAACTAGGGAGCAATAATTTCCAAACAATTGAGCATCTGTGTACAGTAGGCTCAAAATTTGAATGAAGGGGAAACACTTGCTTTCCACATGGCCTCATACCTCCTCGATGTCATCTATGTAAGAAATGTCTTCACCGACATGAATTTGAGATGACATGTTGCGGAGCTCCTAGTCCACATTTATTTCAACATATTATGGGAGAACATGTATAAAAAAATCCTACACACTCATCTACGATGAATTCATCACTCGTATTAATTTTATTATATTTAAGAAGGAATGCCCAAGATTATGTGCAGCAATGAAGAAAAATGGTAGCGAAGGTAGGACACTGGTATTTGGATGAAAACTCAACCTATATTAGGGTGTTCGGGGCCATAGGAGCACTTCATCTAATCCCCACCCACATCCCAGACCATCTCATTGTAGGATAAATTTGATATCAAACCATCCTACAGGGCTATAACGCCACACTAGTCAAGGACAAAAAACAGTATTTCATACCCTGTGGTTTCCATGTAGGGTTTTATCTAGTAAAGGACACTGCTCAAGCCAAATAAGAAGGGTTGAGCCAAATTGAATTCAGCTTCTCGACAGGTCGATTCATAAATCACGACCCTAAAGGCCTGGTCCTTCAACATGCTTCACAAGTATCATCATGTTGGCCATACATGCATGATAAATTTGAGGATGAAATTTTCACAAAATGCACTCAAGACTGGGAGGAGGTAGTACATAGGATGGGCAACCTAGATATGACCAGGTTCAAGATCATGATCATGTATGAAAAAGTGGAGAAAAAATAATAGTTGGCTCAAGAGGCCCTCAGATATAGGGAAGAAATAAGAGTGGAAGAGACTACAGAGGCACAAAGAAGGGGATTGCTCTTGCTAGAAGGGGCACACAGAATCATTGATCAATTGCAAAATGACCCTAATCTGATAGATATGTCAAGGATTCTCATTGATGACCCTATCGATATAAGAGGAGATCCAAGTGGCCTGAAGCCAATACAACTTGAAAAAATCACTGGGCCAAAAAACCCTGAAGTACCACCACCATAGATCAAATCACTAGGGGGAACTTCAACCCATCCTGAGATAGAGAGGACACATGGAAGGACAAGGGTACAAAATCCCTTGTTTTACTTAATAACCATATATGATGATGAGGAGAGTTTGGAGGTGTCCCTAATGACTCCAGTGCAGATTACAGAGGAAAGGGAACCCGAGAGAGCATCTACCCCAGGTCTCGATGCTCTAATTCAGAACCTTCCACAGAGAGAGCATGAGGTTGAAAGTTCCCTAGACAATGATCATATTGTCAGGAACCCCAATGGACAGCCTGAGGTATGAGCTAGGATCGGGCATCCAGAAAGAGGAAATTCCACAGCGAGAACTCACTATTTTGACAATCGATTACCAACTAAGTACCAAACTACCCTTGGTTCTTCATTTTTGGTTGATACCTTACCAGCCGATGAGAAACAAATGGAGACCGAGCCATCATGACATATGGGAGAAGTCCAGGAATCCATCTTAGAATAGGTACACATAGTCGGGAGCCTGGGAAATACTCTAACCTTAGGAGAACAAAAAATCCTTGAACCTATTGATGAGGTCGTCGATATACAAGCGATTTCCTATGACCGAAAGAGAAAATTCATTGTGAAGAGAGCCACTAAGAAGAGGAGGCTTACATTGGATAGTTCAATTCTAATTACCAAAGAGAATAAGCTGCTTAGCATAGAACATGCCAAGACGCCTGAGCCTATCAATGCAGGGATAGCTATCACAGATGCCACATTGGATAGAGAAAAAAGGGATGAAAAGTAGTTGAACTCTACACTTAAAGAGTTGGAGCATCTGCGCCATTTGGAAAAATACTATCAGGACTCCACACAAGCCATGGTGTTATTGAGGAGTGAGTTCCAAGATGCCTATGCCAAATTCACGAATGAACGACACCTTTTCACTGCAGGAATAGTCGACTTCCAAGAAGACACCCTTATGGCTCTAGCGACCTGCAAGGACATGGAAAGGTGGTATGAGAAGACTCACAAAGAAATGGAAAGGATTGATTACATCAACACGGTTCAAAAGGACCGAGACACCAAAGAGAACGATATTTATGTTTTGAGGGACATCAGCATAGATTGGATCAAGAAAGCGGTCGAATATTGGGTGAAAATGGCCTAGGAACCTCAACGGGAGATTCAGGAGAAATGGGTTGATTATGAAAGGAGCTAGGTAAAAATTAACCGGGAGATGAAGGACATTGACCTACCAGAATTTGGCTCATCCGAGGACTTTGTCAACCTGCATGACATAGTCAAGAAACATGCGGAACAAGACTCAACGTGGAAAACAGAGATAGAAAAGGTGGCGAGCATTGTGCCAAGTCAGGTACAACAGTTCATGGAGTGTTTGATCAAGGCTTGAGCAGTTTTATAGTGGTTAAGTGTCAAAATAGTCAAGTATCAAGCACAGGCAATAGAAGTAAAATAAATCATTTCGGCCCTAATGGACCGACATAGGTTCCCATATGACATTACATGCGAGGAAATATTCATCAAATGGTCAGAGTATGAGAAGAGTCATCCACTTCAATGAAACTATTTGATGATTCCTAGAAGACAAAGAGTTGAAAGCGCCATGTGGTGATATCTTGTTTTACTTAGCTTGCACTTTTAATAGCTATTTTTAGTTAATTATTCATTATAAATAAGGGGATTGAACTTTTAGCAAAGGTCAATGGTTTAGGACTGGAGAAAAAATTATGTTTTTCATCAAAGGCGGTGTGGGATTGGATCTGAGGAGGAATTACTTCCTACTTTATTTCATGAATGGATGATATAATGAGTAAGAATTTTTCAATATGTTGATAAGTTAGTTGCTTCAATATTTTTGTAATTCTTGTCTCTAATGATGAAGGAAAATCATCGCGTTAATGTGTGATTAATGCTAGAGCTAAGGAACCTATTTATCTTTCCATCATTTTATTGCATGTATGTTTTCTTTCGATAATTGTATCTCAGTCAATAATGGAAATACCATCAATTTAATGTATTAGTACTAGGCTTGTCACATGTGTGAATATTATTGTCTACATGCTTGAGCACAAGGGTTATCCCAAGCTCATCCTTCTTTAGTAGTTAAGATCCCCCCCCCCTTTTACTAGTTGTTTTATACCAACACACATCTTTTATCATACCCATATAGTAAAGAAAATACAAAAAAATAACGTTTAAACTGAAGGAGGAGCTTTCATAAGAAGATATCTTGTAAATCACTAAGTAAATCCCGTCAATAAATTGGTTGGATTGAAAGATCTGGAGAACCATTCCACCATCAAACGCTACAGATTCTAATTGGGCCACTCTGGCCAGTTTGGTTCCTATTGTTGAGTTAAAGGGATCTAGGACCCCTCAACATAAGTAGTGCTATAAGGAGGGCATGTTGAATGAATGGCTAATAATATCTCTGATATAATATTTCACACAGCCTATAGATTCAAAAAATCCCACATGCATGGCTAGTCATTCTCAAGACAACCCACATACGCTGAGTACTCCTAAAACAAGTAAATTTCCCCACAAGAGGAAGAATATATATTCCATGAAATACCTTACGCTCTTCCCCATAAGGAAGTGAACCAGTTCATAAGAATCACAAGGTATTACGCCCAGAAAACTAGATCACTACCCTTAGCTATGTTACTTCCTCATAGAACAAGTAAGCGGACTAGTGGTTGACACCCCCGACCATGTTTTTTTTCACACAACAGAATACATGATATATTTCTCACTCACAAAGATTGAACATCCCCTTAATCTGATCCCTAAAACACCAACTAGTAACTACTCTGAGCCCGACAATTTCGAATCGAAGGAGGAAGGGTTTAACTCGGATCGCTCAGCTTCGAAGTCAGATGACATGGAGGATAACAATGATCATAATGAAGAGAGGGAGAAAAAACCTCAAAATAATCAACCATGGTTGGCCATAGATGCTCGAGAAATCCCCCTATGAGTACATAAGCTCCCTGGACATCTAGAAAAGTTACTTCCCAAGTTCGACCCTAAAACCTCCAGATTTCCTAAAGACCACATTAAAAAGTTCATACTAGTTATTAGACTTATGAATGTCCAACATGAGGATGTAGTATGTAGGCTCTTTCCCTATACCTTTGAGAATTCAGCCTCAATGTCGTATTTTAACTTGCATGTAGGGTCCATAGCTAGTTGCACGAAGTTTCAAAAGGATTTTTTAGACAAATTTGTAGAAGAAACCACTATAGGAGCTTTAATGGCTGAACTGTTCTCCCCCACCATGAGTTAAAAAGAAAAGGTTAAATACTTAAATCAATGATTCACCACTATCCTACGAAAATTTCAACCCGAACCTAAACCCAGTAAGGAGTTGCAAATTGAAGTATACGCTAATTCTCTCCCTACTTCTATTTCCATGTGTGTAAAAAGGGCTCCCAAGCATACCCTAGCTGGAAATTTTGAGGAAGCCAAAACAATTGAATTCCAAATGAAGGGATGTAAAGAGGGCCAGGTCTCACTAGTTAAGAAGGAATCTCAACCTCCACCCAAGAGAAGACTCTTTTGACTAGACCCCCAGGGAAACAAACAGAACAAGGTCCTGAAAAGGGAAGTGGAGACATATAAGACCTACAATGGATGATAAAGAAGTTGTCAAATGAAATCGTAGATATGATAAGAAGTGCAAGGGAAGGAAACCAAGGCCAAAGGCCCTATAAATCCTGTCTTAAAAGAAACCCACCGTTCAAAGCAATTGAACCTCCCCCAACCAACTTAAACATCGACCCAGGAAATGTAGCATCCAACTCTTTCTGTACCTATAATCAAGAGAAACATTCTTAAAGAGATTGTCCACAATGGGTGCACACCATGAATTTGATGGCCAATCAATTCCCAGATGAAGTTTCCCTTACTAAACAATCAAGCGGCTCACCGATGAGTATTGTCAATCAGGAAGAAGTTGACCCGCCAGAAGAAACAACCATGATGTTGTGGGTTCTTGACTTGCCAATGCCTTCCAATGATATATTTGAGGTTCAAGAACCACCCGCTGAGGTTTTGGTTGTGAAAACGTGAAATAGGGGTCAGACGGTCTCAAATGAACTTCCATTTCCCAAACTTCAAGAGGAAAACAAACATTTGATCACTCGAAAGCACCTTTTGTCTCCCAAAGAAATCCTATAAACATCCATACATGAGAATCACCGAATATAGACTACACCATAGTAGAATATCTAAAAATATTGAAGGAAAATGTATCGGTCATGGACATGTGTAGAATCCCCCAGCAAAAGTACTTTATGTTACAAGCCATGAAGTCTGTAGAAACTTCTATAACAAGCACTGGCCAACGGGAAAATCCAACCCCCACATATATAAAAAAATAAACCAAATGTGAATGCATGCTCTCTAGATAGAAAAGGAAAGCCTTTTGTCCCAACATTCCTCTTAACGTTTGGAGTCTTCAACAGAAACCTCCATAATTGTTTAGTTGACTCAAGGGTTTCCTTTAATGTTATGTCGTTATCTATTTGCAAGAAACTAAACGCAGTCCCGCTCAAAAGTGACAAACACGTTATACAATTACAGATAACTTGGGTAAAGGTTATTGGAGAACTCAAGGATGTCATGATCAGTATGGATACACACCCAAAATCTTTTCTAGTGATTAATATCATTGTAGTGGATATACCAGAAGCTTATGGTCTGCTACTTAGTCGAGATTGGTCCGAAAAGATAAATGGATACTTTAGCATGGAATGGGCTCACCTTTGGTTTCCATTAAAGGGACACACAAACATGATTAGGATCGATAGGGAAAGGTATCTCAAACATACTATGACCGACTTGGAGGCCTTCAATGAACCCTTGTCGGTAGATTTCCCCATGCTAGGAAACTACTCTTGTCATTATGATTTCGGCGATTACTCCCCCCTCTCATCTAACGTACCTCTTACTCAGAACTCTGAAATGAATTTTCAAGTAAATCTACCGGTAGCAGTGGAAGAAATCCTCTTCTTTCATGAACCTTTGTTGAAAACAATAGAAAAAATAGGTGGATAGGAGGAGTTTAGTAGGCATGGAGAAGTTGATGGTTCTCGTTCACAAGTTTGGACCCTATACTTTGATGGGTCTAAATCGCAAGAAGGTTTGGGAGCAAGATGTATCCTCATTGATCTAAAGGGGAAGCATAATTTCTTGTCCTGCAGAATGGAATTTGAATGCACTAATAATATTGTTGAGTATGAAGCTTCAGTTCAAGGAATAAAGAAAACCATAGACTTAAACGTTAAAGAACTAAATTTTTTTGGAGACTCTGAAATTATCGTTAGGAAAGTAAAGAATACTATACATTGCAACTCTCCCCACCTGAGGAATTAACAATAGGAAGTGCATAGGATAATAGAACATTTTGAAGCCTTCAACATTACGGTGATCCCTAGAACAAATAATACTCTTGTTGATTCCCTGGCCACTGCTGCCTCGAGGCTATCCCCTTTAGAAGACTATGAAGCCTCTAGGTTCACTATGGATCTACTCTACAAACCATCAGTGCCGAACAATATTTCTAATTGGAAGGTCTTTGAAAGAGATGAATAGATCATAAACGTCTTAACCAATTAAGAAAATTTTAAAGACCTGGCTATTAACGATGAATTTTTCCAAGAGTAACTAGTAGAAACCAACCCACATGAACAAAGAGAAAAAACAAATCACTATGATAACAAACCAAAGTCTCACATGATACCGAAGGGAGTAGTTAATTTGGAGAGCCTCTTTGACTTAATGGAAAGATTTAAAAGGTCAACAAACACAAAGATAGGGAGCTCATGTCCCATGTACGAGACTATAAATCTAGAAACCATGGAAAACCCTAAGAATATAAATCTAGGCAAGATAATATTTAAAGAGGAAAGGAAATCCTATCTCAAGCTCTTTAGATAATATTGATATGTTTTTTTATGGTCCTACCGAGATATGAAAACTTATGACACTCGCATTATCGAACACACAATCTCGTTAAAACCTGGAGTAAATCCCTTCCAACAGAAGCTCTGGAAGTACCACCCATACCTAGAGCCCCTCATGTGTTAGGAGTTAAAGATATTACTAGATGCTAAAGTTATCTTTCAGGTTAGACACTCCACTTGGGTACAAAATTTGGTTCATGTTAGGAAAAAGTCTCGGGAGATCCGCCTGTGTGTGGATTTCAGAAACTTCAACAGAGAATCAAAAAAGGAAAACTACCCAATCCCACAGATGGAACAACTTTTCCAGACCGTGTATGGTTCTAATATTTTCTCCCTGCTAGACGATTTTTCAGGTTACAACCAGGATCTAGTCTAAGAGGAAGACCGATTGAAAACTACTTTCTGAACCAAGTGGGGAACCTTTTCTTATAAACACATGCCCATTGGGGTAATTAATGCAGGGGAAACCTTCCAGAGGGCCATGGACGTGGATTTTCAGGGATTAATCAACAAGTGTGTAGTGGTTTATTTGGATGACATGACTATGTATTGAAATAATAAAGAAGACCACATCCAACATCTAACACATATTTTCTAAAGGTGTAGAAAATATGGTATATATTTAAACCCTAAGAAAACTATCTTTGGTGTTGAGGAAGGGAAATTACTAGGTCATATTATATCTCAAGTAGGAAATTGCATAGACCTATAATGAATTAAGGAAATAGCTCAGCATCCCTTACCCCACAAGAAATAGGCTATGGAATCCTTCTTTGGAAAAATCAATTTTGTGAGGAAGTTCACCCCTGATTTCACTGAAACTATCAAACCCTTACAAATAATGATCCACAAAGATGTTGAATTTAAGTGGGATGACGTACGAAAAAATTATTTCATCAATATTAAGACTGCAATAGCTCAAGCTCTAGTGTTGTGAAGTCCTGACTTTAGCAAAGATTTTTTCCTCTAGACTTTTGCCTCCAACCAATCTTTAGCTACAGTATTAACTCAGAAGGATGATGACAACAATGAGGCATCGATCTCATTTATTATCACTAATCTCCAAGGGGCCGAACTAAATTACCCTGCTATATATAAACAAGCCTATGCGGTGTACAAAGAAGTAAAACACTTCATATCTTACATCCTAAAAAATAACACTAAAGTCATTATGCCTCATCCTGTAGTCTGATCCCTATTCACTCAACAAGAGATGGGGGAAAGAAGAGGAAATTGGATGGAAGTTGTCAAAGAATTTGATTTGGATATAAAACCTGCCAAACTGGTTAAGGGACAGGGATTGTGTAAACTAGTCGTTGAAGCCAAAGACCAGGTGAATGGAGACTCCAGGTGGGAGAATGAATTGGCGTCATGGTGTAGTAAAAAAATTTATGTTCCCCCAAGGCAGGATTCTTGGTATGAGAAACTAACTTATATCCTACATAACGGGACTTGCCCAGAAAACCTAAACCCTAAGGAAATAATATCTCTCAGACTAAAATCGACACAATATTGCTTCATAAATTCGGTGCTCTTCCGCATGAATTATGATGGGGTACTTTTCATATGTCTCGAACATGAAGACATAGACAAGGTGTTGAAGGATCTCCATGATGGTCCTAGAGGTAGAAACTTTGTTGGGAATACCACCACTCACAAGATACTAAAAGTTGGCTATTACTGGCCTACTCTATTTAGGGACGCTCATAAATACACTAGAAACTATAAAAATTGTCAAATAAGTGTGGGGAGGGAAAAGAGAGCAGTTGTCCCACTCCAACCAGTGGAAATATCCATACCATTCGAGCAATGGGGGTTAGATTTCATAGGAGAAACTACATCGAGTTCTTAAAAACAACATAGATACATACTGACTTCTACAAACTATTTCACGAAATGGGTAGAGGCCATCCCTTTGAATCATGTAAATGAAAAGGTGGTAATTCAATTCATAGAACAACAATTGATCACAAGGTTCAGTATGCCTTTCATTCTTGTTTTTGATAAGGCTACTACTTTTATTCCACCCTGCTAACAAATTTTTTTTTGGATAAAGGAATCATAATAAGATACTCTACAAACTACTATCCACAGGGGAATGGAGTGGCATAATCAACCAATAAGAACCTAGTGAGGATATTGAAGAAAACAGTTGAAGACAACCAGAGGAATTGGCATAGTTCACTTCAAAATTCCTTATCGTTGATAGAGTAACGCCCAAGGAAGCTATAGGGAACTCCCCATACTTTCTGGTATACAAACAAGAAACCATCCTCCTTAACGAGCTATATCTTTTGTCTATTTATCTTTCTCAGGGTTCTAGAGGACAACCCTCATTCTGTTGATTAAGGTTGGTTGTCATTGATGTCAACCCTTGAAGAAAGAACCGTAGCACAAAGGTTTGGGTAATGGATCCAATAGTGTTTGATGTAAATATGACTCATTATTTTTTTGTCATGGTTGATAAGAAGTAAATATGAATGAACTTCAAAGTGGTCCCCTTATGGTGAAAGCCCTCACAGGAAGACGCTTTGTGGAGTAAGAGAACCCATGCTTAATTGTGGAATAATGAGATGAAGGAAAGTGAATTTGTCAGGGAAAATATGCTATATGGATAGTTCTTTTCATTTCATTTCCAGTGGTATGTGGAACATCACATAATTCCTCACGGTTAGAGAGTTATGGCCATGAGAAGTTGGAGACCCCGGGTTTGGGTAATGGACCCACGTTTGTTTGATCAGTAACGGTATGAGTTATGATATATTTTCAGATAATACTATTCTATATGGATGGTACATGTCATTCCATTTCTGGTGGTATGTATAACATCACATAACTCCTCACGGTTTGAGAGTTATGGCCTTACGAAGTTGGAGGACCCTCATATGTCATCTAGAAGCCCCAAAAGGTCAAAGTAATCAAAGTGGTTTAAGATATTTTAAAAG